>JANAVB010028000.1:19535388-19940999 GCA_029216955.1 Iris pallida | reverse complement strand
CTACTAATCTCTACAGTAGGTGTAGCTACAGATGGTGTTTATGCAAAACTCTAATGACAGGAAGCTATGAGATGCACCGGAATCAAACAAGCATAGAGCTAGAAAGTATACAAATAAAATGACCTGTGATGACGTCAGCTAAGTAATATGGCTTCCGACACCTGCTCCGGCTCAAGGGCTAGATTATAAGCCTTCCCCTGGGGTCCTTTCTGCTACTGCAGATGTTGCCCAAACCTCTGCTGCTGAGTCGGGAGTGGCCCTCTAGGTTCCTTGGCTGCTGGACACTCCCGAAGCTGATGGTGGCAGACTCGCAAGCTAAACACTGCCCCAACCCTTTCCTACAGATGGTAGCGTCGTGGCTTACCCTCTTGCAGAATGCACAAAATTCTTCCTTCGGCTGCTGTCGGGATCCCGGGCTCTAATTTGCGGGGTGGGTGATGTGATGTAGGAGGACGGTATGTTGCTGGTGCGGCATCGTGCTTTCTGCTGGAAAGCCTGACGCTTGGACGGTCCCTCGAGGTGTACAGAAGCCGCCTCTTGCAAGAATAGAAGACGCTCCTCGATGTTCCAGGCCAACTCTAGGCTCTGGTAGTATCAGTCGTACCGTTCGCCACTATAAGAATGCCAATGTCTGGAAAGACTATGGCAAAACCTACGCGTCATCTCCTCTGGGTCTCAACCAGACTAGGAGCGAAACGGCTCAGGCGACTAAACTCTGCCGCATTACTCGTCGACAAAAACGGTTCCCCTGCTGGATGTTCTGGAATCGTAGCCCGATGTCTACTCTAGCGGTGTTCGAGAAGAAGTTTCTTCTTGAACTGGGTCTTGAACTGATCCAAGTGGCCCCTCCTCTCGTAAATACGGCTCATTTCGGAACCAAACTTCTGCCAAGTCTATCAGCAGAAATCCCGCTGCCTCGATCTGGAGGTCACGGCACGGCATCCTAACTCAAGGAGCTTTCTCTACCGAGTCTAGCCATCATCTGCCACTACTATGCCCCAGTCCCTGAAAACTCCTTGGGGTTCAGACCCATGAAGTCCTTGATCGTCCCCGCTCTCTGCCGTGGCTCTACAGGTGGTGGGACTATGGTACGTTCCTCAGAACGCTCCATGCTTTGGCGGAGTAGGGTGGTCTGCTCCTGATGGGTCATTAGGAACTCCTGGATCAGAGTGAGCAGTTGGTTCCGTCGAGTGTGACGGAAGCCTGGGTAGGTACAGTGATAGGGGGTGGTGGTATCGGGTCCTGCTGGGACTGCGATGTGGAAGGTGGGGAGGCATCTGGGTTTGTGGATTTGTGGAGTGGGGAATGTAGTAGGTGGAGGTGGGGGTGTATCAGTCAACTGATCAGCTGACTGGATGGGGAGTGCGCCATTCTCAGGTGGTGACATACTAGGATGAACGATAAGCACCATCTAATTACAAGAAAGGACTTATAAGGACTCTTTAAGTAGCAATCATAGGCAAAAAAATCTAATTATAATAGCAAGCATGTGATGTATTTCCTATGGTGCAATCCTAGTATTCTTCTAGGTGTTCTAAGCGTCATTCCTAATGTTGTCTAATTTCCTTAAGTTCCTAATTACAGGCATGGTTGGTACAATAACGTAACAAACAATTTAGTCTCGACCTGCACGGGCCACCACTAAAAACATGTCACGACCCGCTACCCAAATTGTTGTGGCCGGGCCGAGTCATGTCCAGCCTACGCTTGAGATAAAGCGTAGTAGCTGTTCTAGAAGTAACAAGTTAAGACTAATGTGCTAACAGTTCTATAAGTGAATAAAGTCATAAATGCTCCAAACACAAAAGTCGTCTCATATAGTAATAAGTCCATGTACAAGTCTAAAATGTAAAACTGGATTCATGTCCAGTTACAAAATACGTAGTCTAATACATGACTACTCTAAATATCCCAAGCAACTACGTAACTAGACGAGTTTTCCCGTAGGTACATCCTCGTAAGTCAAAGCCTGGTCCTCGGCAGTTCACCATAATATGAGTCACGAGCAACTCCTCCTTAGTAAGAATACCTACAATGTTATCCTGTCAGGAGGGAGCAAGTACTGAATCTAACAAACTATGATACTGATCATGTGATGAAAAGAAATAACATATCATGTTTATTCGGTTTTAGCTATATTTTATCATGGCAATAATTTATTGTTTTTAAAGTTTAAAACTGTAGTAGGTGAGTGATCAGTCAATAGGTAATCAGAATGTACAGCGGTACATATCAATTTTTGAAGTGTACATACGTACACTTAACGGCATCGGTGTACATCATACACAAACGTGGGGACCAGACACGCAAGATACATATAGAATGTAACGTGCTCGGTAAAATACATACGGAGAAGGGGGTCATGATCACGTACACTACTAGCAGTTTCCCCTTAACCCGTTATTTAAACATGTGAGAGATATGAAAAGTATCCTAAACATGGCAGAGACTGAAAGTAATACAACATGCAAAGTTTTAACTTGCTACCCCAAGGATCACATTTAACATGGTTGGTAAATCACAGCTTATTGTTATAGCATTGTAAAGTTCGTAGAAAGTACTTGCCTCTAGCAAAGCAAGCTACGATAAAATGCTATAGATGCCTGGTAACTCGTCACTATAGCAATAATACATAAATTTAGTTTTACACTAAGGTAAACACTAATACACTAATGGTGCAATACGACTTGTGACTGGGCACCTAGCCAAAATGATGACTTTAGCATAGGAGACCAATATGGGATGAAACAATACTATAACTAACATACTAGGGTCTTCACACTAGTGTGGGGTGAGGTTCAATACGGCCATAACTCAAAATAACACAAAAAGTTGCAAGTCATAATTATTCAATAAATAAATCAACTGTACATTGTGGTTCCAACAATTTTTGAGATAGACAAAAGGCTCAATTTTATATAAAGTAAAGTACCAAAATGATCTTTGTTAATTATAGAAATTTATTATAATTTTTCTGAAATTTATTAACCAGTACATGTATTTATAAAAATCAGTTTTCATAAGTACACAGAAAGTGAGTTCTGGTTTCATAGCCAAAACAGTGGCAAAATTGTAAATTAAATAATGTAAAAAATATGATAAATTAGCTAAATTAAAATAGTATCTAAATACTATTTTTCCAGAATTTAACAGCAATTAAAGTATTTTTAGAAATTCAAAAACAACATGGTACACAATCTAAAATTAAATAATTTTATACTGCATATTTGTCCATGTACATAATTTGAACCAGAGTTCAAATACAGGACCCAAGGGCATGATCAAGTCCAATATGACTTGTATAGGTCTTGAATGTGTGAAAACACATTTGAGCCCAAACCCTGCTAGGCTTGGACACCAAATGGTTGCAGTAATTAAAATACAAAAATACAAAGATGTAAAAATACATAATAAATATTAATATTTTAACAAGGTAAAATTACACATAGTAGTCATATAAATATGACAAGTATAGTTACATATATTAAAGTATAATATATTACAATATACGTAAAGTATAGATACTAATAGTTATGTCTACATATATAACATATTTATATTTTTTATATATCTATATATATATATATATATATCTATTATATTAGATATATATTAATTTATATATATATATTATATCTATCTATATTTATATATATATATATAGATATAATATATATATATATATATATAAAAAATAATATATAATATATTAAATAACAGTAATATATATATTAATAGTAAATAAAATATAGATATAATAGTATACATATATATGCACAAATACATATACACATTGCATATATAATATATATATATATATATATATATATATATATATATATATATATAATATATATATATCTGTGTGGTGTGTGTGTGTGTGGTGTGTGTGTAGTATTTGTGTGTGTGTGTGTGTTGTGGTGTGTGGTGTGGTGTGTGTGTGTGTGTGGTGGTGTATGTATTTTGTGCATAAATATGTATACTATTATATATATATATATATATATATTATATATATATATAATAATATATATATATATATATATATATATATATATATATATATATATATATATATATATATATACTTATACATTAAAATGCTAATTATAGAATATATATTTATATATATAATACTGTAATACGTATATAACAGTATATATATAATGATAGATATATATATATATATATATAATTATAATTATAATAAAATTATACAGAAATACATATATACATATGTATAAATAATATATATATATATAAACATAAAAGAAAAGAAAAAGAAAAAAAAAAGAAAAAGAAAACAAATAACAGCGCGGGGGTGGGTTCGAACTCAGCCCACAGGGTCGAGTTCTCGAGCTCAGTCGGGCTGGCCAGGGTCAGCCCGCATTTGTGTTATGATTAGGATTCAGATTACATTAATTAGGTTTTAGTTAATATATTAAAAAAACCGATAAAACAATCATGTGTCCTGACAGTTAGGGACACAGGAGTCGCGTGTCTTAGGCTAACACGACACGCACGAGCCTAGTTTCGCGTGTCTGAGTACTGGGTTAGGATCCTCATGTCGGGCGAACCACATACGTGTTACGAGACACGCATGACACTGATTCGACACTGCTACTTACGTGTCTGACTTCTTGTTGGGTTTTGAGGGAGCTGGACGGCGGCTGAGGGGACGTGGTCACGGCGGAGTGGTGGTGCTAGACTCGCCTTGTCACGACAAACTCTCGACGGTGGTGGTTGGTGGTGAAGGTCGCTGTGAAGGCAGTCGAGTGTCGCCGGAGTTAGGGTTGCGGCGAGTTTTAAATGGGGAAGAAATGGGCGGTGGTCGTCGGAGATGGGTCGGGGTGGTGGTGGTTGGGTCGGGAGAGTGTGGGGGTTCTTATAGGGCGTTGAGTCGGTCGGGCTGGGCTAGGTCGGCCGGGAAACGTGGGGGCAGGTCGACGTCGGTCGTCGGGCAGTCGTCGGGGGTGGGTAGGGTTAGGATTGCATTAACGTCCCCGTATTTAGGATTTACAAGTAGGTCCCTATCAGTTACTAAATGCAAAAATAAATTGCATAACATAATTAAACAATTCATAATTTGCAAACTGTTTTAATAACAAATTAGCAAATTGTATAATGATATTAAAACAATTCTAAATTATAAAGTGATATTAAAATATTTTAATAAATTATAAAATGGTATTTTAGTATTTAAAACTCATTAAAAATTATTAAAAATTCTAGAAAAAATCCTAAAAATCATAATAATTATTTTAATGCTAAATAGGTCATTAGCAACTAATTAATTCTAATTAAATAATTTAAAAAATAGGGGCTGACACATAGTCAGCTTCTGTTGTGCTTGGAAGAAGTAGAGTTTGGAACGATCTTTCTCTCGCCATTTATACGACCGAAGATGATTAGCTCTTCATCTTTCTTTCTGGCTGGAATGATGAAGTAGTGGATATTTTCTGGGTAAACTTTTCCCGTAGATGAGGCGTCGTGACCGGCATGCATAGGTGTGGTCCTATGCCATTCTCTAGGGCGTATATCGTATCTATGTAATGGTTTACAGATTGATAGACATCGGAGTAATTCAGAGATAAACCTTTACTAAGGAAATACGTAAGTTCTTCTTCAGGAATAACATTATCCGCTGAAGGTACATTATTCTGAGTATTGATATACTCATTGAGAGATCATCATCGGATGAGGAGCCACAGTCTTGGCCGAGTTCATACGTAGGGTAATTCTTCAGGATTGGGAGGACGAGTACAGTCGGTTCCTCCTGGGTGTTTTGCTGAGAGTGATGGTCAATGGTTTGACCTTGTCGAGTTTCTTTCTCTTACCAAGATTGTGAGAGGCTTCAGGGTACTTTTTGGAGTAGTACGTCCTTTGACTCGACAATCAGGGGACATCGTTGGGGGATGGAGTTGTTTCAGCTTCATTGGCAGCTTCATTGCCATCATCCTTAGGGATTAAGATTCGTAAAGTACGAATCCTATAGTAAGCTTCGATGCCTTAAAAGGATCGACATTAGCAAACTCTGTCTTCACGACACCGTCGTTGTTGACGTACTAAAGCACTGGTGAAGTGTGAAAGGAATGATCATGTTCTCATGTATCAATGGACGTCCCACAAGATCTTGTAGGATACATTGGCATCGATCATAGCAGGAAACCTCCGTCGGAGATCACCGATCTGGCATTTGAGATGGATCTTGTCCAGTGGATGGATTCGACCAGCATGAAAGCCATGATAGTTGTGTTGGTTGTGGATAGCTTGTGTAGAGGGATTCCCAGGATTTGAAGCAAACTTGTAGGAATAATGCTGAGGGAGGATCCTGGATCGATGTGCATGTGGTCCACCTTGATCGCCCCGATATACCTTGTATAGTACAGGGTCTATCATGACGATTATTTTTGAGTAGCATGTCCTCCTATGAGAAGGTGATGTTGGGCACCAACTTCCATAGTACTGTGGCAGTAGGGGCAGGAGACAGGATCTGCAGCGGAAGCTTTGACTTCAGCGAGGTAAGAGTCGGCATGTAGCAATGCCTCATTTAAGGTCTTCCGTATTCTTTGGAGAGTCGCAATAGATCGAACAGAGATAGCCTGGCAGGTGTATTGGCTAGCTGAGGTAGTATGTCAAAGTTGTAGGGTCGATCCATGCCTCGGAAGCTGGCACCTTTAGAGATTTGTCAAACCGTGTCTCCTTCTGCTTGGATGTGGTTTGAGGCTTGGACGGGCCGGCTTCTGAGCTTGTGGGTACAACAGAAGCTTGAGAAGGTAGTGCCTCTTCTTGTGCGGGATCGTATGTTCGAAGATAAGTCTTCTCCGATCGTATCTCGCCAGATAGAACCTCGTAGATGGAGGAGGATACCATGTGGCATGGCTTGAGTTTTTTGCCCTTTCTTGTTTTGGGAGGTGCTACCCCCTGCGTTACTTTTTGGACAAGGTCCGGGTGGACCCATATGATCTCACCACGTCCAGTTGTGAGTGGGACCAAGGTTGAGTTGCGAGCTGGTGGTAGGTTGACGACTTCCATCATCGCGTTGGGGATCGGGACCACGCCGTCTGGGACTTCTGTAGGAGAAAAGTCACCAAACTGAAGAGAGATCAGGTTAGCAGATACGACCTTGTCTTCAGCTTCGAGGTTGATCACTTGGCTGTCGATAAGCTATTGCATCTTCTTCTTCAGGACGATGAAGTCCTTGGTGGAGTGATGCACGTACTGATGATAGAGACAATACTTGGGATTATTGAGTTGGCTCGTCTCTGTAGGATGTCGTGGTGGGGGCAATGTCAGCTTATTACCCTTCGTCAATGTATGGAAGACGGTAATGACATCATCTTCGTCGAAGGAGAAGGTCTTCTTAGGCTTGTCGGAGGCGTCTTGAGAATTGGAAGCTCCTTTGGATGTGTCGACTTTCAGGACTTCTTTCCCTTTACCCCCACGAACATAGATAGTTTGAGGATGCTTGCCTTTGTCTTCAGATTTGGGTGTTTTCAACCCCAGTAGTTCTAAGTTAGGAATGTCGTTTTTAACAACATCAGAGGCCCCAATGAAAGCGGGCCATATATCACACTTATGTATACCTAGACAAAACTTCACTGTAGGAAGGAAGTTATGTCGACAAGTATCCATAAGTTCCGAGTCTGGTATGCCGAAGGGCATCTTTAGTGCTAACTGCTTGAAGCATTCTATGAAGGCGATGACAGACTCAGTCCTCCTTTGCTTAGTCTCGATAAGAGTGGACATAATAACATGCATGCCACTCTAGTAAAACTTGTTGAGGAACAATCTATCCAAGTCTTTGAATGAATTGATACACCCGTCATACAGACTGCAGAACCATTCGAAGGCTACCTCCTACAAGGTGCTAATAAACAGCTTCGACAGGAATGGATCGTCTCGGGGCAAGTGCAGAGTCTGCATGTTAAAGTACGTCATGTGCTGACGAGGAGAAGTCAGACCGTCGAATGAGTTCAGCGTCAGCGACTTGTAGTTAGGTGGGCAATGTCACGACCCGTACCCGCTTTTCGGACCCGAGCACGTGAGCAAGCCAGCTACGTATCGAGCAGACTCCAGCCCGACTCGAATACGTAAAAGCTGTCACGGCTAGGGTAAGCTGCCAAATCATGGCAAACAAATCTATACATCAATTCATAATAAATGTACGAAACATGAATGAACACTATAGGTCGTGGTCTGCAGCCCACTAGTATATATGTCCGATAAGACTCTAAAGAAAATGACAAGAGTCTAAAACTGAATCAAGAAACAGGATATCTCATGATAAGGTATGAAAGCACGAGCGGATAATAAACATAATAACGATACCTGAATCTCGCAAGCGTATCATCACACCTGTCATCCAGAACCACTAGCTAACTTCATGTAATCGCTAAACCTGAAGAGATCATCAGGTCCTCAGAGGACATAGCAAGATACATAATATACATGCCTATCTAGCAGTTTTATCATGCGCAAGAAGTGAACAAGAACAAGACAATGACTACGAACACGAACACGAACACGAACACTAGAACAACTACGCATAAATGAACTGCCGGATGAACGAATACACGAGATCAATAGAAGAAACAAACCCTCATCCCGAGTGTGGACGCACGGGTTTGAACTAAGCACTAACCCTCGTCCCGAGTGTGGACTCTCTAGTTAGCTCACGGTAAGACACCCTTATCCCGTGCGTGGACTCTCTGGTGTAATTGGTCAACCCTCGTCCGGAGTGTGGACTCTCTGGTGCCAATGATCACGACAAATACCTTCGTCCCGTGTGTGGACTCTCTGGTGCACCAAACAACCCTCGTCCCGAGTGTGGACTCTCTGGTTGTGTACAACGATAATCAAGGCTATGGCAGTTCACTACACGCACTCGTTCTATGACATGACTCAAGCATGGTACTAACGAAAACTCTAAATATGAAACACAAGGCCAAATGTGAACACGGCTATATACAATAAACAACTCCACAGAAAATAACACGGAAAAGTACATGTCCATAAATAATCTAAAAGCTGGAAACTGAAATGAAATGCATGTAAACAAAACTGTAGAGGAAGGCAAGAAATATTTGCCTGTAGTCCTTGCACAAATCGTAGTCACAAGTCAAGGATGAGGGGATGCCGATCTAGGAGCTGTCAACCTATAACACTGTAAAACCCCTATTTTTTTATTTATTATTTATTATTTTATTAGACTTCAAATGAATTTATACAATTTATGGTTTTATTTATTTTTTTAAAAATGACCTTAGCCATTGTTGAGTTTTGGAGCACAAGACTACCATGAATTTTGGCACGGAAGATGTAGCAGTGCGCCTTGACTAGTATACTAGCCATGTGTGGAAAAGCCTTGCCATGGGGATGACCGAATTAGGAAAACCAGGCCGAGTTGTGTAATGACTCATTTAAAATATTTTATTTAACTATTATTTTATTTAATGATGTTATTGACCCGGTTAGACCAAACCAACCCGAACTGGGCCTGGACCAAACCCAAGCCCAAGTAGACATATGGTGTGACCAAGGTGGCCATGTAGACATATTTTATGTACGTAGAAATATTTTCTTGATTTTTAGAATTTTATGTATGTACAAATTCTTATTATTTAAATAATTGCACTATTATTGGTATTTTATTATTAATAAATATTGTGCAACACTTTGGACAATTTTTGGACCCGGACGAGGGTGTGTGGTAAAGTTCACACGTTGGGACAATTTTATTATTTATTTACTACAAAAATTATTTTGTGAAAATTAAATAGACATTTTATTATTGTTGATATTATTGGATATTATGTGATATTATTATTGTTGCCTTTTATGGCAATTTAAATTTACGTATATATGTAAAAATATATTTTAGATGCATTATATATATAGTGGATAATATTAAACTTTTATTTAAAATTTGTGGAGATTTAATAACCATGTTTCCTATTTAAATACTATTTTTATTTTGAGTTGACCTATTAAGGATTGAATTTATATATATATGTAGATATGCTCAAATATATTAAATAATTGAATAGTTGACTTTTAAATGGTATTTGGATTTTAAATAGATTTTTTTGGTCTATTTTTGGATATATACATACTCAAATATATATAGATATATATTTATATATATAGAAGTTTAAGAAAAAAAAAAAAGAGTTTTAAAAAAAAAAGGGGGGGGGGGGTGGGTGGTCGGCCCCACCACCAGCCGACCACCACTCAGATTGCAAATTTGCTTATGTGCGCCCTTTTTAGTAAGCATTGGCAGCAAAGAGCCGAAAC
Organism: Iris pallida; assembly: GCA_029216955.1. NCBI lineage: Eukaryota > Viridiplantae > Streptophyta > Magnoliopsida > Asparagales > Iridaceae > Iris > Iris pallida. Next base: position 19,930,703 of record JANAVB010028000.1, on the reverse strand, counting down.
CCTTTAACCAAAATAAGCACAGTAGCTTATTTGTGGCCGAACCCTATGTGCATATGTATGTATAGTTATACATATATATGAAAAAATTTAGAAACTCAAACCCTAACCAATCTCCTTCCACCTGCTCCCTCCTCTCTCCTACCTCTTCCTTCCTCGCCTCGACGTGTGTGCCAGTCTCACCGGAGGAATGGCAATCCCGTCTTCCGGTCATCGCGACAACAAACGACAACAACAACAAATTCCCACTTTAAGGTAACCCACTTCTCCGATTAATTTCTCTGTCAATTCTATTCCGATTTTCGATCCGTAAATTCGTGTAGAAAGCCCCCATGACCTCTATCATCCCCTTCAAATAGATTTATTTTTCTGCAATAAATTTCAGTTTTAATTAAATTAAAAATCTCAAAAAAATTAGTTTTTATAAAACCTTAAAAACCCCGTACGAGGTACGTCCCGACAAACCGGGCGACCCCGTCGCAAACCGAAAGTACCGAAAGGTCCGTATCGAATTTGTGGACGTGCGAGAATTGACGGGATTCAAATTGGTTGCGTGTGCGCGACGAATTTGGTCCGTATCCGTCGCATTTTTGTGTATCGGACATTTTCGGTATTTTCCAATTACTTTGTGCACACTCATCAAATCGCGACGAAACTTGTGCCATTGGACTCAAAATATTTTTCTGGTCCTGTATGCCAAGTTTAGTCCGATTTTGAGACCGTTGGTCGGGACGCTATTTGGCGGGCCCACAAATCCCACTCAACGGACAATTTTGTGTACGGCCCACCGGAATCCAAAATTGGACATACCGTTGGGTTCGTCTCATCCAAACAAATGTGTAGACATATAGTTTGACGACTTTAGAGACCGTAGGTTCTGGCGCATATTTTGGTGCAAAGCGGGTCTAACGGCGGACATCGTTTTGACCCGAAATTACGATTTTGCCCCTGTTCCAGAATTTGACTTTTGGACAGGCGTTTCCTAGGTATATCTTTTATTCCAAATTCGTTCGTGATGTTTGTTTCAGCATCCGGAGCTCCTTGTGGATTTTGACTTTCGTGTGGACGGTTCTGACTGTCGGATTTTGCTACATCTCGCACCACCCTCAGGCAAGACACCTTGCCATTTGTTGTTTATCTATTTTAGCTCATATTTCATGCATTATTTATTTCTTTATGCAAAATAAACTGTGATACATGACATAACCTGTTAGAACATACTGTTCGTTTATTGTTCCTGCTATGTATTATATTTTTCTTACACATTAAACCTAGATTTAAGGGACCACCTTGTGTGTTGCATTCATGGCCTTGACACGTGGTATCACGAAGTTGTGTGTCGCATATAGAACACGGACATGCGTGACTGGCTGGTCACCGGTGCGTATAAGCCGTGCGATAGGAATAACCGCTAATAGAGGTTGCATGCTAGTTTGACTTAGCGGTTATAGAGGTTACTGTTGTGGATACAACATGGTAGGCATTGGGTGGGAAGAACATCTCCTTAGCGTATGGGTCATATATACACTGTCCTGATTGCCGGTTATCTCTAGTGGGAGGTACGGTCCTGATTGCCGGTTATCTCCAGTGGGAGGTACGGTCCTGATTGCCGGTTATCTCCAGTGGGAGGTACGGTCCTGATTCCTGACTGAGCCGGCCCATGCGTCAAAGGTTTGTTCTTTATTGCATATTCACTATAGTACGGTTAGGTACCCTATTGTATGTGTCCCTTAATTATTGAGCAATATTTATTCAGTATATGGCATGATATTATGTGTCTTGTTACGTCCCTCTGAGGACCTGGTTGTCTTGCCAGGTGTGTGCTATTGTCTTTCGCAGGTGCTTTAGCTCTAGCCGTGGTCTTTGCTACTTCTTCGAGGATGATTGCATTTGGATCGTCTTCGCTTCGCTTGCCAAATTCATTCTTTTATATATCATGTACTTCTTTTCATTGTTGGTAGTGGATTTGTCTCCGTCCAACATATTGTATCAAGACAGCTCATTATTATTTATGATATCTTTTATTCATTTATGCTGTGTGGATGAGATTAGTTATGGTTCTACTGTATTTTACAGCTTATGTATCCATACGAGGTTTCCATATATTGGAGTATACTTCGTATGAATACAGCTGGCATGTCTACGTTCCCAGTCCTACGTATTTTGGGACTGGGGCGTTACATGTTTTTGTGGTGGCCCATGCAGGTCAAGATAAATTGTTTGGTTACTTTATCGTACCAAGCAAGCCTGCGTATAAGATTAGAAGTCTAGGATCTCATCCATATAATTGACCTCCTTCCTTGAATTTTTCTACCGTTTGACTCATCAATTGCATCTTGCTTGCTTCCTTCCATCCCTATTCTTATCTTTCCTTCGTGCTTGCTAGAGATTGACCCTACTAGTTAGTTGTCCCAAAACACCATTAGTTTAATTCTTTAAGTTGGGTAGAATACCTTATGAACTAGCAATCCATTTGTCCTTGTGACCTATATTAGCAAGTTTACTTAGATTCTAGAATTTAGAGGACCCTAACCAATTTAGCCAACCAAGGACTTGGACAAGAAGACTATAAGACGACTGTATGACTTAGAATACGTAGAACTTCAAGTCTCTTCTTTTAGATAACCCTACTGAGCATTCCACACTAATTGCCATGTCACTTATGACCATGATAGTAGTATATATACAAGTGTTGTTAGTCATCTACCCAGCTATGTGACTGTATTTCCACCTCGGCTTACTCGACCTTTCTTCAATTCTAGAACTTTTAATTGCGACCTTCTAACCCATTGGCAATTTGAATAATGAGTTAATGGTTCCTTAATTGAATTCATCTAGGAGACTATCTTCTCTCCGGAAATTATGTTCCTAAATTATTTTTACTGGATTCTCTAATTAATTCTATCTCATGTTTTAACTTGATCTCCTTTATTATGGTGCATTAATTATCACCTCGTGAACTCCCACTTTCTATTTTTAGATCTTTTGGCGTCTCTTACCGTGACTTAGATAATTGGAGCACAATACTAGACTTTTCCTTCTAACGAATTTCATATGTAAGACCTAGACGAGCCCACCTTCCTGTAGACATATCATGTCCCACCAAAACCCACCTCCTTGTACTCTTTTTTTTTTTGATATGACCTTACGGTCAAAATGGCCAAACTAAAATCTTTACCATGATACCGATATATTTTTCGACCACGGATAGGGATTCAACCTCGACTCATTCTTTCGACCCGATATGTGGTTGTGTTCTACTAAATTCCTTAAATGCTTAAATTTGTACTTTATCTTAATTGCTTGACCCATTGTCCTATGATACTATTAGTTTAACTCTTGTAAGTTGGGTAGAATACCTCACCACCTAATAAACCTTTTTTTTTTGTGAACCACATCGGTAAGTTTACTTAGACTAATAAATTCAGAGGACCCAACCTTACCTAGTCTACCAAGCCATAAATGAAGAAACACTAGGACAACTGTATAGGCCTAGACTTTAGGCGAGCCTTGATTTTTAAAAGATCTTGGACTATTTAAAATTTCTTCATAGTACCTTCCTTGCTCATATTTTGACTATCTCATGCTGCTAATGTGGCTTCAGTTTTGCAAGCTTATTTCATTATCAAAGCTTGATCATGGCATATTTTATTGGGTGCACCCACTAACATATTGTCTAATCAGAGCCGGTGCATGATGGTCTGATCAACCTATTGCACTTTGGTTTGCTTATCATATCTTATTCTATGCGAATGGAGACGTAGTTAAACCCGCCTTAGAGTCTCTTCTGCGACCGCCTTGGCAATTCTCTTTTGAATTATTTTTGCCGCCTATGAACCCCGCAATTCGTACTCAATATATAACACCGTCTTTGAAACCTTTGTTATTCTTATCTTTTACATAATTTGGAAAGACAAGGCACTGTACTTGCTAAGATAGATGCAAGATATCACCTTTTGTTTTCCTATCAGTTATTTCAACACGAATCTAAATAGCCACTGACCAACTCATGTGGCTATATCCTCACCTTAAACTCTTCTTCTCCCCAAACCTAGAAATTTTATTGTGCCCTTCCAACCCCTCTTGAACGCACAAAAGTGATTCTAATCACCACTTACATCAAACTCTCAATCGAGGTGATTAGTCTCCAGTTTCTCTCTAGGAACTACATCTCCCAAATGTTTAATTTATTTTCTTTGGTCTACTCAATTCCTTACTGTTCTTCTAAATTGGATATTCAAAAGTTTGTTACCATCACTAGCGATCCTTATTCAATTTCATAACCATGATATATTTTTCTATATATTGACTCCACAATTTTCTACGAAATGGCGGTGTTGAACGCCGTTTTATCGCCTCCACCAAATTTAATTATATTTTTGGTATTGACGAACTCTTTCTATCCCTCAACCCTATCTACCCTATTAATCCTAAATTTCGAGGACAAAATTCTTGTAAGTTGGGTAGGATGTAAAACCCCTATTTTTTATTTATTATTTATTATTTTATTAGACTTCAAATGAATTTATACAATTTATGGTTTTATTTATTTTTTTTAAAAATGACCTTAGCCATTGTTGAGTTTTGGAGCACAAGACTACCATGAATTTTGCCACGGAAGATGTAGCAGTGCGCCTTGACTAGTATACTAGCCATGTGTGGAAAAGCCTTGCCATGGGAATGACCGAATTAGGAAAACCAGGCCGAGTTGTGTAATGACTCATTTAAAATATTTTATTTAACTATTATTTTATTTAATGATGTTATTGACCCGGTTAGACCAAATAAATCCGAACTGGGCCTGGACCAAATCCAAGCCCAAGTAGACATATGGTGTGACCAAGGTGGCCATGTAGACATATTTTATGTACGTAGAAATATTTTCTTGATTTTTAGAATTTTATGTATGTACAAATTCTTATTATTTAAATAATTGTACTATTATTGGTATTTTATTATTAATAAATATTGTGCACAACTTTGTACAATTTTTGGACCCGGACGAGGGTGTGTGGTAAAGTTCACACGTTGGGACAATTTTTATTATTTATTTACTACAAAAATTATTTGTGAAAATTAAATAGACATTTTATTATTGTTGATATTATTGGATATTATGTGATATTATTATTGTTGCCTTTTATGGCAATTTAAATTTACGTATATATGTAAAAATATATTTTATATGCATTATATATATAGTGGATAATATTAAACTTTTATTTAAAATTTGTGGAGATTTAATAACCATGTTTCCTATTTAAATACTATTTTTATTTTGAGTTGACCTATTAAGGATTGAATTTATATATATATGTAGATATTCTCAAATATATTAAATAATTGAATAGTTGACTTTTAAATGGTATTTGGATTTTAAATAGATTTTTTTGGTCTATTTTTGGATATATACATACTCATATATATATATAGATATATATTTATATATATATAGAAGTTTAAGAAAAAAAAAGGAGTTTAAAAAAAAAAAAAAAGGGGGGTGGGTGGTCGGCCCCACCACCAGCCGACCACAACTCAGATTGCAAATTTGCTTATGTGTGCCCTTTTTAGTAAGCATTGGCAGCAAAGAGCCGAAACCCTTTAACCAAAATAATCACAGTAGCTTATTTGTGGCCGAACCCTATGTGCATATGTATGTATAGTTATACATATATATGAAAATTTTTAGAAACTCAAACCCTAACCAATCTCCTTCCACCTGCTCCCTCCTCTCTCCTACCTCTTCCTTCCTCGTCTCGGCGTGTGTGCCAGTCTCGCCGGAGGAATGGCAATCCCGTCTTCCGGTCATCGCGACAACAAACGACAACAACAACAAATTTCCACTTTAAGGTAACCCACTTCTCCGATTAATTTCTCTGTCAATTCTATTCCGATTTTCAATCCGTAAATTCGTGTAGAAAGCTCCCATGACCTCTATCATCCCCTTCAAATAGATTTATTTTTCTGCAATAAATTTCAGTTTTAATTAAATTAAAAATCTCAAAAAAATTAGTTTTTATAAAACCTTAAAAACCCCGTACGATCCCGACAAACCGGACGACCCCGTCGCAAACCAAAAGTACCGAAAGGTCCGTATCGAATTTGTGGACGTGCGAGAATTGACGGGATTCAAATTGGTTGCGTGTGCGCGACGAATTTGGTCCGTATCCGTCGCATTTTTGCGTATCGGGCATTTTCGGTATTTTCCAATTACTTTGTGCACACTCATCAAATCGCGACGAAACTTGCGCCATTGGACTCGAAATATTTTTCCGCTCCTGTATGCCAAGTTTAGTCCGATTTTGAGACCGTTGGTCGGGACACTATTTTGGCGGGCCCACAAATCCCACTCAACGGGCAATTTTGTGCACGACCCACCGGAATCCAAAATTGGACATACCGTTGGGTTCGTCTCATCCAAACAAATCTGTAGACATGTAGTTTGACGACTTTAGAGACCGTAGGTTCTGGCGCACATTTCGGTGCAAAGCGGATCCAACGGCGGACATCGTTTTGACCCGAAATTACGATTTTGCCCCTGTTCCAGAATTTGACTTTTGGACAGGCGTTTCCTAGGTATATCTTTTATTCCAAATTCGTTCGTGATGTTTGTTTCAGCATCCGGAGCTCCTTGTGGATTTTGACTTTCGTGTGGACGGTTCTGACTGTCGGATTTTGCTACATCTCGTACCACCCTCAGGCAAGACACCTTGCCATTTGTTGTTTAATCTATTTTAGCTCATATTTCATGCATTATTTATTTTTTTTATGCAAAATAAAACTGTGATACATGGCATAACCTGTTAGAACTTACTGTTCGTTTATTGTTCCTGCTATGTATTATATTTTTCTTACACATTAAACCTAGATTTAAGGGACCACCTTGTGTGTTGCATTCATGGCCTTGACACGTGGTATCACGAAGTTGTGTGTCGCATATAGAACACGGACATGCGTGACTGGCTGGCCACTGGTGCGTATAAGCCGTGCGATAGGAATAACCGCTAATAGAGGTTGCATGCTAGTTTGACTTAGCGGTTATAGAGGTTACTGTTGTGGATACAACATGGTAGGCATTGGGTGGGAAGAACATCTCCTTAGCGTATGGGTCATATATACACTGTCCTGATTGCCGGTTATCTCCAGTGGGAGGTACGGTCCTGATTGCCGGTTATCTCCAGTGGGAGGTACGGTCCTGATTCCTGATTCCTGACTGAGCCGGCCCATGCGTCAAAGGTTTGTTCTTTATTGCATATTCACTATAGTACGGTTAGGTACCCTATTGTATGTGTCCCTTAATTATTGAGCAATATTTATTCAGTATATGGCAAGATATTATGTGTCTTGTTACGTCCCTCTGAGGACCTGGTTGTCTTGCCAGGTGTGTGATATTGTCTTTCGCAGGTGCTTTAGCTCTAGCCATGGTCTTTGCTACTTCTTCGAGGATGATTGCATTTGGATCGTCTTCGCTTCACTCGCCAAATTCATTCTTTTATATATCATGTACTTCTTTTCATTGTTGGTAGTGGATTTGTCTCCGCCCAACATATTGTATCAAGACAGCTCATTATCATTTATGAAATCTTTTATTCATTTATGCTGTGTGGATGAGATTAGTTATGGTTCTACTGTATTTTACAGCTTATGTATCCATACGAGGTTTCCATATATTGGAGTATACTTCGTATGAATACAGCTGGCATGTCTACGTTCCTAGTCCTACGTATTTTGGGACTGGGGCGTTACAAACACATATCATACCATGAACCGTGCACGAAAACTATAAATCAATTCTAATGTTCTAGTTCTAAATTCATAGAATAGTGGCTAGTTGGGTTACTAATCTAATAATAATTAATTCTGGAATAATTCACTTAAAAATCTAATTTAACCTAATAATAATCTGAATATAATCTAAACATGCAAGTTTGGCCATCAAAAGTCATGTTTCCAATTTTGGAAACCCTGGCATGCAAATCGAGGCGTACCGTTGACTATTTAGTCAAACGCTGTGAACTTTAGATTTTGAAGTGCATCTTGGTAAATTTTAGCGCCACGAGTGTGCTGGAATCAACCTTGCCGTAAAATCATGCTTTGGTCAAAAGATATCGCCGTTATGGCTAATCGTGATCAAAACGGTGATCAATAGATCAATTCTAAGTTCAACAGAATAAATAAAATATTAAATGAATGAAATAATTTCGGGGAAAAATTTATGTCGTAGAGCTCTGTGTTAGCTTTCCGAAACTTCAAACGGTTCATGATTTCGATTTCTGGTTCTCCCGGAATCTCGAAAACACCAAAACGTATCAAGTTTCGGACAACCGACACTCTACGAATTTTCCAGAAATTTAGGAATAATATCTTCGAAAATAAATTACATATTCAGAAATTTTTCCTCAATACGAATCCAACAAAAAAAATGACGTACGAAAATCACTTCGGAGTTGACGGCAATCGCTTCGGGAAGTTGGAAACCCTAGATGAGTTCTCCCACAAAAAGCTGCTAAAATTTCTAGGTTTAACGAATATAATAATATATATATAGGAGAGAGAGTTGGTGGGCTGCTGGGCGCCGACATGTGGGCCCTGGCTGACTGTGCAGATGACTGTGTAATTAGTTAATTTAAATGCAGAAATCGTTAAAAACTCATTTTAACTCCAAATAACTCCAAATAAATATCAAAAAAATCCAGAAAATTATAGAAAATTATAGAAAATACATTTAGCCTTCTAGTATATAAATAAAAATGTTTTACCTCATATTAGTCCCAAATGACCTCATAATAAATATTGGAAGCCTTTAAAAAATATAAACCTTAATGAATAAATACTTAAATATTGCCAAAAATTATGGAAAAATTCTAGAAAATATAAAATAGTATAATGAACCCTAGAAAAATATTTGGGGTCAATATATGCTCATAGGCTTGCACAGTAAATTCTAGAAGTATTAGAAAAATATGTTTTTCCTATATTTAATTATCTAAAAATCCCAAAAAAATTGTAGAAAAATACAGAAAATATATTTAACATAATAGAGACTAAAAAAAATACTGGGTCTCAAAATAGTCACAAATGGCCTCAAAATAAATTATGAAAGTCATTCATAAATATAAATCTTCATAGAATAAATATTTAAAAATATATAAAAATGTCTAAAAATTATAATAAATATAATATAACTATAGAATGCATATAGACCCTATCTAGAGATTATGTGACCACAAGATGGTCATAACTCACCTGTGGGCTTAGTCACAACTCCAATGATCATAGAAAAATTAAATGTAAACTAATCAGAAAAAATAAAAATATATCATAAAATTTCGGAAAAGGAGTTACAAATCTATCCACCTTAAAAATAATTTCGTCCTCGAAATTCTAATTCATAATTATTTCTTAAAAATCAAAGTCTATTATTACCTTAATCTTCTCAAATTTAATTTCTTAAAAATAGTTTATAGCCTCCTCCTAATCATTTTGTAACTACGAAGCCTCGAGGTCTTCTACCCACCTTTGGTCACACTACTCCTCAAAACACGGTCACTAAAGTCTTATGGTCTTCTATCTAGTTGCTAACAATTCTACCAACAGATATCTAGGCATATGACATCTATAATCCCACATATCTATAAACAACCAAGCATTCAATAGTCAAGCAATATTATACTATAACTTAAGAACTTCTGATGAATTCTAGACAGCACGATCATTCGTCACCCCGGAATAAGAAGGGACGGGAACCAATGGTACGGAAAGCAATGAAGTATAATCGAGAGCAAATATGGAGTTTTCAAGGACGTAGAGAATTTTTAGGAGAATTTTCAAGGCAGTGTGGATTGAAATTTCTAAGGGTTTAGTCAAATTCGCAGGCTCGTATCAGTGCAGTTACGTAACCGATACGATATGCTCTGACCTGCATGGACCACCAAAAAAACTTGTCACAACCCACACCCGCTTTTCGGACGCGAACACGTGAGCAAGCTAGCTACGTATCGAGCAGACTCCAGCCTGACTCGAATACATAAACGCTGTCACGGCTAGGGTAAGCTGCCAAATCATGGCAAACAAATCTATATCTCAATCCACAATAAATGTACGAAACATGAATGAACACTATGGGTCGTATTCTGCAGCCCACTAGCATATATGTCCGATAAGACTCTAAAGGAAACAACAAGAGTCTAAAACTGAATCAAGAAACAGGATATCTCATGATAAGGTATGAAAGCACGAGCGGATAATAAACACAATAACGATACCTAAATCCCATAAGCGTATCATCACATCTGTCATCCAGAACCACTAGCTAACTCCATGCAATCGCTAAACCTGAAGAGATCATTAGGTCCTCAGAGGATATAGCAAGATACATAATATACATGCCTATCTAACAGTTTTATCATACGCAAGAAGTGAACAAGAAAGAACAAGAATAAGATAATGACTACGAACACGAACACTAGAACAACTACGCATAAATGAACTGCCGGATGAACGAATACACGAGATCAATGGAAGAACCAAACTCTCATCCCGAGTGTCGACGTACGAGTTTCAACTAAGCACTAAACCCTCGTCCCGAGTGTGGACTCTCTGGTTAGCTCACGGCAAGATATCCCCGTCCCGTGCGTGGACTCTTTGGTGCAATTGGTCAACCCTCGTCCCGAGTGTGGACTCTCTGGTGCCAATGATCACGACAAATACCCTCGTCCCGTGTGTGGACTCTCTGGTGCACCAAATAACCCTCGTCCCGAGTGTGGACTCTCTGGTTGTGTACAACGATAATCAAGGCTATGGCAGTTCACTACACGCACTCGTTCTATGACATAACTCAAGCATGGTACTAACGAGAAACTCTAAATGTGAAACACAAGGCCAAACATGAACATGGCTATATGCAATAAACAACTCCACAGAAAATAACATAGAAAAGCACATGTCCATAAATAATCCAAAAGCTGGAAACTGAAATAAAATACATGTAAACAAAACTGTAGAGGAAGGAAAGGTATACTTGCCTGTGGTCCTTGCACAAACCGTAGTCACAAGTCGAGGATGAGGGGATGCCGATCTAGGAGCTGTCAACCTATAACACATATCGCACCATGAACCGTGCACGAAAACTATAAATCAATTCTAATGTTATAGTTCTAAATTCATAGAATAGTGGCTAGTTGGGTTACTAATCTAATAATAATTAATTCTAGAATAATTCATTTAAAAACCTAATTTAACCTAATAATAATCTGAATATAATCTAAACATGCAAGTTTGGCCATCAAAAGTCATGTTTCCAATTTTGGAAACCCTGGCACGTAAATCGAGGCGTACCGTTGACTATTTAGTCAAACGCTGTAAACTTTAGATTTTGAAAGTGTACCTTGGTAAATTTCAGTGCCACGAGTGCGCTAGAATCAACCGTGCCACAAAATCATGCTTTTGTCAAAAGATATCGCCGTTATGGCTAATCGTGACCAAAACGGTGATCAATCGATCAATTCTAAGTTCAACAGAATAAATAAAATACTAAATGAATGAAATAATTTCTGGAAAAAATTTAAGTCATAGAGTTCTGTGTTAGCTTTCCGAAACTTCAAACGGTTCGCGATTTCGATTTTTGGTTCTCCCGGAATCTCAAAAACACCGAAACATGTCAAGTTTCGGACAACCGACACTCTACGAATTTTTCAGAAATTTAGGAATAATATATACGAAAACAAATTATATATTCAGAAATTTTACCTCAATGCGAATCCAACAAAAGAAAATAGCGCACGAAAATCACGTCGGAGTTGACGGCAATCGCTTTGGGAAGTTGGAAACCCTAGATGAGTTCTCCCACAAAAAGCTGCTAAAATTTCTAGGTTTATCGAATATAATAATATATATATATATGAGAGAGAGTCGGTGGGCTGCTGGGTGCCAACAGGTGGGCCCAGTGCCGACTGTACAGCTGACTGTGCAGATGAGTGTGTAATTAGTTAATTTAAATACAGAAATCGTTAAAAACTCATTTTAACTCCAAATAACTCCAAATAAATATCAAAAAAATCTAGAAAATTGTAGAAAATTATAGAAAATATATTTAACCTTCTAAAATTTTAATAAAAATGTTTTACTTCATATTAGTCCCAAATGACCTCATAATAAATATTGGAAGCCATTAAAAAATATAAACCTTAATGAATAAATACTTAAATATTGCCAAAAATTATGGAAAAATTCTAAAAAATATAAAATAGCATAATAAACCATAAAAAAATATTTGGGATCAATATATGCTCATAGGCTTGCACAGTATATTTAAAAGTATTAAAAAATAGGTTTTTTCTATATTTAATTATCTAAAAATCCCAGAAAAATTGTTGAAATACAGAAAATATATTTAACCTAATAGAGACTAAAGAAAAATAATGGGTCTTAAAATAGTCACAATTGGCCTCAAATAAATTATGAAAGTCATTCATAAATATAAATCTTCATAGAATAAATATTTAAAAAATATAAAAATGTCTAAAAATCATAATAAAATATAATATAGCTATAGAATGCAAATAGACCCTATCTAGAGATTATGTGACCACAATATGGTCATAACTCACCTGTGGGCTTAGTCATAACTCCAATGATCATAGAAAAATTAAATATAAACTAATCAGAAAAAAATAAAAATATATCACAAAATTTTGGGAAGAGGAGTTACAGGCAAGTAGCATTCTTCCTCTCAGGGGATACTGTTGAGATATTTCCATCTTCTGCAGCTCGTCTTTGTGTGAGATGGTGTCGAGGCGAGTGACAAGGGAATCAATTACATCCTGTTGATTGAGCAGGTGTTGGGAAACGGCTGCTAAACGGTTGTCAGGTATTGTTGGCGAAGGACCACCCCCAGCATTTGTAAGATTTGAAGGAAACGCAACGGAATGATAATCCTTTTGTAGGAAAGGAGGGTTGTTGCTGTGAGCTAGACTAGCATAGGCTGAGACATTTTATTGGGGTGGAGGAACAGCCCCAGCAGTTTAAACTGCCATGATACTGGTAGAATCGTTAAATGAGAAGGTACTCCTTAAATTGCATTCACATAGAATCGTTAGGCTACCTTATCCGTTAGGTGTAGATACTTTTGGTTTGTGTACTTATACTTGATCGCGACTTAGAACAGTAACTTATCGCAGACTAGTTTACCATACCTTGTCATTATTTGGTTGTTGGTGTGGTTCACTACTTCAATGAGAAGGTACTGAACTTTATTATGGTCCGGATACTATATTGGATTTATGACATGGAAAGATACTGCATTGTAGATTAGGGTGCCATCTGCTATCCTTGTTTGGTAGAGGGATGATACGCTAATTCGAGGGTGGAGTATTAGACCATGTTATGATTCTATTGACTTATTATTAAGTAGTTTATATTCAGCTTTATGGCATTTTTTTGTATCTTGTTACGTCCCTCTAAGGGCCTGATGATTTCTCCAGGTGTGTGTTTTTGACTTTTTGCAGGTATTTTAGCCAATGCCATGATCTTTTCTATTCATTCAAAGATGAATTGCTCTTTGATCGTCCTTTTCTACTTTTAACAAATTCTTTCTTTGTATTGTATTTTTTCTCATTTAAAATGATTGATAGTAGATTTGTCTCAGCCCAACAACTTATACAAATGATAATTCAAAGTTGATTTATGATATAATTATTCTTTTATTTTTGTGGATGAGATTAGTTGTCATAGTTATACTGCATTTACAGCTTACGTATATTTATTATACGGCTGTCATGTCTATGTACCTACTCCTACGTATTTTGGGACTGGGGCGTTATATATTTTTATGGTGGCGCAGACAGGTCAACAAATAAATTGTTTGGTTACTTTACAGTACCAAGCAAGCCTACACATAGGATTAGAGTCTAGGATCTCATCCACATGCTTGATCTCCTCCCTTGATTCCACTTTCAAACTCTTGGTTTGTTGCCTTGATTTGCATCTTTCTTGATCCTTTTCTACCGTAAATCTTTTCTTTCGTGCTTGATAGAGGTTATAAAGAAGACTCGCACAAGATATGTATGCCCCATAGTTTAATTACACTATGAGTTGGACACTTGTAAGTTGGGTAGAATGCCTCACGACCTAGCGACACATTGTCCTTACGACCACCACCAGAATAAGTCAGTTTAGCGACGGAAGAAGACGTCACTAAACATCAAAAAAAAGTCGTTGACTCTTTTTACTGAGTATTTAGCGACGTATGTTCTTAGTCGCATAATACATGGTCGCTAACAGAGAATACATTGTTGTTCGTCGCTATAGCGACATCTGTTTGTGATGCATAACGTCGCTAGCATTTTATCCTTGTAACCCCTCTTTCCGTTATTTTGAAAATATTTTTTATTTTAGTTATTTGAATTAAAAGGTGAATTTTTAGAATTTTATAAGTATTTAATTAAATAATTATTACGATAGATGGTCCTAGTTATTGTTAAGATTTGGAGTACAAGATAACCAATAATAAAGACACGGATAGTGCAGTGGAGTGCCTTGACTAGTGTATTAGCCATGGTAGGAAAGACCGAGCCATAAGTGTGTCCTAACTAGGAAACCTAGGCTAAGTTGTGACCTGACCCCTATAAATAATTTAATTAGTTATTTATTAATATTATGACTTTTAGGAAATTTGGTTGTACCAAAACTGGTCAGGACTGGACCCAAATCAAGCCCAAGCCCATGTAGTCGTACGGTATGTCCAAAGACGTCCATATCGATATATATTATGTGTATATGACGTACTTTATTTTTAATAAATCAATAATGTATTTTCTAATAATTTGTTATATATAATCTAGATACCAATATGATTGATATTCGCATGATATTTATTTGGAGGAGAAATACCTTCCTAGTTATCCTTGTGCATGTGAGATTTTTAGACTATATATTTTTTGTATGTACAGCTATTATAGATTTTTCCATATTAGTTAACATTATTATTGTTACTAATATTGTTAGTCGAATTTATAATAGAAAGAAGAATACAATTGGATAATTTGGATTATTTACGAAATAAATATTATTGTATGTACATATTTTAAGTGTAAGCCCTACACTAGAAAAAATTTATTCTTAAGATTTATTTTAGACTTTTCGAAGTATTTATTCATATAAAGGAAATATATATATATATATATATATATATATATATATATATATATATATATATATATATATATATATATATATACACACACACATATAAAAAATATATATATATATATACACACACACATATATATGTGTGTGTGTGTGTACACACACACACACACACACACACACACACACACACACACACATATATGTATATATATATATAAATATATATATATATATATATATATATATATATATATATATATATATATATATATATATATATATATATATATACAGAGAGAGAGAGATAGAGAGAGAGGTCTTAATAAAAGGAATAGAAAAAGAAAAAAAATCACATGAGTTACTGTTCTTTGGACAGTAACTCACTTAAACTCCCATACAACAAACAAAGCCCACCCCCTCCAAACATAACCGTTCCTATGCTCACCCGACCCTATATACATGTAAATGTATATATTTACATCGAGCAACATAGGAGGGTCCTCTCATCGAAACCCTAACCCTACTCCTACCTACAACCGCCGCACACGTTCCCCTGCCCCTCGCACATAGCCACGGCCGTCTGAACGACGTCGGCCACCGTCGCAGCACCGGGAAGCGTGCTGGACAGAGCAATAACGACATCAGCAGTATTGGCAGCCCAAACCCCCAACTTCCTAGTAAGTTTTTTTCCTCGTCTCTTCGTCGTTTTCCTAACCAATATGTGCATTGGAAACACAACCAATATGTCTTCAACCTATTGGATAATTTTGACTCAAACCAAATCATAATCGAGTTAAAACTTGACACCAAAATGGGCGAATATCTGTTCGAAACAGAGCAGTTTCATGGTTCCAGGACCTAGGTTTAGAAGGCAATTTCTAGCCTAGCCATCGACAGATCCAAAAAATAGTTTGAATAGAGTGACATGCAACATATATAAGATTAAAACCTAGTTTGTATATCCTGATTTCATTAAGTGTATCCAAAATAATTTGAGTTCCAAAATCGGCAAAAACAGTTTTCAAAAACATTAAGAATATTAAAAAACCCACCGATACGTTGTGCATCCTGACAAACTGGGCGACGTGGTCGCGAATTAAAAGCATCGAAAGGTACGTATAGACTTTGCAAACGTGTAGGCTTTAACGGAATTCGAATTGGTTCCGTGTGCGCGATGAATTTGATGCATATCCGTCAAAATTTATCGTATCGGTCTCTTTGCAAATTAGCCAATTACTTCGTGCACATTCGTCATCTCGAGAAGAAACTTGTGCCAACAGGATCCTATATGCCAAGTTTGGTCCGATTCTATGAGGGTCGACCGAAATGCTATTTTAGCGAGCCCACGACCTGATCCAACATACAAATTTGTACACGACCCGCTAGAATCCAACTTTGGACATACGGTTGGGTTCGTCTCATCAAACCGGACCCGTAGACATGTAGTTTAGCGACTTTAGAGACTATAATGCCCCAGGCCCAAAATACATAGGACCAAGTACGTGAACATGCCAGGTGCACATATATGAAGAATACTCCAATATATGGAATCCTCATATACGAACATAAGCTGCAAATAAAATAATCACATGGCAGAATAATGTAACTAATTTCATCACAGCTCAACACAAAAGATAATATAGTCCAGATAATAAATGAGTGTATCAGAAGATATTCGAGTGGACATACCCACTCCAAACCGCTACGAAAAATAGTCACAAGGATCGGAGTCCAACCTCCACAAAATAGAAAGAAAATAGATGTAAAAAAATGTCCACTAAAATGTCTCAAGAAAATCAATAAGCTAGAAATCAGCGGGAGATGCCTTATCATCAATGTAGGATAGATCCAGAGCCGCTTCGTACTCCTGCGAGAAGTCGTCTAATCCTGGAGAGATAACCAGGTCCTCAGAGGGACGTAACAAGATACAAAAAAACACCATGACATAGAAACTATGACATATAATATAAGAATAGATGAATGCAAATTGGGTGCCTACCAGTTCTACAGCGATAATTCAGTTAAGAACATACCTTCAACGCATGGGCATCTGACTCAGGTGTAGGTAACTCAGGTATGGTTCTATCAGGATACCAGGGACCTTAAAGCATAACATTCCTCGAATATCAGAGGCCAGCAGGATCAAGAATAGAAAAGTGCATAAGTAACCCATACGTTAAGGAATTGTTCTTCCCATCCAATTCCTAGTAGGGTCACATCCATGACTCATAAAACCTCTAGTAACTGCTAAGTCCACTAGCATGCAATTCTATTGACAGTTACTCCTAACCGTCGCACGCCTCATGCGTATCGGTGGCCAGCCGACTATTCGAGCGCGTGTCCAACATGTGACTCACAACATGTGGTAAAGTGAGTGTCAAGGCCGTATGAGATATACCAGTACCTTATCAACAATGGGTGGTCACTAGGCTAAGTTAATGCAAGAGAATCAACAAAAGCAAGAAAACGACTAATAGAGTCGCTTGCACCCAAGTGTGACATGGACACACAATTTAATAAAAATAACAAATAAGGATGCTGAAAATAAAAACTAAAAATAAGAATATGTAAATCACAGAGTAAGGTGGCAAGTTATCTTGCCTGGCAGTACGGAAAAAGCAACTCCAAGCAATCAGTCACGTCAGCAAGAAACCTCAGAATCCACAAACGGCTTCGGATGCTGAAACAAACACCAAGAACATTTCCGGTGTAAAAGATATCTCCAAGAAACGCCTGTCCAAATGTCTAATTCTGGAACAGGGGCAAAATCCTAATTTCGGATCAAAACGATGTCCATCGTCAGACCCATTTTTGTACCGAAATGCATGCCAATGTCTATGATCTCTAATATCGTCAATCTACATGCCTACGGATCCGGTTTGAGGAGACAAACCCAACGGTATGTCCAATTTTGGATTTTGATGAGCCGTGCACAAAATCGTACGTTGGGTCGGGTTACGGGCCCGCCAATTTGGCATTTCGATAAACCTTCTCAGAATCGGACCAAACTTGGCATACATGACCAAAAAATTGATACGGTCCTGATGAAGTAAGTTTCACGTCGATTCGAGGAACATACATGAAGTTATGGTCAATTTTGCAAAACATCGATACGGGGGTATCTCGACGGATACGTACTGATTTTGCCGTACACGCGCAAGAAAATCGAGTTCCGTTAGTTTCCACACGTCGACAACATCCATACGCGCCTTTCGATGCTTATGGGTTATGACCCGTCGCCCGGTTTATCGGGGCGCACGCCGTATCGGGAAAAGTTTTCTGAATTTTAATATTCTAAAAGCAGTTTTTCTCGCATCTTTGAAATCGAATAACTTTTTGTGTATGCAACGAAATTCAAATCTGCAAGTTGAGTTCTACTCTTGTTTAGGTTGTCTTTAACTGTTTGTAATTAGTTTCTATGAAACCCTATTGTACAGATTAAAAAAATCAACTGTAAGTGGTGGTTTTACACAGCCTTCTGCCGTATTTTTCGAGCGAAAAGTTGTCAACTTCGAGACGAGTTTTCGCTCAAACTACAGGGTTATGCTAAAATCCCTTTGGGGGGTTCGTAGGTGGTTACATAGGCTTCCTAGGGAACTTTGCAGTTTCGAAAATAATTGAGCATATATGAAGAAATTTAGGGATGAAGTCGTGTACCTACTGCTGTCAAGAACAGGGGTAGTTCTTATTGTGCGGTCGAAAATTGGCAACTTCTCGGTGATCCAACGGAAACCCACAGCGGGCAGGCGGCCAGGGGTGTGCGTCGGGATGTCAGGGTTCGTCGAGGCTTGGTGAATTGGGTTTGGGCACGATCTTTGAGGAGAAATTTTACGAAGACTCGCACAATCTTGGTATTTATACCTAGTGTTTCTAATTAGCTTTTGAATCAAATTCTAATCCGATTTGGATTGGATTTGACTCGATCCTATAGAGGATATGATAAGGTTTCTATAGCAAAGCATTTGGGTCAAAATGGTTTAAAATTTAGGGTTTTGGATTGATCCCTACTTCAAAAAAATTCCCGCTGATGGCTCGGGTTTGGTCAGGTTTGGCTGGGAATTTAATATCACGAGATTTTAAAAATCTCGTGATAAATTGACTTCAATTATAATTTTTTTACTTCAGCTAATATACTATATCTATTGTTGAATAAATCCTAAATAAGCTTATAAAATCTAAAAAAATTCCTAAAAATGTTTCTAAATATTTGAAGGGTATCTATATAAACTACCATCATATATTTACTCATTTACATACAACACTCCCATAAATATAATCATTTATACAATACAGTTATACCTATATTTAATCATATATATATATATATATATATATATATATTGATTGGTATATTAACTAGGAATGTAAAAATTATATATAAAAAATTTCTAAAAGAAAGCTTAATTCACCACCTACTCTTAGATGTTTACTAGTGATGATAAGCAGGCCATATTCAAGTTATAATTAACACTTATATCAAATTACCAAATATTATTTAAAATAAATATATAAAAACCATGAAAATTAGGAGGATTTACAGAGACCTAGATGTTGGCACACTTTTCGGTGCAAAGCGAGTCCAACGGCGGACATCGTTTTGGCCGAAAATTATCGTTTGGCTCCTGTGTCCAGAATTAGACTTATGGGTAAGCTATTCAAGCTAATTTGACTATTCTGAACATGTTGGTAATATTTGTTTCAGTATCCGGAGTCGTTTGCGGATGTTTAGATTTTGTGGCCCTTTGATTTGATGAGTTGTTTGCGGGACGTTTGGTACCACCAGGCAAGTATATCTTGCCTTTCTCCACAGTTATTGCATGCTTATTTCTTCCACTTCTAGTTATATGTTATCAGTTAGTTTTTATTGGATTGATTTGATTGCTATGCTCTTCCTCATGTCATGTATATTGGTTTCGTTTTTTCGTTTATATACCGTCATTGTCCAGAGTTTGACATTATAGTTCATACTAGAGTTGTCCTTATATGTACCTTGACTGAGTCATATCGTGTCATAGAATGAGTACATTATAACTGAACTACAATTTCCTATTTTCATTTTCTTAATCTGCGAGTCCATATTCGGTGCGAGGGTTGACTGTTTGTACCTGCGAGTCCACACTCGGGATGAGGGTGATTGTCGTGAACTAACCTGCGAGTCCACACTCGGGGTGAGGGTTAGTGATTTGTTCAAACCTACGAGTCCACACTCGAGGCGAGGGCTTGGTATCCGTTGATCTCTTGTTCCCTTGTTTTCTTCCAACATTTCATTAATGTATAGTTATTCTCATATTCGTGTATCGTTTGTGCTTAGCCTTTTCCTGTTTATATCTCGTATTCTTTCATGCATGATAAATTGTTAGATATGCATGTTTTTATGTATCTTACTAGTCCCCTGAGGACCTGATGATCTTTTTAGGTAGCAAATTTTATGGAGTTAGCTGATCATAATGATAGTGATTACATCTGCAAGATCCAGGTATTTGCTTGTGATATTAATTTGTTATCCTCTCGTGCTTTATATTCTTTATCATGACATATTCTGCTTGTTAGCCTAGTTTATAGACTCATGTTATTTCTTTGGAGTCCAATCGGAAATATATGCTAGTAGGCTGCAGACCATGAATCATAATGTTCATTCCTGTTTTATATTTCTTTTGTGGATTGAGATATAGTTTTGCCTTGCCATGATTAGGCATATTACCATAGTCTAGACAGCTTATACATATTTGAGTTGGGCTGGAGTCCGTTTGATACGTAGCTGGCTTGCTCACGCACTCGCATCCTGGAACGCGGGTGCAGGTCGTGACAAGTTTTTTTGGTGGCCATGCAGGTCAGAGCATATCGTTTCGGTTACATAACTGTACTGATACGAGCCTGCAAATATGATTAAACCCTTAGAAATCTTAATCCACACTGCCTTGAAAATTCTCTTAGATATTTCTCTACCGTCCTTGAAACTTCGTATTCGCTCTCGATTATTCTTTCTTGCCCTCCCGTACCATTGATTTTTGTCCCTTTCTATTTCAGAGTGACGAATGATTGTGCTTATTAGAATTTATTAATATTTTTTAGCTAGTTGTGTAAATTAGTTGCTTGCTAAAATTTTGGTTGCTTTGGTAGATATAAAGGATATTGGGGATATCGTTTGCCACAGGTATATATTGGTATTAATTTTAGCAACTAGTTGGAAGGTTATAAAATTTTAGCGACATGTGTTTTAAGGGAGTACTATGCCCAAAGGTGGGTAGACGTCCTCCAGGTCCAATGTGATTCATAGATGATAATTAATGATTGAAATAATTTATGAAGTTATTAGGAATTCAGAAACCTGAAAGAGAAGAGATTGGATTCAATTTAAACTTTGATGCGGTTATTATAAGTCAGTATTATGTTAATATTAACAATAGAAGAGGATTGAGGTTAGCGATTTGACTTCAAAAAGTGTCTTAAGGATTGAATTTAAAATTTTGAATATTTTTTATCGATTTGATTTAAGATATTTACAAATAGAGGATTTGTTAAACTTTGAGTGATGAATCATCAATTAAATTTAGAGGTTAGAAGTTGAATCTGAAGGCTACGAATTTGAAATTTTAAAAATTTGAAATATGATTTATTGAATAGATTTTGGGTTTATTAAAATTTGAGGAGATTAAAGTAATAGTGGACTTGTTTGTTTTTTTATAAACTTTTGAATTTTAAGGAATATTTATGAATTTGAATTTTGAGCACGAAATTATTTTAAGGTGGGTAGATTTATAACCTCTCTTCCCGGTATTTTGAAAATATTTTTTATTTTAGTTATTTGAATTAAAAGGTAATTTTTTGGAATATTATAAGTATTTAATTAAATAGTTATTACAATAGATGGCCTTAGTCATTGTTGAGATTTGGAGTACAAGATGACCAAGAATAATGGCACGGATAGTGCAGTGGAGTGCCTTGACTAATGTATTAGCCATGATAGGGAAGGCCGAGCCATAAGTGTGTTCCAACTAGGAAAACCAGGCTAAGTTATGACCTAATCCCTATAAATAATTTAATTAGTTATTTATTAATATTATGACTTTTAGGAAATTTGGTTGTACCAAAACTAGTCAGGGCTGGACCCAAATCAATCCCAAGTCCACGTAGTCGTATGGTATGTCCAAAGGCGTCCATATCAATATATATTATATGTATATGATGTACTTTATTTTTAATAAATCTAATAATGTATTTTCTGATAATTTGTTATATATAATCTAGATACCAATATTATTGATATTCACGTGATATTTATTTAAAGGAGAAGTACCTTCCTAGTTATCCTTGTGCATGTGGAATTTTTAGACTATATATGTTTTGTATGTACACCTATTATAG
Source organism: Iris pallida (assembly GCA_029216955.1). Classification (NCBI taxonomy): domain Eukaryota; kingdom Viridiplantae; phylum Streptophyta; class Magnoliopsida; order Asparagales; family Iridaceae; genus Iris; species Iris pallida. The sequence goes on along the minus strand of JANAVB010028000.1, from coordinate 19,908,194 downwards.
ATTTTTCCTTATTAGTTAACATTATTATTGTTACTAATATTGTTAGTAGAATTTATAATAGAAAGAAGAATATAATTAGATAATTTGGATTACTTATGAAATAAATATTATTGTATGTACATATTTTAAGTGTAAGCCCTACACTAGAAAAATCTATTCTTAAGATTTATTTTGGACTTTTTGAAGTATTTATTCATATAAAGGAAATATACGTATATATAGAATAAATCTCTCTCTTTCTCTCCCCCTCTCTCTCTATATATATATATATATATATATATATATATATATATATATATATATATAGATAGAGAGAGAGAGAGAGAGAGAGGTGGTCGGGGGACAGAAATTCTGCTTTCTTCCACTCTTATGTTAGAGGTTGGAGGCAAAGCTGAACCTTCACTAAATTTCTGAAGACAACGGCCTCATCCTAAGTGACCATCGGAGCATTCTGGAGACAACCACCAGATATTACACCAGATTATTTACCAAGGACCTAGTCTTCAAAGACTCCGATCTCCTATCCTCGATTCCAAACATGATCAACAACAGTGAGAACGAATAACTCCAGGTTCCCCCAACAGCGAAAGAAGTCAAGGCGACGGTATGAGCTCTTAACGAGCATAGCGCCCCCAGTCCCAATGGTTTATCCGAGGTTTTCGGGGACAAAAATTCTGCTTTCTTCCACTCTTGTGTTAGAGGTCGAAGGTAACAGCTAAACCTTCACCAAATTTCTGAAGACAACGGCCTCATCCTGAGTGACCAACGGAGCATTCAGGAGGTAGCCACCAGATATTATACCAGATTTTTCACCAAGGACCCAGTCTTCAAAGACTCAGATCTCCTATCCTCGATTCCAAACATGATCAGCAACAGCGAGAATGAGCAACTCCAGGTTGCCCCAATAGTAGAAGAAGTCTAGACGGTGCTATGGGCTCTTAACGAGCATAGCGCCCCCGGTCCCGACGGTTTCTCCGGGGTTTTCTTTCGCCCCTGCTGGGACATCATCGCCTCCGACTTTCTAGAGGCGGCTATTGCCTTCTTTTAGGGAGCTAGATACCCCAGATCCATATCTTGCACTAGCCTCATTCTCATCCCCAAGAAAGACAACCCGGAGACCTTCAGGGATTTTCGACCCATCAACCTGTGCACCTTCACCAACAAAATTATATCCAAGATCATCGCGACCCGTATGTCCACCCTTCTTCCCAGGATCATCTCCGAGGAACAAAGTGGTTTTGTGCTAAGCAACATCACAGACAACATCCTTCTAGCCCAAGAGATGATCACGTGCCTGAAGTTTCTATCCAGGGAGGGAATGTGGCTATCAAGTTGGACATGGAAAAAGCATACGACAGCCTGGACTGGCAATTCATGATATGGGTCCTAAGGGCCTTCGATTTCTTCGAAATATGGACTGACATTCTCTTCAGATCCATCAGCAACTCCTGGTTCTCCACCATCATCAACAGACAAGCGGCTGAGTTCTTCAAAGCGAGCCGGGGGGTCAGATAGGGGGACCCTCTTTCTGCCACCATTTTCATAATAGCGGTCGAAGCAGCAGGAACCTGAACAGACTAGTCGATACCCCCAGATTCTAATATTTCTACACCATCACCGGCTGTCCCTTGATCATGCATCTGGCCTATGCTGATGACATCCTTATCTTCTCAGCAGGAGACATCGGGTCGGTTGAGGCGGTTCACAGTACGTTAGAGAGATACACCAGATGCTCAGGACAACGTTTCAACCCTAACAAAAGTGTCATCTATACCCATCATAATGCTAACAGGAACCACAATGCCACTCTCACAAACCTGACATCCTTCACCACAACCTACCCGCCCTTCACCTACCTCGGATGCCCACTAGTTTATGGGAAGTCCAACTCAGGTATTTTCGAAGGCCTAGTAAGAAAGATCAGGAAGAGAATCGAGGGTTGGCGTAACGCCACCCTCTCCCCGGGGGGCAAGATGATTCTGATCAAGCATGTGCTCTCTTCCATCCCTATTTATACCCTGGTAGTTTGCTCCCCTCCGAAGAAGGTCATCTCCTCCCTTGAGTCCCTCATATCCAACTTCTTTTGGGGTCACAACGACAGAAAAGACAAACACCACTGGGCCAGATGGGACACCATGGCCAAACCTACTAGGGAGGGCGGTCTGGATTTCTGTAGACTATCGTACATTATTGCCGCTTTATCCATAAAACTATGGTAGAAGTTTCATACGAAGAACTCGATCTGGGCCCGTTTCATGGAAGCTAGATACTTTCGATACTCCAACCCAACTACGGTCACTGCTAGCTGCATAGCTTCGGCGAATTGGCGTAGCTTACTCTTCGGTCGAGGGCTCACAAAACCTTTCATGGTGAGGGACATATCTGGCACATTGAGATGGTCTCCAACCCACGACGGGGAGTTCACTCTGGCCTCGGCCAGAATTGCAGTGAGAGGCAACGGCGACGAGTCCCCCTTCATTGCCCCCTGCTGGCAGTCCTGTATCCCCTACAAATGGTCGATCCTCACCTGGAGAGCACAGCACAGAAAATTCCCCACAGATGACTCCCTCACTTCCTTAGGATACAACCTTGCGTGGAGGTGCTACTGCTGTTCCTCACCCAAGACTGAATCCGCAGACCACATACTTCGGTCAGGAGACCTAGCCTATCAGCTGTGGACCAACCTCTCCAGAAAATGCCTATCGTACTCCCTTTACGGAAGCTTCAACGATCTCCTTGCCATGTGGAGTATTTTGCACGGGCATCAGATCGTCACAGCTGCCGCCATCTGGGTTCTATGAAAGAATAGGAAAAAGTACAGATACGAAGGCCGCCAACTCAGTTCGACACAACTTTTGAGAGAAGTTCTCAGGCAAACTCGTAAAGCCAACATTCGCTGCTCGTATTCCCCGAGCAGTTTTTGGAGGATGTTGTACTAACCCTCCATCTGGTTCCAGCTTAGCGATGAGTGTTTTTGTCGCTGACTGGTTGTCTTTAATTTTCTTCCTTTAGCGCGAGTCGCGCTCTTTTGTATAGGCTTCGACATTTTGCGGCTGATACATCTATAAAGTTTTCTTCTTAAATATATATATATATATAGAGTGAGAGAGAGTGAGAGAGAGAGAGAGGTCTTAAAAAAGGAATAGAAAAAGAAAAAAAGAAAATCACATGAGTTACTGTTATATATATATATATATATATATATATATATATATATATATATAGGTCTTAATAAAAGGAATAGAAAAAGAAGAAAATAAAGAAAAAGAAAATCACATGAGTTACTATTCTTTGAACAGTAACTCACTTAAACCCCCACATAACAAACAAAGCCTACCCCCTCCAAACATAACCGTTCCTTTGCTCACCCGACCCTATATTCATGTAAATGCATATATTTACATCGAGCAACAAAGGAGGGTCCTCTCATCGAAACCCTAACCCTCCTCCTACCTACAACCACCACACACGTTCCCTTACCCCTCGTGCACAGGCACGGCCGCCTAGACAGAGCAACGACGGCAGCACAGTATTGGCAGCCCGAACCCCCAACTTTCTAGTAAGTTTTCTCCCTCATCTCTTCGTCATTTTCCTAACCAATATGTGCGTTAGAAACACAACCTATAGTTCTTCGACCCATTGGATAATTTGGACTAAAACTAAATCATAATCGAGTTGAAACTCGATACCAAAATGGGCGAATATCTGTTCGAAACAGAGCAGTTTCTTGGTTCCATGACCTAGGTTTGGAAGGCAATTTCTAGCCTAGCCATCAACAGAACCAAAAATTGGATTTTATAGAGTTACATGCAACCTATACAAGATTAAAACCTAGCTTGTAGATCCTGATTTCATTAAGTGTATGCAAAATAATTTGATTTCCAAAATCGGCAAAAATAATTTTCAAAACATTAAGAATATTGGAAAACCCACCTATACGTCATGCGTCCCAAGAAACTGGGCGACGTGGTCACGAACCGAAAGCATCGAAAGGTGTATATCTACTTCGCGAACATGTGGGTTTGACAAAATTTGAATTGGTTGCATGTGCACGACCAATTTGATGCATATCCGTCAAGATTTACCGTATCGACCTCTTTACAAATTAGCCAATTACTTCGTGCACGTTCGTCACCTCGAGACGAAACTTGTGCCAACAAGATCGTGCGGTTTTTCTAGTCCGATATGCCAAGTTTGGTCCGATTCTGAGAAGGTCGATCGGAATACTATTTTGGCAGGCCCGCGACCCGATCCAACGGGCAAATTTGTGTACGACCCGCCAGAATCCAACTTTGGACATGTGGTTGGGTTCGTCTCCTCAAATCTGATCAGTAGCCATATAGTTTAAAAATTTTAGAGACCGTAGATGTTGGCACACTTTTCGGTGCAAAGCGGGTCCAATGACGGGCATCATTTTGGCCCAAAATTATCGTTTTGCCTCTGTGTCCAGAATTGGACTTATGGGTAGGCTATTCTAACTAATTTGACTATTCTGAACACATTGCTAATATTTGTTTCAGCATCCGGAGTCATTTGCGGGGGTTTAGATTTTGTGACTCTTTGATTTGCCGAGTTGTTTGCGGGACGTTTGCTTCCACCAAGCAAGTATACCTTGCCTTCCTCTATAGTTATTGCGTGCTTATTTCTTCCTCTTCTAGTTATATGTCATTAGTTAGTTTTTATTGGATTGATTTGATTGCTACATTCTTCTTCATGTCATGTATATTAGTTTAGTTGTCTCGTTTATATACCGTCATTGTCCAGAGTTTGACATTATATTTCATACTAGAGTTGTCCTTACATGTACCTTGACTGAGTCATATCGTATCATAGAATGAGTACGTTATAACTGAACTGCTATTTTCTATTTTTGTTTTCTCAACTTGACGAGGGTTGACTGTTTACCCCTGCGAGTCCACACTCGGGATGAGGGTGATTGTCGTGAACAAAACTACGAGTCCACACTTGGGGTGAGAGTTGGTGATTTGTTCAAACCTACGAGTCCATACTTGGGGCGAGGGATTAGTATCCGTTGATATCTTGTTCATTTGTTTTCTTCTAGAAGTTCATTTATGCGTAGTTATTCTCATATTCGTGTATTGTTTATGCTTAGCCTTTTCCTGTTTGTATCCAGTATACTTTTCATGCATGATAAACTGTTAGATATACATGTTTTTATATATCTTGCTAGTCTCCTGAGGACCTGATGACTGCTTCAGGTAGCGGATTTTACGGAGTTAGTTAGCTTATCATGATGATAGTGATTACAGCTGCAGGATCCAGGTATTTGCTTGTGATATTACTTTGTTATCCTCTCGTGCTTTATATTCCTTATCATGACATATTCTGCTTGTTAGCCTAGTTTATAGACTCATATTATTTCTTTGGAGTCTAATCGGACATATATGCTAGTAGGCTGCAGACCACGAGTTATAGTGTTCATTCATATTTTATATTTATCTTGTGGATTGAGATATAGTTTTGCCTTGCCACGATTAGGCATATTACCATAGTCTAGACAACTTATACATATTCGAGTTGGGCTAAAGTCCATTTGATACATAGCTGGCTTGTGCACGTACTCGCATCCCGAAAAGCGGGTGCGGGTCGTGACAATCCTACTTGCGACGTTTGCCGACATGACATTGCTAATTAGCGACGTAATAATTCGTTGCTATTTATCGCTGGCAGTTCAACCTTTAGCGACGCAATCCATGACGTTTAGTGACGTTAAATCTGATAACTTGGGTTTGCTACGTCACTTTTTTTAGCGATGTCTTGCGACAATCAGCGACATCCCCAATATAGACTAGCGACATCCTGATACGTACGTAGCGACTTTATTAGCTAAGTGGTGTTACTTATGTTGCTGACATATCCAATTTGCCACATCAGCGTAGCAGTGATGTTCTGATACACCTTAGCAACGTTCTGCGACGTTCTTTTTTCAGGTTCGCGACATTCTGATACACCTTAGCGATATAGGCTGACGTTGCTAGGGGTCGCTAAACGTCGCTAAATTCTAAAAAAATATAAAAAACAGGAATTTGTATGCTTTTTATATTAATGAAAGTTATATTATATAACATTGTCCTGCATTTAAAATGATAGTTTGCAAATAATAGACCCGGAGCAACCCTCCGTAGAATTTCCTGGGTTTGCTGACCCCTTCGGTAGAATACTCAACACCGGTAAACCAATATAGAGACAAATGATAAAAATGCACTACCAATAATCAAATAAATAGAATCCAATGATAAAAAAGATAAAAAATAGCCGGGTGGATACAAATCCCCTACCAAACGATTATAAAAGTGTTTGTCCGATAATTTTCAACATAACACAAATTGTCACTAAATGTATAAAATAAATACATAAAGACCCAACAATGGGTCAACAACACAACAAATGAAAATAAGTCTAATAAAGGCTACGCCTGGTCAGGAGGAGGAGGAGGCCGTCGCTGCATCTGGGACACCATGAACCTATACTGCTCCGGGGTCAGCATCACCAGAGACGACTCATCAGTAGAAGGAAGAGGAGGCAGTGGAACCGCTATAGTCGGTATGGATGCCGACACACGACTAGGAAGTGTTTGCTTCATGGCTAGTAGGTGGAGTTGGTGGAATCCATAAGAGCCGCCAGCCTCAAAATTTGATCGCCAAAGGCCACCTATGTAACCACCACTTTTTTAAAATAAAGATAATTTTAAACTTTTATAAAATTGATTATTTAATAATAGGCTTAAATCATGTTATTGATTTATTGGTAAATTTTGATTATTTTAATCATTAAATTTGTATTTTGTGATTTTATTCTTTGGCTAGTGTAACCTTAGAGCTGCTTAGCCTAGAGATTAACCATGACCATGGAGGCCTAACCCATGTGATTAGATTAACTAATTACCACTTTTTAGGCTAAGGGTATTTTGGTCATTTTATGACTTTTGAATTATTTAGGATTTTGATTAATTGATGAATTTTAGATTATTTAATAATATTTAAATTGATGTATTGTGATTTTGGTCATTTTTTATATTTTGGAAATTTTTATATTTTAATATTAATTTTACGGGATTTGTTTAGTCGGGTTTGAGTTTTGTTTCGTTCCGACTTGTGTTAGTGATTCTGGTAGCTTAGACTCTAAACGGGACGCCAAAATTAATTAGTCATGGCCCACAAACCCCACTAATTAAGTTATTAAGTTTAGACTAATCTCACTTGTTAGATTGGTTAAGTTAGAGGCTTAAATTTAACCCTTTTGATCCCAAACTTGAACCTAACTTAAAATTAACCAAGAGGACTAGTTGAGGCCTTATTGAACTTTCCCCCAAGGCCCAAATAGGCTTTAATGGCAGCCACTATAGGTAGGTTAGCCTCCCTTCCTTTTATTTCATTCCATCTTGCCTCTTTTCCTTCACAAAGTGTTCTTCCCCAAATTAGAGAGCTTCCCTCTTTGATTTGATCTCCAAATCTTTTCATTCTTTCACCAAAACTTCCATCCAACCTTCTCATACTACCAAGGGAGGGTGCTAGCAAAGATTTGGAGCAAAGTGCAAGGAGGAGTGTCCATTTTTGAAGAATCTTCATATCAGAGCCGTGTCCTTAAGAGTATTATTGGGACCCACTTCCAATAGGTAAAACCAATCCTCTAAATTGATTTTCTATACATATTAGTTAGTTTTGAATCCATAGGATCCACCCTCATGCATGTACCCCATTTAGATTCAAGTTTGAGGCCATTTGGAGCTCTCTAGAGCAAGTTAGAATTGTGTCTTGGGTCTTACTTATTAGATCTCAAATTAGGACACCTCATGTGTTTCGTTAAATGTCTAATAGGTTTAATTGTACTTTAATTTCAGTTTTAGACATGTTAGAAGATGGATTGATGTTAGTTAGGATGATTAGAATGAGTTTGATTTGGATACCCATGGTTAGATCTAAGTGGTTTAGTCTACATGTCATATTTTTAGCCTCAACTTGTCATTTTATTGTCTCTTTATATAATGGACAATTTTGTATATAATATGTATGTTAGATATATTTCATATATTTAGATGTATGTGGATATGTTGTTAGTGGTGTGATTGTGTTAGAGGAGAGGGAAGTGTGGTTAGATGTGTGTCTTGAGTGGTGTGGAGAGTGAGATGTGTTTCTTTTGTCCAAACAACCCAAATTCGTCATAATATTCATACACATTTTTAGAAGCCAAAGCAACTTAGAGATGTCATAACTTTTAGTTTAGAACTCCGATTAATCTCCCATTTATTTTGAAAGAACTGTATCGAAGTTAGCTTTCCAAATATATATATTAATAGTTAAAATACGTTCTAGAACTTTCTGTAAAACTATTTGAGTGTCAGCTGTCCGAAAGACGAACGCGTTTCGCTGTTTTCGCGATTTCGGAAGCTTCCAGACATGAAAATGCGATCCGTTTGAGTTTCGAAAAGCTAACACAAAGGGATACGACATACTTTAATCATAGAATTTAGTAAAGTTTCAATTGGTACAATATTAATTTTAAGTATAAGAGTGACTATATGATATATACATTTTGTGTAACCTATGAGCCTCTGTAGTATGAATATTAAATGAATGTAGGTATCATAGGTTATCGAATATATGTATAATATAGTACATATATATATATATATATATATATATATTTTTAGTACATATATATATATATATATATATATATATATATATATAAAAAAAATATATATATATATATATATATATATATATATATATATATATATATATTATTGTTAGGTTAAAAAAATATATATTATTTTTAGGTTATATATGTTAGTATGTTTGTTAGATGTTGGTTAGTCGAGGGTTAGATATGTTAGAGTTGTTATATGTTAGTGTAAGTATATATGTTAGTATGTTTGTTACATGTTGGTTAGTAGTGGGTTAGATATGTTAGAGTTTGTTATATGTTAGTGTAAGTTGTATTTGATAGTATGAGTGTTAGTTAGATAGTAAAGGTTAGCATTTTGTTAGATATTGATATATTGTTAGATTGTTTGATGTTAGATATATAGTATGTTAGATATTGATAAGTTAGTAGGTTATGTTAAAAATTTGGTATGTTAGTAAGTTAGTCTCTATAGGTTATATGTTAGATATTAGTTAAGATGTTATATTAGTACATTAGATAGTTAGTTAATTACATATTTGAGGGGTATCTTGATATCTCATGATACCAAGTTTGTATCTTAAGGTAAATATGAATTACCTTTACCTTCAAGTTAAATAATTAGTTTGCCTTATGACGAAGATATGGTATCAATATACCAAGGTAAGGTATCAAGATCTCAAGGTAAGATATAGGTTTATCCAAGTTAATCTATTGGATTACATCTAAGGTATTAGTTTTGGGATGCCAATATGACCAAAGTTGATACGGTATTCTAGTGGTAGTGGGTTAGTGTCTAAGTGTTTGAGTTTGAGTAGGTGATGTTAGATTATGGAAGGGTTATATAGATAGGTATATATATTTTTGGGTTATATATTATCTATATATATTATGTGGGTATATAGATATAGGTTATGGTTCATAGTGAGGATATGTATATACTTGATATATGATATCTATATGTATGTGTTAGGATGGTACTATATGGGTAAGGATATATGTGGTATGCATATATATTAATATATTCTAAGTATCATAGATGTTGACCACTAATCTAAGTTTAACAAAAATCCTAGAAGCTTGACCTTGACTCCTAGTTTAACCCAAGGTGGACCAGAGTTGACTTAGAGTTGACCAATAGTTGACTTTGACCTAGATTGACTTAGAAACATGAGTTTGTATTATAGATTTCTATTATTATAAATAGAACTCTTTATAACCTGTGTTACTCTAAATAGGACTCTGGGACATAAGTTTAGATATCTATTCATATCAGTCATTCAGGGTATCAGACGAGTACATTCTCTAATAGTTCTTTCATTTACTTGTCGGTTACTGTACTTCAGTTCTAGTTAGTTCTATTTGATTCTCTGTTACAAACATAATTTAATTTTACTGGATCCACTACATGCGACACTCATCTATATTGTTTGGCCTCCACTACTGGAACCACCACTGGCATCACTTACTGACATCATTCATGTGCTGGCTGGACTTATACTGGTTTTAGTGTCAGATTATGGATTCATTTGTACTTATTCGAAGGAGAAATACTGGAGTAGTCATGTGAACATTTTTAAATACTGGAACCACCTTTCTTGGAATTATACCGGAAATATAGCCATTCCTCGCCTGATCAGTGTGCGATGTGCCGTATTACCTACAGCCGTTTACATGTCGATCTCGGTATTTTAAAACACACTGGTTAGCATCATGTTTAGGACTCACCCTGGAATTACTATATGGACTCATACTGTCTGGAACCATTGGACTCACATTGGACTCATACTATTTGGACTCACACTGGGATTACACTTGACATACATCATACCGTCTGGACTTATATCATCTTACTCTAGTTCAGCTAGTTTTCTATTACAGTCTTCATTGCTATGTTTTTTCTGTTTTTTCAGCTTTACTTTCCTTGTTCTAACTGTCGTTCTATTTTATTAACTGTTTAAACTGCAAGTTCATCAATATAACTGCCTATAACTGCTTTATAGTCTTTGTCATTTACTTAAAATTTCAAGATAAGTTGTACTCATTTTCGTCCTGACTGGACCTGTTGAAAATATTACAGATGACTGTCCTAAGGACACTTGCACTGCATGCTATGGACCCGGAGAGGAATTAGCTACTCTGGCCTCCGACACTCAGCAGCGATCGGAAGATTAGTTTAGTAGACTTGCATTAGTTTTTCATATTGAACTTGTGTTATAATAACTTGAGATACTGCTTGTTTTGAGATTGTTTGAGATATTTAGTAGTTATTCAGGTGTTGTTGTTTGAGTTTAGTTAGTATTTGGATTCTGGGTTATCTTTTCGTTCATAGACTGTGATTGAGTTATATCATATCTTATACTTGTCATCCGTTCGGAGTTGAAATTTATGACAGGTACATTATATATATTGCGTGAGTTGTTTTGTTAGCGACCTAGAACAACGTTCTACCACCAATTCTACGAGATAGGTTGGGCGCTATTACGTACTTGTACCCTTATACCGGGTGCGGGTCGTGACACGTTTTTAGTGGTGGTCCATGCAGGTCGAGAGTCACATTAGTGCGTTGTCGTGGTAGTGCAATGATTAGTTGTACCACTGTGTACATTCGATAGAAACTAGGGAATAGGCTTTAGCAGAGAGCTTACTCAATCACAATTAGGACTACTTGAGAAGATTCTTGGAATGACCCTTGAGAATCTCATTATAAACTATCTCGAAATTTGATTCTGACAGTTTCTGTCTACTTCCTTGTTCATCATTGAATTTGATTCTTGGTATTCATTATTGACTTGATTTTCTACCAAGATAACTTTATGGGCTAGGTTGTCTCAGTCATGGAATCTAGAGTCTTCTACAGCCATATTAGCTGGTTTGGCGATGAGATAGAGTCTGATTTTGGATGTATTTCTCTGGTGTGGAAATTTAAAGTATTCGCAGCCAAGCTAGCGGCAATACAAAAATTTTAAGTACCATAATTCTAGAGGTATGTACCTTAGTTTTAGACTTTATGGATTATCGCTGTTGTACTTATTGGCATAACGAGGATTCAAGTAACATGGTTCTGGATAGATGGATATGGTTATCAGATTTTCGAATAGATACCATATAGATGGTGCCCTACTATGATGGAATGGAATATCAGTGTGGATGTTACTTGAGTATCATGGATTAGATAGAGGGAGCTAGACCACCTATAGTACAGCATCGTGTCCTGCACCATCAGAGGGATATACCCCAGAGGGGTAGGGATTTTGTGCTGACAGTCGAGGAGACCGACGCTACGGATGACGGGTTAGCAGGTCTGTCTTTCCTGTTCTTCTTTCCATCTTGTTGTGTAATTCCATTAGTACCTGTCATGATATTTTGTGCTGTGATAGATAGTATAGTGACCCTGATCAAGACCGTGATATCACGACTAGTAGGACCACAATTTGCATATTTTAGTTATAGTTTTTTTGACCTTGATTGTTGGAGGTTTAACCTAGAAGGAGTACGACCATCTTAATTTCGAGGACGAAACTTTTCTAAGGATGATAGATTTGTAACCATCATATTTCTAAAATGAGAGTAATTTTAAACTTTTATAAAATTGATTATTTAATAGTAGGTTTAAATCAGGTTATTGATTTACCGGTAAATTTTGATTATTTTAATCATTAAAGTAGTATTTTGTGATTTTGTTCGTTGGCTAGTGTAACCTTAGAGCTGCTTAGCCTAGAGACTAACCGTGACCATGGAGGCCTAACCCATGTGATTAGATTAGCTAATTACCACTTTTTAGGCTAAGGGTATTTTGATCATTTTGTGACTTTTAAATTATTTAGGATTTTGATTAATTGGTAAATTTTAGATTATTTTAATAATATTTAAATTGACGTATTATAATTTTGGTCATTTTTTATATTTTAATATTTTGGGAATTTTTATATTTTAATATTGATTTTATGGGATTTGTTTAGTCGGGTTTGAGTTTTGTTTCGTTCCGACTTGTGTTAGTAACCTGGGTAGCTTAGACTCTAGACGGAACCCCAAGATTATTTAGTCATGGCCTACAAACCGCACTAATTAGGTTTAGACTAATCTCACTTGTTAGGTTGGTTATGTTAGAGGCTTAAATTTAACCCTTTTGATCCCAAACTTGAACCTAACTTTAAATTAACCAAGAGGACTAGTTGAGGCCTTGTTGGGCTTTCCTCCAAGGCCCAAATAGGGTTTAATGGTAGCCACTATAGGTAGGTTAGCCTCCCTTCCTTTTATTTCATTCTATCTTGTCTCTTTTTCTTCACAAAGTGTTTTTCCCTAAATTAGAGAGCTTCTCTCTTTGATTTGATCTCCAAATGTCTTCATTCCTCCACCAAAACTTTCATCCAACCTTCTCATGCTACCAAGGAAGGGTGTTAGCAAAGATTTGGAGCAAAGTGCAAGGAGGAGTGTCCAATTTGAAAGGATCTTCGTATCGGAGTCGTGTCCTTGAGAGTATCATTGGGATCCCACTCCCAATAAGTAAAACCAACCCTCTAAATTGACTTCCTATGGATATTAGTTAGTTTTGAATCCATAGGATCCACCCTCATGCATGTACTTCCTTTATATTCAAGTTTGAGGCCATTTGGAGCTCTCTAGAGTAAGTTAGAATTGTGTCTTGTGTCCTACTTATTAGATATCAAATTAGGACACCTCATATGTTTGGTTTAATGTCTAATAGGTTTAATTGTATTTTAATTTTAATTTTAGACATGCTAGAGGATAGATTGATGTTAGTTAGGGTGGTTAGAATGAGTTTCATTTGGATACCCATGGTTAGATCTAAGTGGTTTAGTCTACATGTCGTATTTTTAGTCTCAACTTGTCATTTTAGTGTTTCTTTATATAATGGACTATTTTGAAAATATAATATTTATGTTAGATATATTTTATATATTTAGATGTATGTGGATATGTTGTTAGTGGTGTGCTTGTGTTAGAGGAAAGGGGAGTGTGCTTTGATGTGTGTCTTGAGAGGTGTGGAGAGTGAGATGTGTTTCTTTTGTCCAAACAACCCAAATTCGTCATAATATTCATCCACGTTTTTAGTAGCCATAGAAACTTAGAAATTTCATAACTTTTAGTTTAGAACTTTGATTAATCTCCCATTTTTTAAAAGAATCGTATCGAAGTTAGATTTCTAAATATATATATTAGTAGATAAAATACATTTTAGAACTTTCTGTAAAACTGTTTGAGTGTCAGTTGTCCGAAAGACGAACGTGTTTCGGTATTTTTGCAATTTTGGGAGCTTCCGGGCACGAAAATGTGATCTGTTTGAAGTTTCGAAAATCTAACACAAAGGGCTATGACATACTTTAATCATAGAATTTAGTGAAGGCCCAATTGGTACAATATTGAATTTAAGTAGAAGAGTGACTATACGACATAGGCATTTTGTGTAACCTATGAGCCTATGTAGTATGGATATTAAATGAATGTAGGTATCATAGGTTGTCGAATATATGTATAATATAGTACATTTTTTTAATATAGTACATATATATTATTGTTAGGTTATATATGTTAGTATGTTTGTTAGATGTTGGTTAGTAGAGGGTTAGATATGTTAGAGTTGTTATATGTTACTGTAAGTTATATATGTTAGTATGTTTGTTAGATGTTAGTTAGAAGAGGGTTAGATATGTTAGAGTTTATTTTATGTTAGTGTAAGTTATATTTGATAGTATGAGTGTTAGTTAGATTGTAGAGGTTAGTATTTTGTTAGATACTTGATACGTTGTTAGATAGTTTGATGTTAGATATCTAATATGTTAGATATTGATATGTTAGTAGGCTATGTTAGTTTTAGATATTGGTATGTTAGCAAGTTAGTCTCTATAGGTTATATGTTAGATATTAGTTAAGATGTTATGTTAGTATATTAGATAGTTAAGTAGATATTTGAGGGGTATCTTGGTATCTCATGATACCAAGTTAGTATCTTAATGTAAATATGAATTATCTTTACTTTCATGGTAAATTATTAGTTTACATTATGACGAAGGTATGGTATCAATATACCAAGGTAAGGTATCAAGATATCAAGGTAAGATATAGGTTTATCCAAGTTAAGCTATTGGATTACAACTAAGGTATTAGTTTTGGGATGCCAATATGACCAAGGTTGATATGGTATCCTAATGTTAATGGGTTAGTGTCTATGTATTTAAGTTTGAGTAGGTGATGTTAGACTTTGAAAGGGTTATATAGATAGGTATATATATTTTTGGGTTATATAGTATTTATATATTATGAGAGTATATAGATATAGGTTATGGTTCATAGTGAGGATATGTATATACTTGATATATGATATCTATATGTATGTGTTAGGATGGTACTATATTGGTAAGGATATATGTGGTATGCATATATATTAATATATTCTAAGTATCATAGATGTTGACCACTAATCTAAGTTTAACCAAAATCCTAGAAGCTTGACCTTGACTCCTAGTTTGACCCAAGGTGGACCAGAGTTGACTTAGAGTTGACCAATAGTTGACTTTGACCTAGATTGACTTAGAAACATGAGTTTGTATTATATATTTCTATTATTATAAATGGAACTCTTTATAACCTGTGTTACTCTAAATAGGACTCTGTGACATAAGTTTAGATATCTATTCATATCAGTCATTCAGGGTATCAGGCGAGTACATTCTCTGATAGTTCTTTCATTTACTTATCGATTACTGTACTTCAGTTCTATTTAGTTCTATTTGATTTTCTGTTACAAACACGATTTGATATTACTGGATCTATTACATGCGACACCTATCTATATTGTCTGGCCTCCATTACTGGAACCACCACTGGCATTACTTACTGGCATTATTCTTGTGCTGGCTAGACTTATACTGGTTTAAGTGTCAGATTATGGATTCATTTGTATTTATTGGGCAAAAAAATACTGGAGTAGACATGTAAACATTCCCAAATACTGGAACCACCTCCCTTAGAATTATACTGGAAAGATAGCAATTCCTTACCTGATCAGTATGTGATGTACCGTATTACCTACAGCCGTTTACATGTCGATCTCGGTATTTTAAAATACACTGGTTAGCGTCATGTTTAGGACTCACCCTAGAATTGCTATCTGGACTCATACAGTATGGAACCATTGGACTCACACTAGACTCATACTGTTTGGACTCACACTGGAATTATACTTGACTTACATCATACCGTCTGGACTTATATTATCTTACTCTAGTTCAGCTAGTTTTACATTACAATCTTCATTGCTATGTTTCTTCTGTTTTTTCATTTTTACTTTCCTTGTTCTAACTGTAGTTCTATTTTATTAACTGTTTAAACTGCAAGTTCATCAATATAACTGCTTTATAGTCTTTATCATTTACTTGGAATATCTAGATGAGTTGTACTCGTTCCCGTCCTGACTAGACCTATTGAAAATATTACAGATGATTGCCCTGAGGACACTTGCCCTGCATGCTATAGACCCGGAGAGGAATTAGCTACTCTGGCCCCCGACACTCAGCAGTGGTCGGAAGATTAGTTTAGTAACTTGCATTAGTTTTTCATATTGAACTTGTGTTGTAATAACTTGAGATACTTACTTGTTTTGAGATTGTTTGAGATATTATTTTAGTAGTTATTCAGGTGTTGTTGTTTGAGTTTAGTTAGTATTTGGATTCTGTGTTATCTTATCGTGCTTAGACTATGATTGAATTATATCATATCTTATACTTGTCCTCCATTCGGAGTTAAGATTTATGACAGGTACATTATATATATTGCGTGAGTTGTTTAGTTAGCGACCTAGAACAACGTTCTACCGCCGATTCTGTGGCGTAGGCTGGGTGCTACTACGTACTTGTACCCTTATACCGGGTGCGGGTCGTTACAACCTGCGACCCCTGCAACACGTGAACCAAAAGATCCGCCCTCTCCTGCACCGCCTGAATAGCACGATCCATCCTCTCGCTCGTCTTCCTAATGGTGCGCTCGAGCATATCAAATCGTGCGGTGAGTGCGGCATCATTCGTCTGATGGTCCGCAGTCCTCTGCAACGGCTCATACCACAGCTTGTTAAGCTAGCGACAGAGTTCCTCTACTCGGACCGACTCCTGTAAGGGCTGTGG
The DNA here is from genome assembly GCA_029216955.1 of Iris pallida. Taxonomy (NCBI): domain Eukaryota; kingdom Viridiplantae; phylum Streptophyta; class Magnoliopsida; order Asparagales; family Iridaceae; genus Iris; species Iris pallida. Next base: position 19,891,407 of record JANAVB010028000.1, on the reverse strand, counting down.
GGAATATGCACTGGCAGAAGGGGCCCTGGATGACTGTGTTGCCATAAGGGCGCCGTAGGATCATGTACCGTAGTACATAGCCCTATGAAGACCACCAACGACGGTCATCTAGAGCTCATCCAATGTCCGAGCCGGAGCGGGCTGCGAGGAAATACCAGCCCCTCCCATCCGCAGATGCACTAGTCATCTCACACTCTAGCCTACGATACTCATCATAGAAAAGTATGCACCTCGATAAGCTTAATATTTACTACCAACCTAGTTTTTCTACGTCTATGGATATATATTACATATTTCTTAAGTTATGCCAAAGTTAGTGACACGTAAAGTAATACTTACATAGCTCTGCGTGGCCCGATCATCGATGAGCTTTCCGTCCTTCCGATGGGTGGCCAGGAAAATGGTCACCATGTTGGCGTCCTTACCCCTCTTTATCTGTTATAATAATTTGTTTGTCATTAAAATTAAATATTTTATTCCTACTTTCATTAAAATAATATATTACAATAAAACACATACTAGGCGACGGAAATGTTTTGTCATAGGAATCGAGCCACCACACCACTTTTCTGCCCTCATCCTAGCTGCCTTCGCCTTCTTCGACCGTTCCTTGTACCTAGGAGCGTCGAATCTAGCCTTTATCGCAGTCCACTGCTCGGACGTGATCCAACCTTGGATCGGTTTTCCAGAGTGGTCTCGAGCCTTCTAGTCGTCGATCGCATCCCGGATCAACTTGGCGACAACGACGGGGGATGTCCAAAATTCATGAATATATAAATTTGACCACAGAAATAGCCTCATAAATAGCCGCAATTTACTTTAGCTCATATATTGCATGTATTTATTTATTATTTCTTTTTTTGCAAAATAGATTGTGCTACATAGTCATATTAAGATGTAAATTTTACTTTATAGTTCTATTTCCTGCTACTTTATAATTTTTATGTACATTAAACCTAGATTTAAGAGACCACCCTTTTGTTGTGTTGCATTCATAGGCCTTGACACATTTGTGCCACAAAATCGTAAGTCAAATATAGAACTCGAATATGCTTAGCTGGTTGGCCACCGGTACATATAAGCCATACGATAAGGTTACCGCTAATAGTATTTTGTATGATTAGTTTAACTTAGCGGTTAATAAAGGTTATGTGTTGTAAAGACAACATATAGGCATGGGGTGGGGAGGACATTTATGTAGCATATGGGCTACCATGAACATTACCTTTGTGACCGTAAGCTCCACTGGAGATGCGGGTTGACGACCCTTTATTTTATTGCTGGCCACTGATGTTCGAGTAAAGGTGTAACACCCAGTTTTTTCAGATGAGGGTATTTTTGAAATTTTGTAATTATAATTATTATTCATTGATATTTATTTCACATTATGATTTTTGGTAATTTTTAATAATTTTTAAACTATTTAAAACTGTTTTAAGTCATGACTTGTGATTTTGATGTGCTGCTAGTGAAACCTGAGAGACTGCCTGACCTAGAGCCTAACCACGTCATTAGGATGATTTAATTGTTATTTTTAGTCTAGGGATATTTTGGTCATTTTGACTTATTTGATTTATTTGGTCATTTGTTGAATTGGTAAATTTCTGGTTGACTTGACTTGTTGAGACCTAGTGAGCTAGCCTAGAAGCTAACCCTAGCCATGGTGACCCTAGTCTAACTAGGTTAACCTACATTTAGTCATTAGAAACTAATTTTAGAATGAGGGGATTTGGTTTAGTGCATTTAAGTCATGGTTCATGGTTTCATGAAATGACTTATGGCTAAATGATTTATTTTGATCATGACTTGGCCCATGGCCCATAACTAGAAGCCCTAACCCTAACCAAACCCTAAATGACCAGCCATAGGGATCCCCACCCTATATAAACACTTATTCTCTAGGGCTTGCCTCCTTCTTTCATTCATTTAAACATTGGAAAAAGAAAGGTATTGTCCCTCTTCCAAAAATCCCCATAAATTCATTTTAATTCCTTTTTAATCCTATTTTCTTGCATTAGAACCTAATACTCTCCTACTTTCTGATTTTGGGGTTTAATCCCAGCTTTGGGACAATTTGGAGCATTTGGCATCAAGAGGAAGAATCCCCCATTTGGAGCTTTTCCAAACTTTTTGCACACATAGGTAAAACCCTCTAAATTGATTTATACTTCAGTTTTATTTGCATGTAAGGCTAGATCTAGGAGTCCCCTAGGTGTTCCCAAAATTTGGGTGGATTTTGTGTCCGTTTGGTGCCCGTATCGGACACGTGTCGTATTGCTTTGTGGGTGTTTGATTAAATGCCTCTAAGGATTTTATTTTCGATTTTTGTAAATGTAATTATATGAATTTGTAGATCTAAATATGTATATTAATTTTTGTGAAGACTGATGTGGTTTTCGTGTCGTCTTCGTGTCGAAATTGGGTGCGAACACGCTGCACGACATGCGTGTGCGCTGTCCTGCTACCCGTGTCCTGTTTCTCCCTGGACACAGTGTTTCGACACGCGAAACTTGGCATGGAGGATGGGGCAGTGACTGACAAGTCACTCCCCAAGTTTTATGGCACCTCGTTTCGTGTCGGACACGAAAACGAGCCCGCATTGATTTCTGTACTACACTGCACGCGGGCGAGACACGTTTTGATACGTGTCTCGTGCACCTGACACAAGCCACTTGAACACTTCGTGTTGTGTTCTATGTGTAGCCCTATGTGTGGCGAACACACGAACATAAGCACAAAGTGTCACGTGTCCTGTGTCGTGTGTACGACACCTTGTCCTCACAGCACGATACTGCACTGTGCACACAAGTCTGAGTGTGTTTCTAAACAATTGGACACCTCGTGTCCAAATGTTTGGACACGAGTAGACTCCTGGGATACGAGCACTTGTGTGGCATGGGTTACCAACCCTAAATTTGTGGGATTAGCAAGTTTTTGGCTGTCAATTTCATTTCTCTATTTCTCACTGATACGTGCAAATTCCTGTTTTCAAATTCAGAAATTTAAGTGTTTTCAAAACTGATTTTTAAATGATGTTAAGTTGCCATTTTGGATTCACTTAGACATGTATAGTTTACTGATATGGTTATGTTAACTAAATTTGGTTTTGAGCTATAGTTAGCTGTTGTAGGTGAACTAATTTTTCCTAGTTCCTGAGATTACATCATGTTTACTGATACTGACTGATACATAGTTTTCTCAGTTAAATTTCTAACAATTTAATCTCTTTTAATAATGATTCGACCCTTGTTAATCACCCCACACATGTTATTATTCTTGTTAAGTTTTATGATTACATTTTAATTTGATTTTGGGTTGTGAATGAGAACTTGGCATTGTATTGGATTTCGAAACCTGTTTCCTGAGACTGATTTTTCTTCCTTTCGAAATCTGTATTGGTTGGTTTAATACCTATTAAATCTGAGAATTTATTCTCTAAGAGTGCCTGTGCTGATTTTCCCTTTACCTGAACTGAATTGATAAAACTGAGATTTTGAATTAGCATTGATAACAGTCCTATTCCCTGTTTTCTTTCCTCCTCTCTTCCCTTCTTATAACTGATATTGATATAAACCTGAGATGATCAGATTTCAACCCGAGTTTAGGCTGGAATTTGGGTCCTTGAATCTAACTGATACATGTTCATGGATTCTGACTTCTGAGAATTGCCATGTTAGTTCAAGTACATTGGTTCCTGTTATCCATTGCACTAATTTATGCATATGCACAGCTGACACCCCCAGAACATGTCCACACAACATAGCCCTACATCGAACACTATTGCAATGCCCACACACAAACTTTTGACACCTGAATACTCTTACTGATGTCTCACACCCACCCTCATGAAGTCACATACACACACAAACTGGACTGACACACTTCTTTTCCTTGTACTATTTTGTAATATCACTCACACACCCACAGGCCAAACCTGAACCACATTTCCCTGTTTTCCTAAACACACAAGCCTGAGCCACATTAGGCACTCATACACACCTATGTACATCTGAGAATTTACCTAATTGTTAGGGTTCAGGTTGATAAGGGATGTTGGGTTTTCAATTCCTGGAAACTGTCATTGACACTGTGGTTGTACTCACTTTTATTCACTGCCATAGGACCATATCCTGCATTCCCAAATGAGCACTGCAAACCAAATTTGCACTACTACACTTTAACCTTCATACACCTCATGTCCAGACCTTCTTCCTATTCCATGATCTTTCCAACTAAATGTTCAAGTTGTTCCTTAGATGCCCTGTCTGCCTTCATGATGCAGTTGAGCTCCAATATGTACCTGTCTTGTACTCTATTAGATTTCAGTATGCATGATGTGGGCTCTAGAGTTCAGTCCTAGTATAATCCTGCCCATGAACTAATGTTCAGTTCATATGATGCAAGGTAGTGAGACAATGCATGTATGTATGTAAGCTATGAATATAAAGTATGTATGTACCTCTCTATGTATATATCTAAATACATATATATATGTATATAGATATGCATCTATGTATAAACCTATGTGGGTATGTGCCTATGTATATATCTATGTACCTATATATCTATGTATGAATGCAAAAATGTATGTATCTATGTATATATGAAATATGAATGTAAGGTAGCTGCCTTCATATATGCATATATTGTGATGAATATATGCATATAGGCAATAGAATGAAATGGAACATGGTTAATGAAATTGTATGATGCAAGGTAGATACAATGTTATATGCATGATTATATCCAAATAAATGCAAGCATATATGTGTGAAATATGAATGCATAGATGAATATATACTTCTAGATATGGTATGTGTGTTCTCTGTGACTTGTGAGTGTGCTTGGTGGTTAGCCTAGGCTTGGTTAGGCCTAGTGAGACTTGACTGGACTAGGATGGACCTAGTTGACCCAGTGTTGACCTGGTTTGACCTAGACAGTTGACCAGGTTTGACTTAGAGTTGACTTTGACCTAGATTGGCTTAGAAATCATGTAGTTTGTATTGTAGCTTTCAATTCTCTTGTATTTTACGTATCATGACCCATATTTCTCTGTTTAGGACATTGTGACTCTGGTACAGACATCTGATATTACACTACTCTTTTCAGAGTATCAGGCGAGTACATTCTCTGATAGTTCTCTCATTTATTTGTCAATTACTGTACTTCAGTTCTAGTTAGCTGTATGTGATTCTCTGTTACAAACACGTATTTTTATATCTGAATCCATGTATACGACACACATATTTACTCGTCTTACCTCTATTATTCGAATCACCATACGAATCACCATACGAATCACTATTCGAATCACCCTATTCGTATCTTCATATATTGGTTGGACTTTTATTCGATTGATGTGTCGGATTTTGGATTCATTTGTATTAGATAGGCGAGGAAATACTTGATTAGACATGTGAACATTCTCACTATTCGAACCACCCCCTGTGAATATATTCAAACGATAGCCATTCCACACCCGGCCAGGTGTGTGATGTGCCGGATTTACCCTTAGCCGTTTACATGTCTAACTAAGTATTTTAAAACACACTTGGAGAATTTATTCGAATCATTATTAGAACATCATGTGAATCACTATTCGTATCACCTTATTCGTATCACCTTATTCGATTCACCTTACTAGAATAATGATTAGAATTACATTCAACTCATCTTATATTAGATTCACATTGGGATTACACTCGACTCATATTATACCATTTGAACTCATTATGTTATTCTAGTTCAGCTAGATCTTATTTTCCAGTCTTCTTGCTATGTTTCTCTTCTTGTTTAGTTACCTTACTTTTCTTGTACCTTAACTGCTCTCTACATCATTACTCGTACAAACTGTCATATTCATCAATACAACTGTATATAACTGCTTTATAGTTCTCTGTCATTTACTTAGGTTTACTAGATGAGATGTGCTCGTTCCTGCCCTGACTGGACCTGTTAAAATTTTTACAGATGATTGCCCTGAGGACACATGCCCTACATTTTACTGAGGAGATGGCTTAGCTACCTATGGCCCCGACACTCAGGAGTGATCGGGATTTAGTTTAGTAGACTTGCATTTATTTTCATTTAGAGCTTGTTGTATAGAATTGAGACTTGAGATGTATTTGAGATTATTCAGATGTTGTTATTATTTCAGTATTTATTTTTTTGTCTTCAAATTCTTAGTTACAATTCTGTGTTATCTTATCATGCTTAGACTGTGATTGAGATACACCATATCTTATACTTGTCCTCCGTTCAGAATTGACCATGATGAGTACATTATATACTGCATGAGATGATGGTTAGTTAGAGACTTAGAACAGCGTTCTACCGCCGACACTGCGGCGTAGGCTGGGCGCTGTTACGTACTCGTACCCTCACAGTGGGTGCGGGTCGTGACAAAAGGTTATGCTTTGAGGCCCCTGGTGTCCAAGTAGGGACTATGTCGATCCCTTGTTTAACAAGATAGCCCATAAGTTGGAGGTTTGTTCTTAAATTATATTCACATAGAATGTTTAGGCTACCTTATCCATTAGAAATAGGTACTTTTGGTTTGAGTACTTATACGTGATCGCGGCTTGGAACAATAACTTATCGCGGACTAGTTTGCCACACCTTGTCCTTATTTGGTTAAAGGTGTGGTTTACTACTTCAATGAGAAGGTATTGAATCTTGTTGTGGTCCGAATAATATATTGGATTCATGGCATGAAAAGATACTGCATCATGGATTAGGGTGACATCTTCTGTCCTTGTTTTGTTAGGGGATGGTATGCTAATTCGAGGGTGGAGTATTGGACCATGTTATGATCTGATTGGCTTATTATTGAGCAGTTTATATTCAGCTTTGTGGCATTTTTTTGTATCTTGTTACGTCCCTCTTAGGACCTGATAATTTCTTCAGGTGTCATGTGTTCTTAAGTTTCTGCAGTGTTCTAGCCAACGTCCTGATCTTCTCTATTCCTTTGAAAATGACTTGCTCTTGGATCGTCCTTTGCTACTTTTGACAAATTCTTTCTTTATATTGTATATCTTCTCATTTAAAATGGTTGGCAGTGGATTTATCTCCGTCCAATGACTTATACAAATGACAATTCAAAGTTGATTTATGATATCGTTATTCTTTTATTTATATGGATGAGGTTAGTTGTCATGGTTATACTGTATTTACAGCTTACGTATATTTATTATACGGCTGACATGTGTACGTACCTAGTCCTACGTATTTTGGGACTGGGACGTTACATGGTGCAACACGCAGATCATCTGAGGACCGTACTCCACTCTTTAAGATTATCAGTTATATCCAAAGCAGAACAAGTGCGAATTCTAGATGAGCAACGTTTTATTTCTTGGGCACAATATTTTTGCTGAAGGCATTGCAGTTGATCCGAGTAAAGTTGAAGCCGTTGTTGATTGGAAGCGGCCTACTTCAGCTATTAAGATTCGAAGTTTTCTTGGTTTGGCGGAATACTACAGACAATTCGTGATGGACTTCATGAAAATTGCATTGCCCTTGTCTCGCCTCACTCAAAAGGGAATCGCGTATGAGTGGTCAGACGAATGTGAAGCTTCCTTCTAAGAACTAAAGTAGTAACATATTTTGGCTCCCATACTCATCCTTCCGGATGGGGTAGAGGGTTTTTAAATCTTTGACGATGCTTCAGGCCAGGGCTTGGGATGTGTGCTCATGCAGTGAGATAAGGTGATATCTTTTGCCTCAAGACAGTTGAAGCCGCACAAGGAGAACTATCCTACGCATGACTTGGAGTTAACAACAATTGTATTCGCGATGAAATTATGGTGACACTACCTTTATGACGTGGCATGCAGTATCTATACCGATTACAAAAGCCTCAAGTATCTCTTCACTCATCTTAGTCATTCTGAAGTCCAAATTCCTTCATCTTGTTTTTAACCTGGATCCGAAATTCCTGTATCAAGGATTAGAAATCCTTAATCATTGTTCCAATTGATACTCTTGTATTGCTCAAGTCTAATGTCACTATTACTATATAAAATTTATCCTTCATGATAAAAATCAGCCTTCACAATTCCTTCAACTTATACCTTCAAACATTATCCTTATTAAATTTAGAATTCTCACAAAAATCTATAAGAGTTTTCTATAATTCAAATTTTTTGTGTTCTCCCTGTTCCTAGTCATTCTCTTACCAATCTTTGTTCAATTTCGTATTATCACCGCATGCGATTAAAATCTTTTCTCCATTATTTAAATTCCTAAATTTAGTATCATAACATTTATTCAAATATAAAATATCTGAAGAATAAGTAACCAAAAAATATCCAGGCTCCCAAAAAACCAAGTTGACCTCGAATATCCTTATCATTTCAAAAAATACAACTACACAATATTGCAGTTCTTACCATTAATGTATATTCTACTGTTCTTCTTACTCGAAATTCTTCCTACGTTCTTTCTGAAGTAATCCATACTCAAAATAATTTTCCAACTGTAATCATTTCCAAGTTGCTACTACCGGTCTATTGATTTGTTTCTAATCTCTGTCATATCATTGTCATACTAATTCTATCTAAATGTCCAATATTTTATATTACTACTAAGATTACAACATGATAACAAATTTTTGTCATTTCCGAGCTAGATGATATACAGTACTTCCACAGCCTTTCCCAGATAAAGAGATACGATAATTCAAAAAGATTTCAAAGTGTAGGTAGCAAATTTAGTTAATTTGATGGACGTAAGTACCACAGAGATAGAAAAACAAAGAAGGGATGGTAAGACGAAGAAAATGATGATAAAAATTTGTTCTTGCTCATCTGGTCATAACGAAGTGAACCAATTTAAGATATGATATGATAACCATACATGTCTTCCTGAAATCATGTTGCCAGAATTTTTGCCATGCCAGTAAGCATAGCCGCAATAAACAATATAGTCCATAACTAAGGTATATACCCTATAATCATATTATCTAAAGTTCTCACCATGCCAACCGGTATGACTGCGAGACTCTAAAATCCATAACTAAGATAAGTATAACCTAAATCAGGCTCTTTATTTTTGTCATACAAGCTAGTGTGGATGCAATAAATTCTAGACTCCATAACTAAAGCAGACATTTACCTTCCTCATTGTCCTCATCAAATATGTTATCAGAATATACCTTAATTTAATCCATAAAATTTATCTCGATGCAAAATCAAAGTCAACAACGAACACCAAGAATCAAATTCAACAACGAATCAAGGAGAAGTAAATGGAAACAAGCGGGAACAAATTTCGAGGTAGGGTTTAGGATGAGATTCTCAGGGGTCGTCCCAAAGGTACTATCTTGGTCAAAATTCAAAATTCCTTGAATACAGTCTAAAATAGTTCTCAACCTTCATTTATAAAATTGGCTAATCATTCTCTCCTCAACCTAAATGGTACATAAGTTCACTTCTACTTTCTAGTTATCTCTGGGGTCCATAAAACTCATCATAATGTAAGAATAAGGTTCGATAACTGACAGATATTCAAAATCAGGATGAGCAAAAGCAAGTGGGAATAGACTCAAAAAGAGTTTTGAAGTAAGATTCTCAGGGGACATCCCTGGAATCTATCAAGAGTTTCTAATATGTGATTGAGTACCAAATCTTCTAAAATTTTCTATGATTCAATCCAAATCCTAGGACAGGCTCGCAGTAGTACGACTAAGCTTAAGTACTACAACGACTTTGCATTTGCTGCAAAGACAGACCTACATGGGCCACCATAAAAATGTGCTACGACCCACACCCGGATATTCGGGCATGAGTATGTAGGCCTCACCCAGCCTATGCCGCAGTATCGACGGAAGAACACTGTCAAGTACCCAGTAAATATATGCTACATCTAAATGATCCATAATAACAATGTACTCAAATCACATCACAAACAGCTAAGGAAGATACGAACTAGAAAATATATCAATAACTCTGAAATAACTAAAGTCTACAAATGAATATACAAGACCAGAAAGTATCAAAGACAAATCCAATAAGAGGTCAACTCACGATCTAACAATACAAGGAGATCTGTCATTATGAAGTCTAGGATGTGGGGCATAATATAACCTAAAAAATAGTTATTCAGTCAGGATTGGAGCGAAGTATATAACTCTAAAAGCAGTTCCAGTGCATGGTAGAAAATATATAACTCGCAATAGAATAAAATACATGACATGGTGGAAAGAAAATACAGAAAAATAGAAAAATAACATCATGAAGATATAAGGAAACTGAGTACATATATAACATAGAGAACATTTAAACTATAATAAATATAAATAATTTAGAGCACAAGACAGTTATGTGATTGGTTTAGGTTGTACATGATTATTCTACGGTAACTCCATTATACGTGTAGGTACAATCGACATATACATGAGTACACTAAATGGATTTAATCACATTACTACTTCTACTCTCCCGCCCCAATCAATACACAAGGATCTAATCATGATATGTTACGTACACGATTGTTTTTTTAAACATGAAGCACATGTGAGCACACGAGAGTATATGAGAGCACATGAGAGTACATGAATAATACGAATGCAAGGAGTATACGATGTACATGATAAAGTACATAAATATAAAATATCCGATATACCCGATAAGGGGATAACATCGCATGACAAGATCCAATATAATACCAATCCATGTTAATAATGTGTCAGCATCAAGTAAAGTAGTCGAGCAGGCAATATAGCTACTATTATGATGAAAACAATCAGAAAATGTACTCACGTCAATTTGGTTGGAGTCGACGTGCGCAACACGAATGTCGACACAGGATAGGTACGATACTATGGTCCATAATATGGTACCAAACGACGGCATAAGCAGTTCCATTGAGTCCAGAATAGTCCAAATAGCCTAATTTGGTATATAGAAGCTCAAAATCAGAGTTGACACGATAATCGAATCGAAAAAAACAAGTTGATTAGTCAATGATCAAGATTTGGTTAAATAAATCGAAGAAAGCAATGTTTAAAGGTTTTAGTCATAGTCAAGAATTTGGACTATCTAATCCTAATATAGTAGATATTTAGCGAAAATAATATTTAGCAAAAGACTCTTCAAAAGTATTTGTTTATTTTAATTTAGAATAAAAAAAATCTATTCCCAAAAACTTATTAGATACCATTTTGGAAATAATTATAAATACAAATACCTAAATATAGTCTAATAATCCCAAGTCCCATATTATCAACATACAATTTATTTAAGCATACTTCATAGGTAAAAATATTTTAGATTAGATATAAATGTTATACTATTATTCTAGTTTGCTAAAGCAATTTGAAAATAGTAATTGGTTTTTAGAAATAATTTTTTGAAAACATTTTCTATATATTTTAAATACTACTAAAGGATTTAATATTAATGAAAGTAATATTACAAATACGTATACGTATACATACCATATATATATATATATATATATATATATATATATATATATATTTATATATATATATATATATATATATATATATATATATATATATATATATATATATATTTATTTATATACACTTTTAATACGTAAAGGAATTTAAAGCCTAAAATATACATACCAAAAATCAAATATTGGGCTTAGCCCAGTCCACTATAATGCAAACAAAAAAGAAAACAAGTTGAAACCGTACTGGGCTTGAAGCCCAAGCCCAAACAGGTTATACAAGAATTTATGCAATGGTTTCAGGCCATTAAAAACTGGTTGGAACCCAAGCCCAACTGCTAACTCAAATAAAAGCTAAATAAACCCAGTTCCCGGGACTGAGCCCACAACCAACATCTTAGAATTTTTAAAACCCGAAGCCTAACATAGAAGAGAGAGAAGAAGTAATGGCTTCTTCTGAAGAACTAGAAATGAAAGAGGAGAGAAGAAAAAAGAGAGAAGGGATCGAGAGTGGAAGGGAGGCTCACGGTGAGGGTTTCTCCTCCCGTCGGAGTGCGACGGAACTGGTACATCGGTCGCCAACACAGATCCGGGGCATGGAAGTAGCCTGGATTCGGCTAGCGGCATTAGGATGCTAGTGGTGGGATGATAAATGTGGTGGTGGTCGGTGGTGACGACGGGATGAACGGCGTGGGTTAGTGATAGTGAAGGAAAGTGGCCAGGACGATGGTTCCAGTGGGACAATGGTGTTTCCGTAGTGATGGTGACTGTGGCGTTGAGGGTTCCCGAGGGGCTCGAGGGGTGAGACCAAGTTCGCCGGGGAGAAGATGATGGTAGTGGCTCGACCATAGGCCAGAGGGTGGTCGAGATTTGCTACAAAAGATTGGTTGGCGGCTGTTGCTGGAATGTAGGTTTAGGAATTTCTATGATGTAACTTTTTGGGAAAGTGTGCAATATATAGGGTAGGAGGGGAAACCCTAAAAGGCCCAATATAAATATAATAAAGGTAAGAAATTAGTAAAAATGCTAATTACTAACCCTAATTGCTAACCGCTAACATTATTACTATCCGTTAATTTAATTAGTTAAATAATACCAATTAATCCCTAGTTAATTATAATTTAGATATCAGAAATAGTTAATTAGTAAACAATATACTTTTTGTAAATCATAACTCGATAAATGTTTCCTCATATAAAAATTATATTTATATTTTATAAAAATCCTAGAATATAGACGAAAAATTTATTTAAGGGTGACTCCCATAATATCGCTTTACAAAACTAAAAGATCAGCAAAGTACCGTTAAAATATTATATATATATATATATATATATATATATATATATATATATATATATATATATATATATATATATATATCGCATTCACGATTTTGATAGATTCCAGGGTAATTCAAAAAATAAAAGAATATACAAGATTTCGGGAAAAAAATCCAACTTCGATTAACGGAGGTTACAAGATGTAAATTCAGTATTATCAATAAAAATAAAGTTCTATACATATGTATTCAATTTACTCTGCATACTCTTAAATATTATGTTTCTAATAACCTTATGTAACTGCCTTGTGCGAGCGCAATTTAGGCCCGCACGATATCATTCCCGGGGGATGACTATCGATTCTACTGAATAGGGGCATGGCAATGCATATGATGACCTAGTATAGGGTATTACTATATATGTTGTACCACACTAAACATACTAATGGAAACAATAACATGTGTGTACTATCACTAAACTAGCATGGTATGAGTGGCATCGTGTACCAAAATGATATGTAGGTATTACAGAAGTATGTCAAGCTAATGTGAGATAGATTTTATAATATGCAACAATAGTTGGGTATTGGTAGATCTTCATGAAAGAGCAAAACCCATTGGATGTAAATAGATTTTTAAGAAGAAGATGAGAGTCAATTGTACTGTTGGTAAATTCAAGACCATACTAGCGGCAAAGGGATTCTATTAATAAGCAAGGAATTGACTACTTTGACACATGCTTCAATCTGAATTATGTCTATCTAGAAGTTAATTGTACAAGCCTTAATTCGAAAATTGATTATCCACTAGATGGACGTATTGAACGACCATTTGACTTAGAAGACATACATGCAACAACTCTAGGGATTTTTCATTGAAGTCAAAGTATGCAATAAATTCTCTTTAGGAGTAACTAAAATATGCATGAGAAGTTCGACAAAGTCATCAGATCAAACAACTATAGGATTAATGATATTGACAAATGCATCTACACTAAATTTACAAAAAGGAGGAGTAATTGTATACCTTAGATGATATGATGATACTAGGCACAGATATAGAGAAGGTTATAGAGACCAAGGATTTTCTCTCATCCAAGTTCAGCATGAAGGATATGAGAGAAACCGATGTGATCCTTCGGATGAATATAGTTCAGTCAGAACCATGTATTTCTATTTCGCTGGCTCATTACAACGAAAAGATTCTTGCCAAGTATAGGTATCGATATTCCAAAAATAGATACTCCATAAAGAATGAATAAGAAGATAAAGCCTAACGGAGGTAAGAATATCAAAAAACTAGATTACAACAGTATTATTGTCAATATAACGTATACAATTAGTTGCACTCTTTCAGTCAACATTTTGCAAGAGGAATGCTAAGTCGTTTTGCAAGCAATCCTATAGTAGATCAATAGAAAGATGTTAAAAGCGTAATATATTATTTGAAAAGGACTCAAAGGTTTACACTATGATATCCATATTACCATGATGGAAGGCTTCAGAGGTGCCAGATGGTGCCTTGGAAAGGACACTAAAAGGTCTATATGATGGAAAGAGCCTATATATTATGGAAACTGAAAAGTGAACACTAATCTAATACCCATCCATGAAGTTAGAGTTCTATACACTGGCAACGATTGTGGATGAAGCAGACTAGCTTCAAAAGCTTATTTTTATTTTATTATGGGTACTCAAATCACATATATGCCCATCTATTATGATAACCAGGTGACCACAATGGTAGCTTCAATCACCCTTTTCAATAAGAAATAAGAAAAAGTAGACTACTTCATACATCTATGAATGAGTGCATTACAAATGGCGTTATTGTAGTTGTAAATATATGTAGTTAGGAGAATTCAGTAGATCCCTTCACTAAGGGCCTCAGGCATCAATTGGTTGATGATATGATAAGAAAAATGGGCTTGAAGGAGATTTATTATATTTTTTTATGAATTCTACGTAAGTGTTTTTTAGTTCAAAGAGAAATCTACTAAATAAAATACTTTTTGCTCAAATAAAAATTATAAGTTATATTCAAACAAAAATATTGGATTGGTCACTTAGACATATAATAACACCTTCTGTAGTCTAGTTTTCTCTTTGCATGAGCAATTCTTATGGAAGGATGACTATAAAACTTAATTAGTTCTTAGTCATTAAAAAGTGTTTTTACTTGATAAGAGGACTCGACCTCATGCTATAGTGGCATGAATCCACATCATGTAGGAAGTCCTTGGGTTTTAGCCTATGTTATAGAGGCATAACACCGTAAGAGAAAGGTAGCCTTATTATGGTAGATATTGAAAAGAACTCACCTAGGGTTATCCATAGAGATTCAGGACATTTCTTGTGAGATGGTTTCTAGACGCCCTACAAGAATTCATTGAAAGCCAGGAGGGCACATGACCTTCAATGTACAACCAGAAGCACAATTAATATATTCAACGAAGGTAAGTATAATCATGATTAGTAATTCAAGTCATAGTCCATTGTGTGTCATACTTTAACTCCTACTTGAATTGGACGATTCAAGTCGATAGCGACATATATCCTAATGCATGAGTATGGTCACTACGACGAATAATCAAATAATATATATTAGAATATATAAAAAAATTGGGGTTAATCCTAACCAAGCCAAATATTAGTTAAAAATTTGGACAACCTTGTGTATTTAAATATAAGGTTAATGATGATTGAATATATGACAATATGGTGATTTGTCTCAAGTAGTAAATTGATGTTGGATTCAAGAGTCGAATCCTACCCAGCTTGCATATTGATTTATACTTTTTGGCACATTTCTAAAGCTTCTCAGGGCCTAGACCTAGACATGGAATCAAGCCTGAGATCGATCCCATAGCCTAAGATAGGCATGGTTTTATGGCACAAAGTAGCACATCATTAGGTGCACTTGGCACATAGCATGTCAGCATCGAATGTTAAGTTGGTGCCATATTGGATGCCACTAATGTGGCAAGTTAGTGAGGGGTCAGAGGTTACATGAAACTAAAGAGGCTTGACTATCACTGAGGGATCAAGCCCGAGCCTGAGATGGGCATGGGTTTTAAGGTGCAAATTAGTACATTGTAGGTGCACTTAATTGGCACGTAGCACATCAGCATCATATGCTGACTTAGTGCCATGTTAGACTATGTAGCAGGTTACCGAAGGATTAGAGGTTACATTGAACTAAAGAGGTTTGACTATTACAATCAGTTGAGTCTGATCAGATTCAAGACTTATTGTTAGCCGTATTAAACTGTAGTTATAAATTCTTTTGATTTTAAAACTTAAGGTTGTTCTGGTCTATAACTGACCAAGGACTAATCTATCTATGTATAGAAAGAATTATACCATTGTACTAAGTTTTCACCAACAATATTTGATCACGTACGTGCTGATATATAATGTGTCAAAAGATCGTACGAGAAGTTGAAGTGCTTCCACACTGCAGAAAACTTACTCTATCAATACAGCATCATAAACAAACATTCCAGCAGTTCTTTCTGAACATGCTAGTGTTGGCCCATGCAGCCATGATCAACTTGATTTCGATAATTGACTTAAAATTTTGACATTGATATAGAGAGCAAAGAAGACTTCAAAAAGAATACAAAAAATTGTACATGATCGTCAAAGAAGATTTTTATACTTTATTTTGTATTTTGTATTTTCTTGATTCTAGATAAATTGTGAGACAGGATAACTGGCAATCTAGATTACCCTAGATACCCTCTGTAACGCCCCAGTCCCAAATACTTGAGACTAGATACGTATCATGCCAGCTGTATATATACGAGTAAATTTATGACTCATATATATACATAAGCTGTAAATGTAGAAAGCCAAGATACTAAATCTCATCCACAAAGATAAATAATTATATAAACGCAACTTTGAGTTTGTCATGTACACAATAGTTGGGCGGAGACAAAGTCCACTACCAACCAAATTAAATATGGAAAAATATACAAGGAAAGAATTTAGCAAGCGAGAGCAAGTGACGAGTCCAAGTGCAATTATCACGGAGGAAGGAATGGCCTTAGCTAAAGCACCTACAAGAAACCACGAATACACACACCTGGAGAGATCACCAGGTCCTCAGAGGGACGTAACAAGACATAATATCATGCCGATAAATTGAATAAATAAGCTCAACAGAAAAGTATGCATGAGTAAAGGTTTCTAACCATTCTATGTGATATGCACTTTGAGGACAACGTTCTATGCAGGTGATGTAACGGATTCACGCAAGTAAGTAATAGAGAGTGGCCAGCAAGTAGCGCTCATCCGAGACGCTATCGGCCTGGGCAGAAGGTAGTGCTCATGAGAGTCACCCTCGGCCCAGAATGTGTGTAAAAATAAAATGTAGCCCCTACGCTAATAACTGTCCCCTCCCCCCAATGATACTATACATGTGTCGACTCTACGACACTGTTTAATTCTTAATAACTGCTAAGTCTTCTACACAAATCTATTAGCAGTTATATCCTAAAGCACGGCCTGTGCGCGCCAATGATCAGTCAGTACGCAAGTCCGCATCTATATGCGACTCACAACTCACACACAATCCGTGGCACATCGTGACAGTTTATGAGATGCACTAAACCTACGGTGGTCCCTTAACTCTAAGCCAAATGCATAAGTATAATAATTTGCATCTATATTTATTTTTGAAAGAACAACATAAAGAAAAAGCATACATGATATTGAGCAAAAAATTAAACAGTAAAGGCAAGGTGTCTTGCCTGAGGTTATGTGCAAAAGAGAATAATCCAGTAGCTCGAACAGACCAATAGATGAAGCAAAAAAAGCCAAATACCGCAGATGACTCCGGATGCTGCAACAAACATCACGAACGAGTTTGGAATAAAAGATATACCTAGCAAATCCTGTCCAAAAGTTAAATTCTGGAACAGGGGCAAAATCTTAATTTCGGATCAAAACGATGTCCGCCGTTGGACCAGCTTTGTACCAAAATACGTGCCAGAACCTACGGTCTCTAAAGTCGTCAAACTATATGTCTACAGATTTGTTTCGATGAGATGAACCCAATGGTATGTCTAATTTTGGATTCCGGTGGGCTGTGCACAAATTCGCCCGTTGAGTGAGATTGTGGGCCCGCCAAAATAGTGTCCCGATCAACGGTCTCAGAATCGGACCAAACTTGGCTCACAGGACCAAAAAAATATTTCGAGTCCAATGGCGCAAGTTTCATCGCGATATGATGAGTGTACACGAAGTTGTGACTTAATTTGCAAAGGGTTGATACGGGGGTATCTCGACGGATACGCATTGATTTCGTCGCACACATGAAACGAAATCGGGTTCCGTCAGTTCCCACACGTCGACAACATCCATACGCGCCTTTCGATGTGTATAGTGTGCGACCACGTCACCCGGTTTGTCGGGGCGCACGTCGTATCGGGTGTTTTTTCCACTTTTTGAAAACAGAATTTATAATTTTTCGGAAAACTTTAACAACGTGTAACTTTCTACATACTCGATGAAAAGTGAATCCAAAAGGTGCGTTACAATCTCGGTTAGGTTGTCTTTGACTGTCTTTAATTAGTTTTTATGAAAGTTTAATGGACAGCGAGAAAAGTGGCCGACAAGTTGGTGTTTTGAAACACTTTTTAATATTCCAAAAAGTGGGTTTTTCTCCAACTTCGTCTCGATTTTTCGAGCAAGTTGGATGGCCATGTCGAAATCCACTTGGGGTATCTCAAAGAGAGTTATGTGGGCTTTCTACACGAATTTACGGATCTAAAAATGGAATAGAATCGAGAGAGAAATCAAACGGGGAAGTTGGGTACCTTAAAGTGGGAATCAGTTGTTGTTGTTGTTGTCGATGGTTCCTTTGTCTTCTTCGCGAGCACGGCTTCGCCATGGTGCGTCCGAGCTTCGCCGTGGAGTGGGGAGGAGGAAGGAGGAGAGGAATGAGTTGGAAGAAATTTTTTAGGGTTTGTATATATATATATATAACTATATATATTTATGTGTTAAGAGTCGGGAGTTCGACCAACAAACTACTACTAGTAAAGGGGGTATTCCCTTTAGTTGGTGTTGCTGCTGTTTGGGTTAATGGGGTCGGCCTCCCCCCCCCCCCTCTATTAGCGCAGCATAGCTGCTGTTTGTGTTACTTTGCTTTGTGGTGGGGTGGTCGGCCCCACCACTTCCTTTATTTTTATTTTCCTTATCTTTTCTTTTCATTAACTTTTTAAATATATATAACTATGTATATATATGTATATGTATATATCCATATATATACAACATAATCTATTAAAATCCAATAACAATTTAGATGGCACTTATCCAATATTTAATATATGTAAACATACCTATATATATATATATATATATATATATATATATATATCAATTCAATCAACTTAAAATAATAATAACATCTTAATAAACATATTTATAAATTGTTCATAAAAATAAATTTAATATTAATAAAATAATAAAAATTGTTCCAACGTGTGAACTTTACCACACACCCTCATCTGGGCCCAGAAAAATGTACCATTTTTGTAACACATTATTAAATAATAAAAACGTAAATTTTTGTACCACAAATTAATATTTAGAAAATATTCCCCCAAACCTTAAAATAAATTAAGAAATATTTTACACCCATAAAATATGCATCCATGGTCGTCATTGATCACACCACCTGTCTACTTGGGTTAAATTTGGTCCAGGCCCCGTTCGGGCTGAATTGGCCAAACCGGGTCATCAAAAAAATAAAAAAAAATTGTATAAATTCTTTTTTAAGTCTAATAAAATACTAAAAAAAAAAATTAAAATAGGGATTTTACATCCTACCCAACTTACAAGAATTTCGTCCTCGAAATTTAGGATTAATAGGATAGATAGGGTTGAGGGATAGGAAGAGTTCGTCAATACCAAAATGCAATTATATTTTGGAGGAGGCGATAAAACGGCGTTCAACACCACCATGCAATAGAAAATTGTGGAGTCGATATATAGAAAAACAAATAAGGATTGCTAGTGAAGGTAACAAAATTTTGAATATACAATTTTTAGAGAACAGTAAGGAATTGAGTAGACCAAAGAGAATAAATTAGACATTCGGAAGATATGGTTCCTAGAGAGAAACTGGAGGCAAATCGCCTCGATTGAGAGTTTGATTTAAGTGAATGATTAGAATCATTCTCGAGTGCTCAAGAATAATTAGAAGGACACGATAATAATTATAGGGTAAAAAAATAAGGAGTAGTTAAAGGCGAGGATATAGCCACATGAGTCGGTCGGTGGCTATCTACACTTGTGTATAAATAACCGATTGGGCAACCAAAGATGATACCTTGAGTCTATCTAGCAAGTACAGTGCCTTGTCTTTCCAAAATAAGTAAAAGACAAGAACAACAAAGGTTTCAAAGACGGTGTTATATATTGAGTACGAATGCGGGGTTCATAGGCGACGAAAATAATTCAAAAGAGAATTGCTAAGGCTATCGCAGATGAGACTCTAAGGCAGGTTTAACTATGTCTCCATCCACGTAGAATAATTCATGAAAAGCGAACCAAAGTGCAATAGGTTGATCAGACCATCATGCATCGGTTCTGATTAGACAATATGTTAGTGGGTGCACCCAATAAAATATGTCATGATCAAGCTTGATAACGATAAGCTTGCAAAACCAAGGCTAAATTAGCGACATCAGTTTGTTGAAATATAAGTAAGGGAGGAATTATCGAAGGAATTTAATTAGTCCAAGATCTTTTAAAATCTAGTCTTGCCCGAAGTGTGGGCCTATACAGTTGTCCTAGTTTTCTTCATTTATGGCTTCGTAGACTAGATAAGGTAGGGTCCTCTGAATTTAGAGTCTAAGTGAACTTACCAATGTGGTTCACAAGGAAAAAGGTTTGTTAGATGGCGAGGTATTCTACCCAACTTACAAGAATTTAAACTAATAGTATTGTAGGACAATGGGTCAAGCAATCAAGATAAAGCACAAATTTAAGCATTTAAGGAATTTAGTAGAACACAAACACATATTGGGTCGGAGGAATTGAGTCGAGGTTGAATCCCTATCCGTGGTCGAAAATATATTGGTATCATGGTAAAGATTATAGTTTGGCCATTTTGACCATAAGGTCATATCAAGAAATAGAGTACAAGGAGATGGGTTTTGGTGGGACATGATATGTCTATATGAAGGTAGGCTTGTCTAGGCCTTACATATGAAATTTGTTGGAGGGAAAAGTCTAGTGTTGTGTTCCAAATATCAAAGTCATGGTAAAGGATGCCAAAATATCTAAAATAGAAAGTGGGAGTTCATGAAGTGATAATTAATGCACAAAAATAAAGAAGATCAAGTTAAAGCATGAAATAAAATTAATTAAAGAATCCAGTAAAATAATAATTTAGGGACATAGTTCTAGTGAGAAGATAGTCTTCTAGATGAATACAGTTAAGGAACCATTAGATCATTATTCAAAATGCAACTGGGTTAGAAGGTCACAATTAAAAGATCTAGAATTGAAGGAAGGTCGAGTAAGCCAAGGTGGAAATACAGTCACATAGCTGGGTAGATAACTAACAACACTTGTGTATATACTACTATCATGGTCATGAGTGACATGGCAATTAGTGTGGAATACTCAGTAGGGTTATCTTGGGGCCTACCCTTTAGAATTTAACTCCAGTTTCCTCCAAAAGTTTCAAAATTTAAACTTTCAAAAATAAACCAGCAAAATTTTATATTCACTCCAAGCCATTCAAATTCATCATAAAAATATTAAATCACTTCATAAATCTCAAAGCAAAATTTATCATGTTACTACTAACCTTTTCCAAAAAATTAAATTACACTATTTAACTCAAGAGTTCATAATTTACGAATCCATAAAAATTTCACAATCAATCAAAAATTTAACACTCTAAAATTTTCCAATAACTCATAATAAAAATCTTAGCATATTAAAAGCAACCTCAAAAATTTAGCTCATTGCTCTCATCAATATGTAACTTCTATTCATGCTAAGTTATTCCAACAAAATTACAACTTTTAAATGGTAACTTTATTTGATCAATCAAAACAACCTTATCACATCATTAATATATTTTCCCAAAAATATTTTTAACATTAGCAATCCCACATTAAACTAAATTTTCAAATAATCTTATCAGTCAAAAATTATTATTTTTACCAAAATCTAAATAGATTTGTAAATCCTCAATCAAATGACACAATTTAAAATAAGAAAAAAAAATTTCAAAAATCATTTTCATAACTTTCAAATATTTTAAACCAAAATTCATCGTCATTACTTCCACTTAAAATTCAAAATTTATAAACACAAAATCGCAAGTTGTACAACACAAATTTAAATAATTTCTATGGCCATTTTTAAAAAAAAGCTAAGATCATTTTCAAACCAAATTCATAACTGTTCAAAGGTGTATAACTATAATACAATAAATCATAAACATCAAAACTCGAAAATCAAATAAATTTTATATTTGTTTCAAGATGTATATCTATCACCCAAAACTCATAAATATCATAACTCGAAAAGCAAATCAATTTTATACTTGTGCAAGGATGTATAACTATAATCCAATAAATCATAAATATCAAATCTTGAAAATCAATCAATTTCTTAAATCAATGGTATAAAGAATCTAGCTATAAATATTTTTTTCCTTCCTGTATTATAAATCATATGGTGTTTACTATTTAGAAATCTCAAGATTAAAACCTTCCCTGGTAGTATCCTACTTTACAAATTACTAATCATTAATTCACAAAAAGCCTTTTTAACTCAATTAGAGTCTTGAATGTATTCCAATTGCCAATATAACCATTCTAGCCATGTGTTTGACCTATGAGCATATACTAGTGTAGTCATCTTCCTAGTTGACACTAAGCACGAAAATAAGAATCTACGGTAGAAAGGAATCAAGCAAGATGTAGTTCAAGGAGGTCGAACAAGAGTTAGAAATTGGAAGCCAAGGGAAGAGGTTAAGTTGTATGGATGAGATTCCTAGATTCTAATCCTATGTTGCAAGCTCACACCGGTACAATTACGTAACCGAAGTGACAAACTCGACCTGCATGGGCCACCACAAAAATATGTAACGCCCCAGTCCCAAATACTTGAGACTAGATACGTATCATGCCAGCTGTATACATACGAGTAAATTTACGACTCATATATATACATAAGCTGTAAATGTAGAAAGCCAAGATACTAAATCTCATCCACAAAGACAAATAATAATATAAACGCAACTTTGAGTTTGTCATGTACACAATAGTTGGGCGGAGACAAAGTCCACTACCAACCAAATTAAATATGAAAAAATATACAAGGAAAGAATTTAGCAAGCGAGAGCAAGTGACGAGTCCAAGCGCAATCATCACGGAGGAAGGAATGGCCTTAGCTAAAGCACCTGCAAGAAACCACGAATACACACACCTGGAGAGATCACCAGGTCCTCAGAGGGACGTAACAAGACACATAATATCATGCCAATAAACTGAATAAATAAGCTCAATAGAAAAGTATGCATGAGTAAAGGTTCCTAACCATTCTATGTGATATGCACTTTGAGGACAACGTTCTACGCAGGGGCTGTAACGGATTCACGCAAGCAAGTAATAGAGAGTGGCCAGCAAGTAGCGCTCATCCGAGACGCTATCGGCCTGGGCAGAAGGTAGTGCTCATGAGAGTCACCCTCGGCCCAGAATGTGTGTAAAAATAAAATGTAGCCCCTACGCTAATAACTGTCCCCTCCCCCCAATGATACTATACATGTGTCGACTCCACGACAATGTTTAATCCTTAATAACTGCTAAGTCTTCTACACAAATCTATTAGCAGTTATATCCTAAAGCACGGCCTGTGCGCGCCAATGATCAGTCAGCACGCAAGTCCGCATCTATATGCGACTCACAACTCACACACAATCCGTGGCACATCGTGACAGTTTATGAGATGCACTAAACCTACGGTGGTCCCTTAACTCTAAGCCAAATGCATAAGTATAATAATTTGCATCTATATTTATTTTTGAAAGAACAACATAAAGAAAAAGCATACATGATATTGAGCAAGAAATTAAACAGTAAAGGCAAGGTGTCTTGCCTGAGGTTATGTGCAAAAGAGAATAATCCAGTAGCTCGAACAGACCAATAGATGAAGCAAGAAAAGCCAAATGCCGCAGATGACTCCGGATGCTGCAACAAACATCACGAACGAGTTTGGAATATAAGATATACCTAGGAAACGCCTGTCCAAAAGTTAAATTCTGGAACAGGGGCAAAATTGTAATTTTGGGTCAAAACGATGTCCGTCGTTGGACCAGCTTTGTACCGAAATACGTGCCAGAACCTACGGTCTCTAAAGTCATCAAACTATATGTCTACGGATTTGTTTCGATGAGACGAACCCAATGGTATGTCCAATTTTGGATTCTGGTGGGCTGTGCACAAATTCGTCCATTGAGTGGGATTGTGGGCCCGCCAAAATAGCGTCCCGATCAATGGTCCCAGAATCGGACCAAACTTGGCTCACAGGACCAAAAAAATATTTCGAGTCCAATGGCGCAAGTTTCATCGTGATATGATGAGTGTACACGAAGTTGTGACTTAATTTGCAAAGGGTTGATACGGGGGTATCTCGACGGATACGCATTATTTCGTCGCACACATGAAACGAAATCGGGTTCCGTCAGTTCCCATACGTCGACAACATCCATACGCGCCTTTCAATGCGTATAGTGCGCGACCACGTCGCCCGGTTTGTCGGGGCGCACGCCGTATCGGGTGTTTTTCCACTTTTTAAAAACAGAATTTACAATTTTTTCGGAAAACTTTAACAACGTGTAACTTTCTACAACTAGAAGAAAAGTGAATCCAAAGGGTGCGTTACAATCTCGGTTAGGTTGTCTTTGACTGTCTTCAATTAATTTTTATGAAAGTTTAATGGACAACTAGAAAAGTGGCCGACAAGTTGGTGTTTTGAAACAGTTTTTAATATTCCGAAAAGTGGGTTTTTCTCCAACTTCGTCTCGATTTTTCGAGCAAGTTGGATGGCCATGTCGAAATCCACTTGGGGGATCTCGAAGAGAGTCATGTGGGCTTTCTACACGAATTTACGGATCTAAAAATGGAATAGAATCGAGAGAGAAATCAAACGGAGAAGTTGGGTACCTTAAAGTGGGAATCAGTTGTTGTTGTTGTTGTCGATGGTTCCTTTGTCTTCTTCGCGAGCACGGCTTCGCCATGGTGCGTCCGAGCTTCGTCGTGGAGTGGGGAGGAGGAAGGAGGAGAGGAAGGAGTTGGAAGAAAAAATTTAGGGTTTGTATATACATATATATATATATAACTATATATATTTATGTGTTAAGAGTCGGGAGTTCGACCAACAAACTACTACTAGTAAAGGGGGTATTCCCTTTAGTTAGTGTTGCTGCTGTTTGGGTTAATGGGGTCAGCCTCCCCCCCCCCCCCCCCCTCTATTAGCGCAGCATAGCTGTTGTTTGTGTTACTTTGCTTTGTGGTGGGGTGGTCGGCCCCACCACTTCCTTTATTTTTTTTTCCTTATTTTTTCTTTTCATTAACTTTTTAAATATATATAACTATGTATATATATGTATATGTATATATCCATATATATACAACATAATCTATTAAAATCCAATAACAATTTAGATGGCACTTATCCCATATTTAATATATTTAAACATACCTATATATATATCAATTCAATCAACTTAAAATAATAATAACATCTTAATAAACATATTTATAAATTGTTCATAAAAATAAATTTAATATTAATAAAATAATAAAAATTGTTCCAACGTGTGAACTTTACCACACACCCTCATCTGGGCCCAGAAAAATGTACCATTTTTGTAACACATTATTAAATAATAAAAACGTAAATTTTTGTACCACAAATTAATATTTAGAAAATATTCCCCCAAACCTTAAAATAAATTAAGAAATATTTTACACCCATAAAATATGCATCCATGGTCGTCATTGATCACACCACCTGTCTACTTGGGTTAAATTTGATCCAGGTCCCGTTCGGGTTGAATTGGCCAAACCGGGTCATCAAAAAAAAAATTTGTATAAATTCATTTTTAAGTCTAATAAAATACTAAAAAAATAATTAAAAATAGGGGTTTTACACCCTCACAAATCTATCTTTCTATCCAAACCCTTGCTAAACCAAAAACTAGCCATAAAACCCTAGAAACCTACTAACCGAACTTGGGCCGAGTTTTGGCCGAACTCGGTCCATTTGGTTCACTCCTGGTCAGCAACAAGTTCCTATTCCTTTGGATCTATAACATTCAAAATTTTGAACGTTGCCCTAACTGAGTTCTGCCCGAACTCTTGTCATGCCCCAGAACCAGAATACTAGAGAACGGGGGCGAAACAAAGCCAGCTACATATATCAGAGTACGCCAGTATCTCAATATACAATCACAGATGTCTAGAAGATAAGTGGGTGGACTCTAGCATGCCACTGACGACTCCTAAGGTCAAACAAGTCATATCTCAATCCAATCAACACAAGAAGCAATAAAGAGTAAATCACATATGAGATGGGTAAGGCGTCCCAAACACAAATGCATATATAATCGTGAGAGCAGACATAACGAAAAGATACATCAACTAAATAAAAAAAGGTATATAAATGTACAACCAGCCATGGTCCAGAATAAACATCTACGTCGTACGAAGACGGAGGAAACAATACCCAGATGCAAGGACTAACACATGTCCTTGGCTAAACACCACCAAATAAAAGTATAAAACTGGAGTGGAAGATAAAGATAATCCACTCGCTAATCCGTGTCGGTCACTTAAGTGAGAACCATCCGAAGAAGAAGACAGTAGATCATCGAGATGAACTATGAAACTTGGCCATACAAAAACAGTGGGTCAGACCCTAGATAGCAAGTACCACAAGGAAGGCTCGGGGTGAACAACAAAGCCCAACGACAACACAACAATATAATGACAGAAATAAATAAATACGTGTCGAGACTAGTGTAGTACCAATACATGTATCTCGAAAATAGAAATAACTGAATAGAAATACTGAACAATATAACAATAGAGAAGAATGAGCCAATCAGTAACAAGGGATTTAGGAACTACTAAAAATCGGAGCCACAACCCATAAACCAAACAAGGACCGGTCTTATATATCTTTTTCCTAGCAGAACTTAGCCTCTGGCCACTCACCCACACATCGAGCATATAAAGTAACACACAACCAAAAGTGCACGGCCAATTATTACCTACGGCTTGATATCATTAACTAGCTAGGGTTATCATAATCCTATTTATTAGTATGCAAGTTGAGGATCTTCGAAACTACCTGACTGTAGATACTCGAATGTCCAAGGGTACGAGTATCAACAAGACTATTGGCAGATGAAACGTGTCTTGACTTAAAAAAAAACCATATCATACATGTAAAAAAAAATATAATTGACTGTGCCGCAACCCGATACGACATATGACTCGATCTTGTATCAATACGCACAAACTTGGTAGGTCATGGAGCCCTTACCTAGCAAGGTTGAGCCATGCCTCATGGGTCCCTTGGAGCTCAGGGTTAGTAGTGCGAATTTCCTCATATAATGATCTACTTGAATTTACTAGTCATTTACCATATCATATTCATGTCAAATTCTCAAGACGTGGACACTCAAGAATTCCCTATGATGACGTGTGTTATGTACGAGTAATTCGCAAGTTATCACTTTCGAACATCCCCGTACCAACATCACGTGATATATGGAATAATACTCACACTCGATTGTCCAGTGCCAAGATGCAGTAGATTAAACATATAACAAGTTAATTCTACAATGTCAATAAAGAACATGCATTCAATCTCAATCTAGAAGTCCTTCAGGAAATCAATACAGGAGTGCACTACTACAAGCTACTATCTAGAATCTGGACATAGAACAATATATGACCATAAGCATCTTTCATCTACATAGGGAGTACAATCACTTTCTAACTATACATCAACACTAGAGAATGATGAGACATCATTTCAATCGAAGAAAATAGCAAAAATGGACAAAAAAGGGGCAAAAACAGGCAAAAACAAACAAAAATAGCCTATTCAAATCATCCGGGCAGATTTTTTGAAGTGTCACAGCAAGTTTTCAGAGTAAATTCGGATGATCCGGTGAATTTATGCGAATTTTTGACGGACTTTTCGAACCGTCACAAAAAGTTGATTTTTGAAAATTCTAAAACTTGTTTCGGCCATAAAAACTTCGTTTTAAATCGAAATTCGGATTCTTGAAAGTTAAAACTGCATAGACTTAAATTTCCTACAACATGGAATTATTAGTTTTAGTGGTTTTGAAAATTGAAAGATGAATACCTCAAAATACACGAAATTACTATCTAGAAACTCCGATCTACGCAATACCATCAATCAAAACCAAAAGTGCTATATAGTGAAGATGTTAACAATTTAGAGAAGCATATTATAGAACAATTAAACTTTAGTTTCTATGGAAAACCAAAAAATACAACATGGTCATATCACTTTTGAGCAAGATGTACTTGCCTAGGTTTTAGCAACCAAGCCTAATCTTCCACTCCACCACCAAGAGGGGGACAAAACCACACTCTAGGCCTTAAGGCCAAGCTTTTCCAAGCTTGACGAAGAGGAATGGAAGAATAAAATAAAAGAGTGAGGAGAGAGAAAGTGGGAGGGTATATATAGAAGAGATGAATTAATCGTGACCGTTGGATTGTGATCCATGCCTAAATCAATCCTAACCATCTAAAGAAAACCAAGTATCCATTGGACAATATGATGCATCTACACTATTTACGAAAATATCTAAACACTATTCATCAAAATATCTAAAATACTATTCACGAAAATATCAAAAATACTATTCACAAAAATATCTAAAATCAAAAATATCTAAAATGTGGAAAACGTGTCCGGGCGGTATGCCGTCAGTATTCACCGGTATAATGGCAGTATGCCGGTCAAGGTAAAAATCTACAATTTGGGGAAAAAATTTAAAGCGTTCCTAAAACTAAGAAAATAGAAAATAAAATACAAAATACGTATCCTTCGTATATAAATATTGATACTGTGAGACGAGTGTCACAACTTTGTCTCAAAAATTGCTACAAAATGAGAAAATTTTGTCATTTCTAATCACCCATTCATTCTTCATCTTCTCTATCTTTTTAAGGCCTTCCTAACTACAAAAGCTTTAAATATTATATTCCCAAGACAACTCATATTCTTCTAAGTGTCAGTGGTTTTCGATTAGGAGTATTTGAGTTGTACAAGCATGGAGTATAAAAGCTTTCTTCGGAAAGGTGTTAAAGTTTGATAGTGGGCTTTCGATTAAAACACGTTGGTGTTGAAGTTGGCGTATTCTTCGTAGTAAAGCATGCGGTACAATCTATATTTCAAATAGTAGATTAATAGTGGGCAAGAGTGCTCACGAGACGTCACCCAGAGTTGAACTCCCTAAGGAGGACATTTTACATACTCCTTAAGGGCAGTGATGGTTCCTTCTACACAGATTTCTTCTATAAGAACATGGCTCCTATGAACGAGAAAAGCCTCAACCAACAGCCAACTTATACAAGGCCGATAGTCGCTCGAAGTTAAGTTTGGAGCTAGCATGGTAGTGAAGGATGCCACAAAGAAGACAACGACTCTTCAGAGGAGATCTTCCCCTTTACAGGACCGAGAATGGCTCAGAGCGTACCCCAATGGCCGACGGTCAGAATTCCCGTATTAATGGGATAAACCTAAGACTCAACACGACGAGTGTCAGTCTTAGACCCCTGGAATTCCCTATATTACGGTGGCATTTAAGAGGGAAGTCCTTAAAGAGCGGGTATTTATCGTTCTTTACTTCAGAAGCCAAAGCCTTCAAGCCAGAGGCACAACTACTCGCCTGTGCCAACCTCCGAAGCAAGACGGTGGTAGGCCCTGCCCTTTCCTTTGCTTCAGAAACCAATATCTTCACTCCAGAGGCGCAGCTACCCGCTTGCGCCAACCCCAGACATAAAAGGGTGTTATACCCATTCCTCCAAAGCCAACGCCTTCAAAATTTAGAGGTACAGCTACTTACATACGTCCACATGAGGCGTAGGATGGTGATATGCTCATACCATCTCCATTCTCATGGTGCAGTTATCTGCTCTGATTCATAAGTTTAAATCACTTCTCTACAAGAGGCTTGGGAACTCCAACTGCAACCAATGTAAGTCATCATGTCGCTCCAAAAGCATAGTAACCTCGCCAACCTAAAGCACAAGCCTACTCGTCGCCTATAACATATTAACTCTATTGCTCCGAAATACAGCTTCATCGTTGCTCTAAATATACAGAAGTCTCGTCATCATTCGAAGCCAATTTCACTCGTCGCCTGAAAGCACAGAGGCTCCGTCGTCTCCAGAAGCATGGTCTACTCGTCTCTCCAAAAGCACAGCAGTACTTAGTCCTCACCAGAGGCACAGAAAGCATGGGTTCACCCCAATTGGTTTATTTAAACCTCTCTTGCAGAAAAGATTAGGATTAAATCATGATTGATATCGTATCAGATTGATTTAAAACATAGACGAGGATCAATTAGACTCCAAATCTAGGATAAAATCCCAAGATTTACTTGTCTGCAACCGAGCAAGCAAATTGACATGCACCACGTGTTACCTCCTTCGATTATGTTGATAACCACTAGAGATCTCGATTAAGGGGAATCTCGATATCCGCCACATGTTAGTGTCGCAGAAGCCCGCACCCTTCAACTTAAAAGGAAGAACCTTCATCTAAGAAGGAACAATCCAACAACCAACCAACAGAAGAACAACCACCTCCAAGGGATCTTCTCCTCCAGACATTCTCTTGATTGGTGAACCCAGAGTTCCATCAAAGGCGCTAGAGAGCCAGAGGAAGGTTGATTCGTCGTCAGATCATCAACGGAGTAAAGGAGCCGCTGTAGTGATCGATCACCACCGTCATACTTTCCTAGAAACCTCTGCTCCTTGTACTTAGAATATCTTGTTTAGGACTTCTTTCTTTGTACACAGATACCTTATACGTTCAATAAAGCAAAAAGTTCGTTCAACCTTTTGTTATGTTGAACAAAATTACGACTCTGCTGGGGACTACCTTCTCCTCCAACGAGAAGGACGGTGACGCAATCTGATGATAACTTGCTGGGATCTTCCCAAGACATGCTGGTCATACGCTTCGATCAGCAAGCTTTTGAAGATCTCCACTTTGATAAAAAGTCGAAGACTTCAAAGCGGTTCGTACAACCGAAGAAGACTCGATGTTTTTGGAGGCCTAAGACGGCTGCAGCCAGCATCACAATGGTGGGAACTGCGTCTCATGATCCCTCAACACCGAAGCTACGAAGAAGATTCTGGCTGCTACAGCCTTATCCCCTCGTTCGATTCCTGTCCTGGGAAAGCTTGGCAAAAAAGATGGTGGTTTTATGGTTGATCTCACGAAGGCACGACGCCAAAGGAAGTGCACACTGGTCCAACCCTTCACGACGGAAGCATTGTCGGTAAGAAGATATGTCTTCGACAGAATCGCTTTCCATTCAGACGAACCTTCGGCGGACTCTGAATACTACTTACCCGCTGGGGGTACTAGAATGAGATCCCAGGTGGTTCGTGCTTCGTGCAATAAGCGCACGACACCTTGTTTGCAAAAACAAAAGTCTTAATTACAAACTTAGAAAAAGAGTACAAATGTATAATTGATTTCTGGAAAAGTACAACTATAGGAATATGATCAGAAGACGATCATTTTATCCCTTGGACGATGTGATATCAAAGACACGAGGCTCTGGAGGATACAACAACACTTTTGCAGGCGATTATGATCATTCTTGAAATAATTATTCAGCAGTTATTCTGTGTTGCGCGTGCTTCATGTTGCGTGCCTCCTGTTCACTTGCGCGAACGGTTGTACTAACTGTTATGGATGCGTGGCATCATTAGATTGAGATGCGCGTGGTCATGGAGAGCATAGTAGACACGTTCTGCGAAGTTAGTAGCTTGCGTTCTACGTTACTCTGTTCTTAACACCGTTTGATTACCTTGTATGAGCTTTATCAGGTTACACGTGGGCCTAATGTAGCAAATTGTATGAGAGGTTGCACCAACTTCTATGGACACGTGGCTTCGTTTGATTGAGATGTGCATGGTCGTGGGCCGTGTAGTGGGTACGTATTGCGAAGTTAGTGGCTTGTGCGCCACGTCAATCTGTTAAAAAAAGATGATCGAGTGGCGCCAACTAGCGAGGTTGCGCATGGACGCAACTCAACTACTAGCATTTTTTACTGGATCTTCTATGTTGTACTAATTAATTCTCGCACCATATAATGACCTGCACGAACCAGCTGTCAGCATTAATTATATGCTGACAAAATCATCTCGAGCGCCGCATTGCGCGGAATTCAAATTAATTTTCCTTATTTTCCGTGCTATCAGTTGTCATGTAATGATGATGCCGTTATAGATTCTCGAGAAAGTGCTTCATGTGGCTCTCGTGCAACCTGACTCCTGTTCAACCTGATATTGGCGCAACCTGATGCTGTGTAACTTGATGGTTTGGCGTAACATAATAATTTGGCACCATCTGATGATCAAACACTTTAATGGGTGGCACAGCTTAATTTTTAGCCTCTACAAGACCTCCTTTAATGTTTTTGAAACTTGAAAATACTTTAAAGTTTTAAAATACTTTGAATTATGCTAGTTTTGTCTGGATTGCACCAGTCAACTTGACCCGATTCTTTTGCATAAATTGCGTAACTGTTTGGGCTATAAATAGCCGTACACTTTTGGAGTTTTTTCAATCTTCACATCATTTGGGATGGCTCGAGAGAAACCCTATCTTCTTCTCCTTCTTTCCGATCTTTGAGAGCTTTAATCGACAGTAATGGCACCCAAGCACTCCGCTGCTGAGAAAGGAATGACTGTGGCCGAGCCATCCACACGAGCTTCGCCTTTGTTACGCCAAGAGACGGCCAACCCGGCTATGGAGGAAGTGTTTGACCATAAACCGATCATTGATCACCCACTTTAGGGTTCGGCTCGATTCTCACTACGTGCTCCCGCTCTTTTTAGAGTTGGGCACAGTCCATAAGTTGTACCTCCCTCATTAGGGTTTGGGTTGCTGTCGATTTGTGTTGTATGATATTTCGAAATTTTGTGCTCTCTTTTGGAGGCAACTTGACATATTGTGCAGCAAAAATATGGCACAACCTGAATGCTGCACAATATGATGGTCATACAATCCGTGTACTGTGCAACATGAGTGTCGCATAATCTGACTACTGCGTAACATGAGTATCACACAACATAAAAGTCACGCGTTTATTATCCAAAAAAGATCATTAAGTGCTCAGTTCATTCCCGACGATGAACCTATTTATGCGGGCGTTTATTTTCCTAAACGTCTTTCTCTTCTTCTTTCCTATTTCAAGCTTTTCTTTAAATGCAATATGCTTTTTCTTCGGAATCTGAACCGTCGGCGGGGGCAGATCTTTATTGTATATATATGGGCATGATGCCCAACCTCCATCTTCATTCACTCTTTTGGCTTCCAAAGAAAACATGAAGTAGGAGATGAACATCAATGTCAATGGCAAAGCTTCTGAGGAGAAAACACACTCTGCACCTATGGCGTATTTGTTGGAAGCTGACCCGTCCTTGAGGGTAGAGAACTTTCTAGAATGCTTTGGCCAGACCCCAACCGTCTTCGCTCATTCCAGTGGTAGGCCATCGTCTTCTTTCGAAGAGCGTGGCGCATTGGAACAGAGGGAAGGGTTCCTCCGTTTGATGCACCACTCGGGGATCCACAACATGGAGGAGTTAAACGCTGCTTTACTCAGACTGAGGACGGAAAGAAGAAGTGACGTGATATGAGAGCGTCATTTTTCATAATGGCCATAGCGCCTACCTCTGTAGTGTCTGTCCTTTTTTTCATTATAAAATGAAAAAAAGTTTGGCTTTATTAAATCCTGGCGCATTTAAAATATTTTAATAAAGATTTTTAGCTGTAAGATAAGATGACCATTAGCGATTGCATCAGCCTTTGTACTACACGCTCGGGGGACATGCTCGATGAAGAAGCCTTTGAATGAAGCAGCCATCATGATCGTTGCATCATGATATGGAACTAGATCTTGATTTTGAACTTCGTACGTGCCTCTAACTTGGTTGACAATTAGTTTAGAGTCTCCGTAAACTTCAAGATACTTAGTATCTAATTGTTTAGCCAATTGGAGACCAATGAGCAGAGCATTGTATTCAGCCACATTATTGGAACACGACTCATCGAAAGAATAAGCTCTTTGAATAGCTAACCCTTCTGGTAAGACGAGGACGATTCCAACTCCAGCAACAATTGCACCTTTTGGTCCAATTCTGGATACACCATCAAAGAATAGACGCCATGTAAGAATTTATTCTGAAATCATGTTGGACTCCAAAGTTTTATCTGGAATCTAATCGTACAGTTTAGACATTTCGAAAATTAGATGAGCTGCCAGAAAGTCAACAAGAGCTTGACCTTTAATAGACTTTTGAGGAACATAAACCATATCATATTGTGCTAACAATATGGCCCATGTTGCAAGCCTGGAATTGAGTGTACTGGGCTTCTTCATCAGGACCCGGAGAGGGTTAACTATAAAAATAACATGAATTGTTTGGCCAGTGATATAATGCCTCGTTTTTTGAACAACAAACATCAAAGCTAAACATTCTTTTTCTAGTAGGGTGTATCGATGCTCAGCTCTGATCATTATACGACTAAGGTAATAGATAGCCTGTTCACGACCTTTACTTTTCTGAGCTAATAAAGTACCTAGGAAATGTTCCATTGCTCGAATATAAATCAGGAAGGGTATTCCTAACACTAGAGGCACTAGAACTGAAGGGTTTATCAAGTACTGTTTTATGTCTTCAAATGCTTATTGACATTCTTCAGTCTAAATAAAAGATACACCTTTCTTCATGAGTTGAGTGAACGGTCTACAACGTCCAGAGAGATTTGAGATGAATCTCTTGATATACGCAAGCCGTCCCTAGAATCCTTGTAGCTCTTTTAGGTTGCATTGAGGATGCATCTCTTGAATGGCTTTAATTTTCTCAGGGTCAACGTGTATACCTTTAGAGGTAATAACGAATCCAAGAAATTTGCTATTAGAAACTCCCAGGAATGACTTGGTGGCATCCATCTTGAGTTGATGCTGGCGCATTTGATCGAAAATAGTTCTCAAGTCTTGAATGTGGTCTTCTTTTAGACGACTTTTGACAGCAATATCGTCAATGTAGCATTCAACGGTCTTTCGTAAATGATCACGAAAGATGGTACTCATGGCCCGCTGATAAGTTCCACCAGTGTTCTTAAAACCAAATGGCATGACAGTGTAGCAATAGACTCCAAAAGGAGTGCGAAAAGATGTATGTTTCTCATCTTTTGGATGTATCTTGATTTAATTATATCCTAAAAATCCAACCATAAAGGACATACGTTCAAATTCGTAAGTATTGTAGATCATGAAATCAGTAATTGGAAGAGGGAATTTATCTTTGGGATAAGCTTCATTAAGATATCTGAAGTCGATGCAGACTCGAACTTTCCATGTTTTCTTCAAAACTGGGACAATATTAGCCACCTAGTCCGGATGTTATTCTCTGACGAAACCAAGGCGATGAGTTTCTTGACATCAGCTTCTATGGCATCTATCATGTCGGGTCAAAATCGACGTTGTTGCTGCTTGACTGGTTTTACATTCGGCAGAAAATTGAGCTTGTGGATAGCGATCTGAGGATCCAATCTCGACATGTCTTCATAGCTCCAAGCGAATACATCAATGTATTCTCTAATGTGTTGGATCAATTCCTGTTTATCCGCTTCAGGGAGGCTTTTGCTGACAAATATCGATTTTGGGAAAGTTTTATCTCCAACATTGACTTGAACCAACTGATCTTCAGTAGGTGGCTCACGTTGCTCAAAGCGAAGCTCCCATTGAGTATCCATCCTTTGTGCCCAAGGATCAAATTCAGAGGCTTCGACAAAGTCTCCGCCATCTTCCGAGAATTCGGCAGTTACCATATTGGAAGATAGAGTCATTCGATGTACCCTACACTGGTGTCTGAATCCCATGAGACAGAATCTGAAGAGTTAGATCGTTCTTCTTCATCGGATTCAGAGGCTTCTGGAGTCAGAATTGGTGAAGTGTAACCTAATCCTCACTTCGTTTTGCTGTAGTATTTTTGTAATTTTTCTTTTGGAGCAGGAATACGAATAGGAGTTCACATTCCTTTGCCGCCATTGAGACCAGCATTAAAATTATAGCCCATCTTTTGAATGATATCTTTTGATTGCTGACTATAACGACGTAGTTGAAGTCTTTCGTTATCGTGATTTTCTTCTTCACTATCGGGCATGATCTTCTGTTCTGTTTCTTTACTAAAAAGTATATGAAGTTCATCTTTCTTCCTGAAAGGAACTAAGAAGAAGGAGTCCTGCATTCGCTCGAGCAATACTTCATTTTAGGAAGCTTCAACTGCTCCTATGGTAAGTGGTTCAAAGTTATCTAACATTTTTAAATAACATCGAGTGTAATAAGAACATCAGCATACTGTAAAGGAGATGCTACTTTATTGATTTATACATCATCATTTACAACATGATTCTTAGCCTTAACAGAAGGCTTAGTAAGGTTGATAACCAGAAAAGAAGAAGGAGAAGGAGAAGGTAAAGGTTTTTTACGACGAAGGTCGATAACAAGAGGTTCAGAAGAGGTAAGCTCCCTTTGTTCCCTTTCTACAGCAGGAGGCTGTTTGTTATGAGAGGAATGATGTATAGTCAATGTATGAGAAGAAGAGGGACGAGTAGTACGTCCTTTGACGGGGTTCATGAGAATATTTTTTGAAGTATCTTTCTGATCTTCCTCACTATCCATCGCCAATACAACTTTCATGAACTTCTCCTTGTACATCTGAGAGTCTGTACAATACGCTTCAATGCCCCTGAAAGGATTTAGGTCGACTACTTCCTTTTGGACCTCTCTATTGACGTCCACATATTTGAAGCATTGATGTAAAATAGATGGTACAATGATATGCTCATGCAGAAAGGGTCTTCCCAGTAAAGCATTATAAGAGCCATGATTATTGATCAAGTAGAAAGTAACCTTTGTACGAGGATTGTCTATTTGAACTTTCAGGCGGATCTTTTCCAAAGGTTCACTTCTTCCAGAATTTAATCCCAAGATTATCGTGATAGTTGTTGAAAGATTGTGTACAGAAATCTTTAATGCATCTAGTAGAGTCTTTAGCATGATGCTAAGTGCAGGCCCAGGATCGATCAAAATGCGATCAACCTTCATAGCATCGACATATCCCGTAAAGTAGAGGGGTCGGTCATGACGATTATCTTCCAATAGCACATTATCTTGTGTAAAAGTGATGTTTGGCATCAGCTCCATCACACTATGGCAATGAAGGCATGTTATAGGCTCTTCCTCTGGCTTCTTGAGGAATGTTAGACAAGTATCAGCTTGCATCAAAGCTTCACTCAACGTTTCCCGAGTTTCCTTCGAAAGACGGAGTAGCTCATAAATTGACAATCTTGCCGAGGTATTAGCCAGCAGAGTCAGTATATCAAAGTTATACGGCTTCTCAAGTCCCAAAGTTGGAGTCTTCTTCAATAATTTATCGAAATAGGCAGGTTGTTTTTCTTTGTCGATTGTCATCATTTTGGGAAGAGTTGGCTCTATTGGAGGTGATGAAGCTGATAAAAGCTTAACAGTAGGAGAAGATGGTGCTTGAGGAGCCTCCAAAGCTGGAGCAGGGTTTTCTTGACCTTCTGAATAGTCTCTTAGGTAAGGATTCCCAGACCTGGTACCAGTTAAGACTTCTTCTTCGGATACAGGTTCAAAGGACACCATATTGCAACTCTTTGCCTGGATCTTATTTCTGGAAGGTTTCTTTTAGCAAGATGAAGAGTTAGTCCAGTAACCCAAACCAATCCGAGATTGGTGTTTCACTTAACAAAATGCCTAAAATTGGCTTTTGAAAGAAAACGCGAAAAAGTACAAAAGTACAAATTGTTTTTGGGAAGTATTGCTATGGAAGTCTGATCTGAGAGTGATCACTTTGTTCCGTGGACCACACGATGATGATGAAGAGAACTTCCTGAAGAAGATGAACAATCGGAAGAACTAAGTCACCAGAAAGGTATCGACACAACGGCAATGATGGCACAGTCGAATGCTTTCCTGTTTTGCTTCACCCTGTTCTTGAGAAAAAGTTGAAGAAATGCTTATGGGAATATCACTCTGAAAGTATGAGTTTTTTCAGAATCTCCTCTTCTGTCTATCTCTCTCTTGATCTCTTCTTGTGTTAAAAATAAGCCTATTTATAGACTAGACCCTCTGTGCGTAAAAAGTAACATAATTGGGTCTCTATGCAAGTAACTGTCACCCATAATAAAAATCAACCTCTACGCGTGATGACACGTGTCCCATGTAGAGTTTTGGTCTCTACGCATGGTGACACGTGTCCCATGTAACTCCTCTCCCCGAATTTTTTTTAAAAAAACTATTTTTCTTTTAATTATTGTAGTTGGGAGTAATTTTTTTCTGTTTAACTTCATGAAATATATTTTGTGATTAAATTGAAATTTCAAAGCCGAATTAGAGTTTATGTCTTTGGATAACTAATAGTGGTTTTAATAAAAATATTTATTACCAAAATATTGGGGTAGTATTTTTTGGGCTTTCAACATATAAGGAATTCAAAATAGGTATTGATGAAACATAAATAGTTGCTATTAATAAAAGATTTGTCAAAACATGTTTTAGATTTATAAAAATATGTTCTAAATTACTTATTGCTTTGGTTAAAAATATATGATTTAAATTATTTTAAAATGATTATGTTGATCGCCCATTCGATTTGGATTTGAATTCGTACGATTTGAATTCGTAAAATGTATTTAAATTACTTTACTTTCTTATTGTGATTAATTGTTAGATAAAGGTTTAATAAACCTGTTTTAGATATATGAATATATATTTAATCATATGGATTATTCTAATCAAGTTAGAATTGATTACATATTTATTTGATAAATACGAAATATGTGATTTAAATTATTTTAATTATTATGTTGATATATATATATATATATATATATATATATATATATATATATATATATATATATATATACAAATGATTCGAATTACCTAAATATTATCAAAGATTCTAATTAGTGGATTAAGATATATGCTAATTTTGGTATTATGGATAATATTATTTTAACCAAATTATACGTAAGCTAGAATATCCACATCTAAATATTCGTAGGTTTGTAAAACTATGATATTGATCATATCCTATTATGCAAAGCATCCCTATCCCTTCTAGCAAAGAAAAACCTAAGGAACCCAATCTATAATAACCATATACAACATGTAGCGTGAGAACCCTCCTCATCCTTTCTCGGCAGCCTGAGATATATCCACCAATGTTGGCACCAGCAAGGCCCCACAATCCCCTGCTACCACTGCCAGCCTCTCCCCTCTGGCCAACCCGACAATCGCCACCACCACTACAGCCACCCGAGCCCTTCGACCTCCCTGTCGAATCCACGTCTCCGCCTACCTCCATCTCCGCCCTCACAACCCACCTTAACCATCAACACACATAGCCAATACACAAATTTAGGTGCCAAAGTGTCCGTGTCCACCATTACCATCATTGTGTCCACCTCGGGTCCGACCCCGGGCATCCGTGTTCGTTTCCTTCATCCAGTCCCTAACAACCACCGTACAAATCCTCTGTGTCCAACACCCGGACACAGGAACACCAGAAAGCAAAATACCTAAATCTAGCCCTAACCTGCGGCCGGCGTTGGCAACACTCTTCGAGACACCACCGGAGACCAGCAGCGCACCCAGACCCGTGCCCTAGCCTGCCGGAGCAAGCCGGCTGCAAACCGCCTTCAACAACATCACCCACCGCGCCTCCCTATGGATTTGCGCCGAGCGCTCGCCATCGACGAGCCAGGCGCCGACCCGGGGAGAGCCCTCTCCGCCGCTCCTCTGTGCCTGTGCCCCGGCCCTTCCCTCGAGCCACCGTGGCCGATGGAACTCCGCGCCGGTGAGCCGCCGCAAAACTTCGCCCGGCAGGACCGATCCTCCCGGTGCCTCACGACGCCGGAGTCCCCAAATTCTGCCGTCGATCGACCGCCCCTCCTTCACGCCACTGTCGACCTGAGCCGATGCATCCAAGGACCGCAGAAGTCGAGCGCCCGCCTTTAGCCATCCTCCGGGGCAGCGGCGCTGTCGCCGACGCTGACGGGACGAACCCGTCCCCGCACCTGGACCCTCGGCGAGCACCGCCACTCCTTGGTGAGCAACCCTCTCCGTCATTTCCCCTTTTGTTCCTGTTCCCTTTCTTTATAGAGGAAGCTCTGGGAACAGAGCTTATGTGTATAGTTAGAGTTTATTTAAACACTCTCTATGGTCTCTTTTCCTTTAAGTCTAAATTTTGTTCTATTGTGGTGGGTGCACTACTGGTTCCAGTAGAGAGACCACTGTTATTATTATTATTATTATTATTATTATTATTATTATTATTATTATTATTGTTATTAACTGATTAGTTGGGCTGGCCTAATATGAGAATTGGGCCTGTGGGCCAGAGTTTTACCTTAAGCCTATTATATATTATTAATTATTCAGAATGTTTACGTGATATTTTGGGCCTTAGGCTTTGGCCCTAACACTACAAATATATTTTAGACATATAAATAGGCTTTGAATTGAAGTATACACTTTTTTCTTATTGGACTTTGGCTTATTTAATAAGCCTACAATTATATATTTATAGTAGGCCTATACATGTTGAATTTACATATATACTCTATTTTCCTATGAACATTCAGAACTTAATTTATTAGCTTTTGGGTTATATGTTTTTGGGCTAGGACTTTAAGCCCAATAATGATTTTGAATAGAACTTTATTTATTTAAGCCATTGAAAGAACTTTTGGAATTAAGTAGTTTGGATGTGGATATAAATTGTATATAAAAAAAAATATTCTTGGGCTTGTAAATTACCTTGGGCTTTTTAATATTTCCAAAATTCTATACGTGTTATTAGTGATTTTCAAAGTATGTATCATATTTTATTTGAACCCGTAAAATATAGTTCCCAACTATTATAAATATTTTCCATAAGTTATTAGATAATTATTTATATAATTCCTTCAAAAATCAATCCTTAAACCGTGACTAGTCATACGCGAATCCTGATCGTCTTCATCTCGGCCCTAGTCTAACAGGCCATTCTGGACTCAACAGGCAATTTTGTGCACGGCCTGCCGAAATCCAACTTTGGACATACGGTTGGGTTCGTATCGAAAAATCGGACCTGTTGACATGTAGTTTGACGACTTTAGAGACCGTTGACTCTGGCATGCTTTTTGTTGCAAAGCGGGTCCAACGGCGGACATCATTTTTGCCCGAAATTACCGTTTTGCCCCTGTGTCCAGAATTGGACTTAAGGACAGGCAATTCTAGCTAATTTGACTATTCTGAGAATGTTGGTAATGTTTATTTCAGCATCTGGTGCTTCTGCGTGTGTTGACTGATTGTGGCTCATTGAGTGGTATGGTATTATTAGTTTCTCCAACTAAGGACCTCAGGCAAGTGCACTTTCTGATTGCTTTCCGATTCATAGTAGTCTTTTCATTTCATGTCTATACATATATCTTGCTGCTTGTTGACACGCTCGTCACACGGAGTAGTCGGGAGGGGAAATATCTTAATAGACATGTGGACTACCCAGAACTATCCCCCGTGTCTTTCGTGAATGATAGCAGCTGCACACGACACGTGCAGTGAGCCGTATTTACCTCCTAGCCGTTCACATGTCGAAAAGGATATTTCACACCACCTAGCTAGATGTCTTTTATTAGTTTTTTCTTGTTTACTTCTCTATCGTGCTATGTCATCAGTTTTCTTACTAGCTTTCATATTCCATATGCTATTTTTATGTCTTGTTAATTTTATTGTATTTTGCATTATCGTCGGTTTGTGTGCTTGTTCCATTCCTGACTGTAAACCAATATTTTTCAGGTTTAGCCGCGATCACTCTTAGCACTGGGAAGACATGGGTATGCTGAGGCCGACCTAGATAGTGGAACTAGTTGTCATTTTCATTAATTGTGAGAAGTTTGTATTTTCCTTTAATATAAATCTTGTAAATGTTGTAATAAACTTAGAAATGTGAATAAGCAGCAATTGTTTTTATTTAGCATTTATTCTTGCGGGCTTGACAGGGTTCTACCGCCGATTCTGCGGCGTAGGCTGGCTTGGACACGTCTCGTATCCGAAAAGCGGGTGCGGGTCATGACAAGTTTTTGTGGTGGCACATGCAGGTCAGTTTTCGCAAATTGTGCGAACTCGTGGTAGTACCATATTAGTCGTGCTACTGCAAGCCTGCGACTAGGAAATGCTCATTCACAACTAGGAGTAAATTAATTTTAAGAGAATGGTTAGGAGTAGGAGTCCCTAATTTTTAATTTGACATTTAGGTAGTTAAGGTTGCTACATGGGTCTCACTAGACGACTCTCATAGAAGGATGCACTATCGTATTTCGATTCAACAGTAATTCTAAGGAGGGTAGATTCGTAACCCTCTTTCCGAAATTTTGAGAATATCCTTTTATTTACTTTGAATTAAATATGATATTTAGAATTTTAGAAATATTTAATAATTATTATGGAATATCTTAGTCATGGTTAAATTTTGGAATGCCAAAATGACTAGAAGTGATGGCACGGATAGTGCAGTGGCGTACTTTGACTAGTGTATTTGCTGTGGTTGGGAAGATCGAATAATAAGTGGGTTCAAACTAGGAAAACCAGGCCAAGTTGTGACTTGACTCAAAATATGTGTAAATATTTATTTATTTATTACTAGGATTATCGACTTTTAGAAATTCTGATTGTTCCAAACTAGCCCGAACCCAACCCAAGCCATGGTAGTCATGTAGTGCGACCAACGGCGTCTATGTAAATATATGGATGTGTGTACATATTTGTAGTCCATTTTGGTCTTGTGAATAATTTCTATAGATTATATATTGAATATAATATATGTAATATTGCTATTTAAATTTACATTTTCTTGGAAATAGGATTACCTTCTCTTAGAAAGATAATTTACAATTTTTGGGATTTATTTAGGCTATACATATACTTGTGTAAAGATATTCATAGTAGGTAGACATAGTACTTTATACACATTTCCCTTAATCTTGAATATTAGAATTAAATTTAACTCTTGTCTTCGTTCATTATTTCCCTAATCTTGATCATTTATGACTTTTCCTAAAACATCGGCACATCGTAAGACCGTATCACCTATTTTTTCCTTGGACCTAAGAAAATGTTATTTCTTTATAATTTCCCATTCAAAAAAAAGGGGTTTATATAATAATCCCGAGTTAGTTTTTGACTCAATACTTTCCTCTCGATCATTGAATAGTGAATGTCCGTGGAATGAGGACTATAAGATTTTACTTATTTTGACTTCGATCATCATCCTTCCTAATAAGTTATTTTTCTTTTCAAGAAGCTAATCTTATACTTGAAGAACAGATACTTACATTTTTCCATCTTTATCAACTTGTATGATATATTAAACTCCTTTGACATTCTTGGGGATATAGTGGGAATAATTTTGATGACTTGCGAGGACGAGACAACAGCGCACTGTCGTCGCTTACTTGAATTATCGAGACTGCGGGTTCACTGCAGCTAGTAGCGCACTGGCGTGGCATGACCCCTAAGTTGAAGTAACCTCGAGTAAGTATAAGTCATCGGGTGTTTTCGAAATTATGTCTAAATTGTCCTATTTGATCCTTGAGTTATTATGTCAATATTGGATAGAGTTAATAAAATATTCGATATCATATTATATTTGAGTCACTAAAACCAAGTGTTTACTGCAGCCAGGTGTACACTGGCGAGGCATAAATACTCGGCAAAGTGACTTCATGTATGCATGTGGTTCCCGAAATATTATAGAGGCTACGTCCTAGTGGCAAATAACTATTGATTTCATGATTTACAAATTTCATGCATTTTACTTGAAATTTTAATTTAGTCTTTAAACCCCTCATTCTTCTTATCATTATTATCATATCGTCGTTTGCCTTCCTAGTACCCTTTTAAACCTACTTTTGAAATCCTTCCATTGGATTTACCACCATGCTTATATCTTGAATCTAAAATCATGACAACTTGGACCTTACTCATTCTCGTGCCAGCATCCAACTTCAAATATGCTTGGATGACAAACACGATTAATCTTGATCGCGAGTGTACGTTAAATCATCTCTAAGAGACTATAACCACGTTCAGATTTTATCTAGAATTTTAATCATTCCTTAGCAATTTTGGTCATCGACTAGACCATTTTGACCAAGGTTGATCGTGTTAAATTAAATTTTTTTCTATTATTTTATTATTTTGATCTCATCCGCGATTACGCGTGAATAATTTGACCATGAATCATATCATTCTCGTGATTATATCATTGGTCATTTTTGTTCGTATCGATGGAAATATCGTTTCTTGATTACAATTCGTGGTCGTGCCAAATCGTAGCCTTTAAAATTTCTAAGATGAATTTATTTCTAAAGAGAGTCGATTTGTAAGCCCACTCCCCTAGTTGCAATCTTTATTTTTCTAAATTCTTATTTATGTTGAACATCATGATTGAAAATACTTTCTCTTGACACGACTAAAAAATATATATTTGTTATTATTTTTGTATTTCAAAACCTAATTAAATTATACCTTGAAAAAAAAAATGCTAGTTAAATTTCCTAAAAATATATGTTCTCAAATTGTTGGAACTATATATATAGATAAGTGAAATTATCTTGATGATTTTGTTATATTCGAATTACTAGGATGACTAATGATTTTAATCCTACCTTATTATCTTTTTTTTTTCAACTGATTCCATTCATTTTCTTACCTACACTATTTAAATTCGAGGACGAATTTATTTCTAAGGTGGGTAGATTTA
Organism: Iris pallida; assembly: GCA_029216955.1. Lineage (NCBI taxonomy): Eukaryota > Viridiplantae > Streptophyta > Magnoliopsida > Asparagales > Iridaceae > Iris > Iris pallida. The sequence continues at coordinate 19,846,537 of JANAVB010028000.1, read as the reverse complement.
TAACTCCTCTCCCCGGATTTTTTTTTTAAAAACTATTTTTCTTTTAATTATTGTACTTGGGAGTAATTTTTTTCTGTTTAACTCCATGGAATATATTTTGTGATTAAATTGAAATTTCAAAGCCGAAATAGAGTTTATGTCTTTGGATAAGTAATAGTAGTTTTAATAAAAATATTTATTACCAAAATATTGGGGTAGTAATTTTTTGGGCTTTCAACATAAGGAATTCAAAATAGGTATTGATGAAACATAAATAGTTGCTATTAATAAAAGATTTGTCAAAACATGTTTTAGATTTATAAAAATCTGTTTTAAATTACTTATTGCTTTGGTTAAAAATATATGATTTAAATTATTTTAAAATGATTATGTTGATCGCCCATTCGATTTGGATTTGAATTCGTAAAATGTATTTAAATTACTTTACTTTCTTATTGTGATTAATTGTTAGATAAAGGTTTAATAAACCTGTTTTAGATATATGAATATATATTTAATCATATGGATTATTCTAATCAAGTTAGAATTGATTACATATTTATTTGATAAATACGAAATATGTGATTTAAATTATTTTAATTATTATGTTGATATATATATATATATATATATATATATATATATATATATATATATATATACAAATGATTCGAATTACCTAAATATTATCAAAGATTCTAATTAGTGGATTAAGATATATGCTAATTTTGGTATTATGTATAATAATATTTTAACCAGATTATACGTAAGCTAGAATATCCACATCTAAATATTCGTAGGTTTGTAAAACTATGATATTGATCCTATCCTATTATGCAAAGCATCCCTATCCCTTCTAGCAAAGAAAAACCTAAGGAACCCAATCTATAATAACCATATACAACATGTAGCGTGAGAACCCTCCTCATCCTTTCTCGGCAGCCTGAGATATATCCACCAATGTTGGCACCAGCAAGGCCCCACAATCCCCTGCTACCACTGCCAGCCTCTCCCCTCTGGCCAACCCGACAATCGCCACCACCACTACAGCCACCCGAGCCCTTTGACCTCCCTGTCGAATCCACGTCTCCGCCTACCTCCATCTCCTCCCTTACAACCCACCTTAATCATCAACACACATAGCCAATACAAAATTTTAGGTGCCAAAGTGTCCGTGTCCACCATTACCATCATTGTGTCCACCTCGGGTCCGACCCCGGGCATCCGTGTTCGTTTCCTTCATCCAGTCCCTTACAACCACCGTACAAATCCTCTGTGTCCAACACCCGGACACAGGAACACCAGGAAGCAAAATACCTAAATCTAGCCCTAACCTGCGGCCGGCGTTGGCAACACTCTTCGAGCCACCACCGGAGACCAGCATCGCACCCAGACCCGTGGCCTAGCCTGTCGGAGCAAGCCGGCTGCAAACCGCCTTCAACAACATCATCCGTCGTGCCTCCCCATGGATTTGCGCGAGCGCTCGCCATCGATGAGCCAGGCGCCGAGCCGGGGAGAGCCCTCTCCGCCGCTCCTCTGTGCCTGTGCCCCGGCCCTTCCCTCGAGGCACCGTGGCCGATGGAACTCCGTACCGGTGAGCCGCCGCAAAACTTCGCCCGACAGGACCGATCCTCCCGGTGCCTCACGACGCCGGAGTCCCCAAATTCTGCAGTCGATCGACCGCCCCTCCTTCACGCTAGTGTCGACCTGAGCCGATGCATCCAAGGACCGCAGAAGTCGAGCGCCCGCCTTTAGCCATCCTCCGGGGCAGCGGCGCTGTCGTCGACGCTGACGGGACGAACCCGTCCCCGCACCTGGACCCTCGGCGAGCACCGCCACTCCTTGGTGAGCAACCCTCTCCGTCATTTCCCCTTTTGTTCCTGTTCCCTTTCTTTATAGAGGAAGCTCTGGGAACAGAGCTTACGTGTATAGTTAGAGTTTATTTAAACACTCTATATGGTCTCTTTTCCTTTAAGTCTAAGTTTTGTTCTGTTATGGTGGGTGCACTACTGGTTCCAGTAGAGTGACCACTGTTATTATTATTATTATTATTATTATTGTTATTAACTGATTAGTTGGGCTGGCCTAATATGAGAATTGGGCCTGTGGGCCAGAGTTTTACCTTAAGCCTATTATATATTATTAATTATTCAGAATGTTTACGTGATATTTTGGGCCTTAGGCTTTGGCCCTAACACTACAAATATATTTTAGACATATAAATAGGCTTTGAATTGAAATATACACTTTTTTCTTATTGGACTTTGGCTTATTTAATAAGCCTACAATTATATATTTATAGTAGGCCTATACATGTTGAATTTACATATATACTCTATTTTCCTATGAACATTCAGAACTTAATTTATTAGATTTTGGGTTATATGTTTTTGGGCTAGGACTTTAAGCCCAATAATGATTTTGAATAGAACTTTATTTATTTAAGCCATTGAAAGAACTTTTGGAATTAATTAGTTTTGGATGTGGATATAAATTGTATAAAAAAAAAATATTCTTGGGCTTGTAAATTACCTTGGGATTTTTATTATTTCCAAAATTCTATACGTGTTATTAGTGATTTTCAAAGTATGTATCCTATTTTATTTGAACCCGTAAAATATAGTTCCCAACTATTATAAATATTTTCCATAAGTTATTAGATAATTATTTATATAATTCCTTCAAAAATCAATCCTTAAACCGTGACTAGTCATACGCGAATCCTGATCGTCTTCATCTCGGCCCTAGTCTAACAGGCCATTCTGGACTCAACAGGCGATTTTGTGCACAGCCCGCCGAAATCCAACTTTGGACATACGGTTGGGTTCATATCGAAAAATCGGACCTGTTGACATGTAGTTTGACGACTTTAGAGACCGTTGACTCTGGCATGCTTTTCGGTGCAAAGCGGGTCCAACGGCGAAGATCATTTTTGCCCGAAATTACCGTTTTGCCCCTGTGTCCAGAATTGGACTTAAGGACAGGCAATCCTAGCTAATTTGACTATTCTGAGAATGTTGCTAATGTTTATTTCAGCATCTGGTGACTTCTGCGTGTGTTGACTGATTGTGGCTCATTGAGTGGTATGGTATTATTGGTTTCTCCAGCTAAGGACCTCAGGCAAGTGCACTTTCTGATTGCTTTCCGATTCATAGTAGTCTTTTCATTTCATGTCTATACATATATCTTGTTGCTTGTTGACACGCTCGTCACACGGAGTAGTCGGGAGGGGAAATATCTTAGTAGACATGTGGACTACCCAGAACTATCTCCCGTGTCTTTCGTAAATGATAGCAGCTGCACACGACACGTACAGTGAGCCATATTTACCCCCTAGCCGTTCACATGTCGAAAATGATATTTCACACCGCCTAGCTAGATGTCTTTTATTAGTTTTTCCTTGTTTACTTCTCTATCGTGCTATGTCATCAGTTTTCCTACTAGCTTTCATATTCCATATGCTATTTTCTTGTCTTGTTAATTCTATTGTGTTTTACATTGTCGTCGGTTTGTGTACTTGTTCCATTCCTGACTGGAAACCAATATTTTTCAGGTTTAGCCGCGATCACTCTTAGCACTGGGAAGACATGGGTATGCTGAGGCCGACCTAGATAGTGGAACTCGTTGTCATTTTCATTAATTGTGAGAACTTTATATTTTCCTTTAATATAAATCTTGTAAATGTTGTAATAAACTTAGAAATGTGAATAAGCAGCAATTGTTTTTATTTAGCATTTATTCTTGCGGGCTTGACAGCGTTCTACCGTCGATTCTGCGACGTAGGCTGTCTTGGACACGTCTCGTATCCGAAAAGTGGGTGCGGGTCGTGACAAGTTTTTGTGGTGGCCCATGCAGGTCAATTTTCGCAAATTGTGCGAACTCGTAGTAGTACCATATTTGTCGTGCTACTGCGAGCCTGCGACTAGGTAATGCTCATTCACAACTAGGAGTAAATCAATTTTAAGAGAATGGTTAGGACTAGGAGTCCCTAATTTTTAATTTGACATTTGGGTAGTTAAGGTTGCTACATGGGTCTCACTAGACGACTCTCATAGAAGGATGTACTATCGTATTTCGATTCGACAGTAATTCTAAGGAGGGTAGATTCGTAACCCTCTTTCCGAAATTTTGAGAATATCCTTTTATTCACTTTGAATTAAATATGATATTTAGAATTTTAGAAATATTTAATTATTATTATGGAATATATTAGTCATGGTTAAATTTTGGAATGCCAAAATGACTAGAAGTGATGGCACGGATAGTGCAGTGGCGTGCTTTGACTAGTGTATTTGCTGTGGTTGGGGAGATCGAATAATAAGTGGGTTCAAACTAGGAAAACCAGGCCAAGTTGTGACTTGACTCAAAATATGTGTATATATTTATTTATTACTAGGATTATCGACTTTTAGAAATTCTGATTGTTCCAAACTAGCCCGAACCCAACCCAAGCCATGGTAGTCATGTAGTGCGACCAACGACGTCCATGTAAATACATGGATGTGTGTACATATTTGTAGTCCATTTTGGTCTTGTGAATAATTTCTATAGATTATATATTGAATATAATATATGTATTATTTCTATTTAAATTTACATTTTTTTGGAAATAGGATAACCTTCTCTTAGAAAGATAATTTGGAATTTTTGGGATTTATTTAGGCTATACGTATACTTGTGTAAAGATATTCATAGTAGATAGACATAGTACTTTATACACATTTCCCTTAATCTTGAATATTAGAATTAAATTTAACTCTTGTCTTCGTTCATTATTTCCCTAATCTTGATCATTTGTGACTTTTCCTAAAACATCGGCACATCGTAAGACCGTATCACCTATTTTTTCCTTGGACCTAAGAAAATGTTATTTCTTTATAATTTTCCATTCAAAAAAAGGGGTTTATATAATAATCTCGAGTTAGTTTTTGACTCAATACTTTCCTCTCGATCATTGAATAGTGAATGTCCGTGGAATGAGGACTATAAGATTTTACTTATTTTGACTTCGATCATCATCCTTCCTAATAAGTTATTTTTCTTTTCAAGAAGCTAATCTTATACTTGAGACCAGATACTTACATTTTTCCATCTTTATCAACTTGTATGATATCTTAAACTCCTTTGTCATTCTTGGGGATATAGTGGGAATAATTTTGATGACTTGCGAGGACGAGACAGCAGCGCACTGTCGTCGCTTACTTGAATTATTGAGACTGCGGGTTCACTGCAGCTAGTAGCGCACTGGCGTGGCATGACCCCTAAGTTTAAGTAACCTCGAGTAAGTATAAGTCATCGGGTGTTTTCGAAATTATGTCTAAATTGTCCTATTTGATCCTTGAGTTATTATGTCAATATTGGATAGAGTTAATGAAATATTCGATATCATATTATATTTGTGTCACTAAAACCAAGTGTCTACTGCAGCCAGGTGTACACTAGCGAGGCATAAATACTCGGCAAAGTGACTTCATGTATGCATGTGGTTCCCTAAATATTATAGAGGCTACGTCCTAGTGGCAAATAACTATTGATTTCATGATTTGCAAATTTCATGCATTTCACTTGAAATTTTAATTTAGTCTTTAAACCCCTCATTCTTCTTATCATTAATATCATATCGTCGTCTGCCTTCCTAGTACCCTTTTAAACCTACTTTTGAAATCCTTCCATTGGATTTATCACCATGCTTATATCTTGAATCTATAATCATGACAACTTGGACCTTACTCATGCTCGTGCCAGCATCCAACTTCAAATATGCTTGGATGACAAACACGATTAATCTTGATCGCGATTATACGTTAAATCATCTCTAAGTGACTATAACCACGTTCAGATTTTATCTAGAATTTTAATCATTCCTTAGCAATTTTGGTCATCGACTAGACCATTTTGACCAAGGTTGATCGTGTCAAATTATATTTTTTTCTATTATTTTATTATTTTGATCTCATTCGCGATTACGCGTGAATAATTTGACCATGAGTCATATCATTCTCGTGATTATATCATTGGTCATTTTTGTTCGTATCGATGGAAATATCGTTTCTTGATTACAATTCGTGGTCGTGCCAAATCGTAGCCTTTAAAATTTCTAAGATGAATTTATTTCTAAAGAGAGTAGATTTGTAAGCCCACTCCCCTAGTTGCAATCTTTATTTTTCTAAATTCTTATTTATGTTGAACATCATGATTGAAAATACTTTCTCTTGACACGACCAAAAAAAAATATTTGTTATTATTTTTGTATTTCAAAACCTAATTAAATTATACCCTGAAAAAAAATGCTAGTTAAATTTCCTAAAAATATATGTTCTCAAATTGTTGGAACTATATATATAGATAAGTGAAATTATCTTGATGATTTTGTTATATTCGAATTACTAGGATGACTAATGATTTTAATCCTACCTTATTATCTTTTTTTTCAACTGATTCCATTCATTTTCTTACCTACACTATTTAAATTCGAGGGCGAATTTATTTCTAAGGTGGGTAGATTTTTAACTCCTCTCCCCGGATTTTTTTTTTAAAACTATTTTTCTTTTAATTATTGTACTTGGGAGTAATTTTTTTCTGTTTAACTTCATGGAATATATTTTGTGATTAAATTGAAATTTCAAAGCCGAATTAGAGTTTATGTCTTTGGATAAGTAATAGTGGTTTAAATAAAAATATTTATTACCAAAATATTGGGGTAGTAATTTTTTGGGCTTTCAACATAAGGAATTCAAAATAGGTATTGATGAAACATAAATAGTTGCTACTAATAAAAGATTTGTCAAAACATGTTTTAGATTTATAAAAATATGTTTTACTTATTGCTTTGGTTAAAAATATATGATTTAAATTATTTTAAAATGATTATGTTGATCGCCCATTCGATTTGGATTTGAATTCGTACGATTTGAATTCGTAAAATGTATTTAAATTACTTTACTTTCTTATTGTGATTAATTGTTAGATAAAGGTTTAATAAACCTGTTTTAGATATATGAATATATATTTAATCATATGGATTATTCTAATCAAGTTAGAATTGATTACATATTTATTTGATAAGTACGAAATATATGATTTAAATTATTTTAATTATTATGTTGATATATATATATACAAATGATTCGAATTACCTAAATATTATCAAAGATTCTAATTAGTGGATTAAGATATATGCTAATTTTGGTATTATGGATAATATTATTTTAACCAGATTATACGTAAGCTAGAATATCCACATCTAAATATTCGTAGGTTTGTAAAACTATGATATTGATCCTAGCCTATTATGCAAAGCATCCCTATCCCTTCTAGCAAAGAAAAACCTAAGGAACCCAATCTATAATAACCATATACAACATGTAGCATGAGAACCCTCCTCATCCTTTCTCGGCAGCCTGAGATATATCCACCAATGTTGGCACCAGCAAGGCCCCACAATTCCCTGCTACCACCGCCAGCCTCTCCCCTCTGGCCAACCCGACAATCGCCACCACCACTACAGCCACCCGAGCCCTTCGACCTTCCTGTCGAATCCACGTCTCCGCCTACCTCAATCTCCGCCCTCACAACCCACCTTAACCATCAACACACATAGCCAATACACAAATTTAGGTGCCAAAGTTTCCATGTCCACCATTACCATCATTGTGTCCACCTCGGGTCTGACCCAGGGCATCCGTGTTCGTTTCCTTCATTCAGTCCCTTACGACCACCGTACAAATCCTCTGTGTCCAACACCCGGACACAGGAACACCAGGAAGCAAAATACCTAAATCTAGCCCTAACTTGTGGTCGGCGTTGGCAACACTCTTCGAGCCACCACCAGAGACCAGCAGCGCACCCAGACCCGTACCCTAGCCTGCCGGAGCAAGCCGGCTGCAAACCGCCTTCAACAACATCACCCGTCGCGCCTCCCCATGGATTTGTGCCGAGCGCTCGCCATCGACGAGCCAGGCGCCGACCCGGGGAGATCCCTCTCCGCCGCTCCTCTGTGCCTGTGCCCCGGTCTTTCCCTCGAGCCACCGTGGCCGATGGAACTCCGCGCCGGTGAGCCGCCGCAAAACTTTGCCCGGCAGGACCGATCCTTCCGGTGCCTCACGACGCCGGCGTCCCCAAATTCTGCCGTTGATCGACCGCCCCTCCTTCACGCCAGTGTCGACCTGAGCCGATGCATCCAAGGACCGCAGAAGTCGAGCGCCCGCCTTTAGCCATCCTCCGGGGCAGCGGCGCTGTCGTCGATGCTGACGGGACAAACCCGTCACCGCACTTGGACCCTCGGCGAGCACCGCCACTCCTTGGTGAGCAACCGTCTCCGTCATTTCCCCTTTTGTTCCTGTTCCCTTTCTTTATAGAGGAAGCTCTGGTAACAGAGCTTATGTGTATAGTTAGAGTTTATTTAAACACTCTCTATGGTCTCTTTTCCTTTAAGTCTAAGTTTTGTTCTGTTGTGGTGGGTGCACTACTGGTTCCAGTAGAGAAACCACTGTTATTATTATTATTATTATTATTATTATTATTATTATTATTGTTATTGTTATTAACTGATTAGTTGGGCTGGCCTAATATGAGAATTGGGCCTGTGGGCCAGAGTTTTACCTTAAGCCTATTATATATTATTAATTATTCAGAATGTTTACGTGATTTTTGGGCCTTCGGCTTTGGCCCTAACACTACAAATATATTTTAGACATATAAATAGGCTTTAAATTGAAATATACACTTTTTTCTTATTGGACTTTGGCTTATTTAATAAGCCTACAATTATATATTTATAGTAGGCCTATACATGGTAAATTTACATATATACTCTATTTTCCTATGAACATTCAGAACTTAATTTATTAGCTTTTGGGTTATATGTTTTTGGGCTAGGACTTTAAGCCCAATAATGATTTTGAATAGAACTTTATTTATTTAAGCCGTTGAAAGAACTTTTGGAATTAATTAGTTTTGGATGTGGATATAAATTGTATATAAAAAAAAATATTCTTGGGCTTGTAAATTACCTTGGGCGTTTTAATATTTCCAAAATTCTATACGTGTTATTAGTGATTTTCAAAGTATGTATCCTATTTTATTTGAACCCGTAAAATATAGTTCCCAACTATTATAAATATTTTCCATAAGTTATTAGATAATTATTTATATAATTCCTTCAAAAATCAATCCTTAAACCGTGACTAGTCATACGCGAATCCTGATCGTCAGGGCCGGTCCTTAATAATTGAAGGTCCAGTGCAAATTTCAAAATGTGGCCCTAAATTTATTTATTCATATTTTTAAATATATTGTTATTTGTCTTTATCAAAAGTTTTGGAGATGTTCTTGATTGTATATTATAACTAAATCTATAGGTAGTTACTAAACAAAATAACTAAAGTTCAAATAATCTATATTCAAGCACATTACAAAGTATAATAAAGATGTTTTAGATAGAAGACGTACTGACCGTTAAATTGTCTAAATCTGGCCTCAAAATTTTCTGTTGATGAAAACATATAATAAAATGAATAACGATCAATACCCAAATGACAAGTGTAATATGTAATCACACAATTTAGAGCCACCAAGACCTGAGTAGGGCCAGCCCAGGGCACGGACAAGGTGGGCGACCGTCATGGGCCCTCAATTTTGGAAGTCCCGTAATTTTACAATAGACTAGGTATATCCAAAAAAAAAAACAAAGATCCAATATGGAAGCAACAAAAAAGCCAGCGCTCCAATCAAAAAAAAATATGATAGCTTGATTGATGATTTTGATAGCTTAATTGATGATTTTGCTTGTAAAAATGCTAAAAAAAAATTATTTATGTGAGAAAAATTTAGATTTTGTCATAGGTCCCATAAATCATAGGACCGACTATGGACCTGAGCCACCTGATGCAAGACCAAGAGCTCCGGTCTTCGACATTATTATTTCTTAAATAAATACTAAGCCTACACATCCAAATTCTTAAATTATATATATATATATATATATATATATATATATATATATATATATATATATATATATATATATATATATTTTGGAACCAGGTAAATTATTTCTGGAATCGCTCCCACTGGGATTCGAACTCCTGACCACTCGGACCGCATGCATTTCTCTTAACCACTAGGCTAGAGGTCATCTGCCTATATATATATATATATATATATATATATATATATATATATATATATATATATATATAAATCTGATCATTATTGTAGAAAATAAATTCATCTAACAATTGAGGGATCTTTAGTAACAAAATAGCAATTAACACACCGGTCAGAGCAATATCTTTAAGAAATCCTTTTTTTTTGTACGATTATAAATATGAATCTTAGAGTCAGTAGGGAATAGGGATCCAAGAATTGGAGGTCTTGAAGGGATTGTAGAGTAGGAATTGAGAAAGAAATGGAATAACTTGAAATACAAAATTATAAAACTAACCCTAATATTTTTTTTTGAGGCCCCCAAAAATTGGAGGCCCTGTGCGGCCGCACTATTGGCACGGCCCCAGGGCCGGCCCTGCTGATCGTCTTCATCTCGGCCCTAGTCTAACAGGCCATTCTGGACTCAACCGGCGATTTTGTGCACGGCCCGCCGAAATCCAACTTTGGACATACGGTTGGGTTCGTATCAAAAAATCAGACCTGTTGACATGTAGTTTGACGACTTTAGAGACCGTTGACTCTGGCATGCTTTTCGGTGCAAAGCGGGTCCAACGGCGGAGATCGTTTTTGCCCAAAATTACCGTTTTGCCCCTGTGTCCAGAATTGGACTTAAGGACAGGCAATCCTAGCTAATTTGACTATTCTGAGAACGTTGGTAATGTTTATTTCAGCATCTGGTGACTTCTATGTGTGTTGACTGATTGTGGCTCATTGAGTGGTATGGTATTATTGGTTTCTCCAGCTAAGGACCCCAGGCAAGTGCACTTTCTGATTGCTTTCCGATTCATAGTAGTCTTTTCATTTTATGTCTATACATATATCTTGCTGCTTGTTGACACGCTCGTCACACGGAGTAGTCGGGAGGGAAAATATCTTAGTAGACATGTGGACTATCCAGAACTATCCCCCGTGTCTTTCGTGAATGATAGCAGCTGCACACGACACGTGCAGTGAGCCGTATTTACCCCTAGCCGTTCATATGTCGAAAAGGATATTTCACACCACCTAGCTAGATGTCTTTTATTAGTTTTTTCTTGTTTACTTCTCTATCGTGCTATGTCATCAGTTTTCTTACTAGCTTTCATATTCCATATGCTATTTTCATGTCTTGTTAATTCTATTATGTTTTGCATTGTCGTCGGTTTGTGTACTTGTTCCATTCCTGACTGGAAACCAATATTTTTTAGGTTTAGCCGCGATCACTCTTAGCACTGGGAAGACATGGGTATGCTGAGGCCGACCTAGATAGCGGAACTAGTTGTCATTTTCATTAATTGTGAGAACTTTGTATTTTTCTTTAATATAAATCTTGTAAATGTTATAATAAACTTAGAAATGTGAATAAGCAGCAATTGTTTTTATTTAGCATTTATTCTTGCGGGCTTGACAGCGTTCTACCGTCGATTCTGCGGCGTAGGCTGGCTTGGACACGTCTCGTATCCGAAAAGCGGGTGCGGGTCGTGACATCCCACAACTTCAGTAATATGGGAAGAGCACGTACACACGTTCCTCGGTAAGTACGGCATGAAAGCCACGTATACAAACCACGTTCTCACATAGCAAGAAAAGATTGGGCGTAAAAAAACCCAAAATAAACTTCCTGCGTAAAGTAGCAGATTGGGCGTAAAATAACCCAAAATAGACTTCCTGCGTAAAGTGGCTGAAAAGTAGCCTTGAGCGTATAATTAGCTCAAATAAACTCTACGTACACAAAAGCCTTGAGCGTAAAAGCTCGAATAGCTTTCATGCAAAAAATAAGCAGTCTCTTGAGCGTAAAGTAGCCCATCTGCACGCTAAACGACAAGTATTGGATTTGGTATAAAAAATCTTCTCGGCTTCGGTGCAATTTACTGTCAGAAAATCATTATGTTAGAACAGTATCACGCGCATTAAATGCGAAGTGGACAGCCTGTCTCCCGCGTAAAGGTTTGGGGATGGCTCTCGCGTAAAGTAATTCGCGTAGAGTTTACTCTGTTTGATCTCTACGTGAAGTTTGAATCTGACCCACTTTGACTTGCGTAAAGTTCTTAACTTCTTTGACTTGGTCTATAAAGTTTATTTTATGCTTCTACAAGACCCCCTTCAAAGTTTTTAAATTTTTTAAAATTTCAAATACTTTGAACAGAAGCGTAAAATTCGGGATATCCAACAGTCATTCGCGTAGAATTCGGGATACCCAATAGTCATCTGCGTAAAGTTCGGGATACCCAACAGTCAGCATAAATTTTGGGAATGTAAACCGATTTCAAAATTCTCTATAAATAGAGTTTTATTGGTAGAGAGAGAACTTTACTCATTCTCGTATTCTCAATCTCCTTTACTCTCTTCTTCTTCGAGATTTCAGTTCAAACAAATGGTCCCAAAGAGCAAGACCTCCGCCGTCGCCAAGGACAAGAAGCCCGCCGCCGCTTCGTCGAGGAGTGAGCGTACGAAAACCACCATTCCATCATCGGTGGCGACCCATAGACCTAACCCTGCTGTGGCTCCGACCATGATGGATAAAACTCGATCTAGTTCGGCCGTGGGTTCGTCGGAGAAGAAGAATTCGAACAAAAAACTTCACGCACATGTTTATACGTGTCAGCGTAAAAAATCGAATCACCAAGTACGCCCACGTTTATATGTGCCAGCGTAGAAACAACAAAATACGCTCACGTCTATACGTGCCCACGTAAAATATAACCAACAATAAAATACACTCACGTCAATACGTGCCAGCGTAAAACGTTAATACGCAAATTTCATCTGTGCCAGCGTAAAAGACTATATGTTTTCATGCGTATAACTTTTACTCTTTTAAACAGAGAAACGTACACGTAAAACTTTTACGCACAAATCTTCTCTTGCATAAAATAACTCTTGCGTAGAGATGGGCCAATCTTAGGATCTTGCCAATATTTTCTGAAAATAAAGAATGGAAAACATTTACTCACAAATATTTACTTGCGTAAAAGTATTTACGTATAAAGATTAATTCTGAATTCTATTAACTTAATTTTTGTTTGATCTTCTTTTTGCAGTGGACTTGCAGATTCATCCTTTATCTAAGATTTTTGGTTCTCCAACTGGCATCTTGAGTTCCAACTACATAGAGAATCTGTCTCTTGTTGAGTTTCCACAATCAGACAAACAATATCATGAGGAGAGACAACAGTTGATAGCTGCTCAAGGAGACATGATGCTGCTGTCATTGATGAATGGAGAATTGCTAGTGTCGCTAGATGGCCAGCAATTTTTGAAGCTAGCCTTCATATTCGGGGATGCTATAGATTTCCAATCACAAACTAATCCCAAGAAGGAGGCTTGGGTGTTTAAATTTGAAGAGAGGGCGATGTATCTTCCAGACATGGCAAAAAATTATCCCCTATCTTTATTTGTACACGCCACCCATCCAAGACAGATGCTATGGAACCTGACTCCCAGCAGTCATGGTAGACCAGGCAGAATTATTTTTAAGAGGGATGGGGCCAATCAAATGGGCTACCATACTAGCACTCCTAGTGGTGGTATCATTCCTTTCGATGGTCTACTACCTGGATTCACACCGAGTGAAGATTCAGCTTTAATTCAACCAGTACAGATCCCCATGTACATAAACAAGTTTATGAAGGCCTCAATATTATATCCCCAGGCCAAGCCGAGGCTGCAAGGATGGATGACACCTCATAATCAGAATTAGATTCAACTTAGTGCCTGGATCATGAAGAATTTCAAAACAGAACTGCAGGCCATTGGATTATATGAAGCAATAGCCTCTACGAGTCAGGGTATACCAATGAACAACAACATGTTCTTGGCTTTGATGGAGTTGTATATCAGTTCAACAGGGAATTTTGCAACTCCGATAGGTGAAATGGGCTTTGCACTGCATGGGATACAGTTTGTCTCCAAGCTGCCAATGGGTGAAGCTCCGTATGAAGAATATGTTCCCTCCAACCGGGAACTAGCAGAGATCAAGGAGAAAAATCCTCAGTTGGTTGAGGTCTACTAAGAATTGATGTGCCATTACCTGACTTACACTACTATATATGAAAGTAGATTGCATTTGGCCAACATAAATAAATGGACAACATACCTATTCTACCATAAGAATAGAATATCCAAGGATGATAAAGAGAAATTTCAAGATAACAAGGCTCAGCCTATCAACCCTTATTCAATCATCCCTGCTGATTCAATAAACACCTGGATGGCCATCTATAAGTCTCCGAATAAATATTTGGCCACCAAGGCTAGAGAATTTTCTGCTGGGATCGAAGCATTGAGCTTTCTGAGACACGGCAGCCGAAAGCTCTCAAAAGAAGCCTTGTTGGCGGGCTTTCCTTTTCTGTGGCTGCGAAGATGGGTTGTGCCAGGGATTGGCACAGCTGATAGGATCCACCGAAACATACTATGGCCAGCAGTACGTTTGGTATTCAAATTCAAAATCAACCTGTTATCGGCATTAGTATGTCGGATAAATGCAGGTTTGCGAGCATTTGTTGATGAACTGATCAACAATGCTCCTCACCGAAGAGATTTCCCTAGGATGGAGATGCCCAACACTTATCTGATGGGCTGGTTGTTGCATCATAACTGTAGTTTGTTGCCGCCAGGCCCTGGAAATGATATGGAGGTATTCCTCCAGAAATTTAATACAGCTACATGGACTGCAACTTCAGTGGTGGACACCCGGGCAACACTCAACTACTCTTATGGGTGGAATTTCTTCTGCACAAGAGCACCAGTCCCAGCTGACTGTTTTGGCATACAATTTGAAGATATAGGTGAAGGAAGGACTTCATTATCTGTGCCAGTTTTTAAATGGCTAATGTGCATCAGACCCTCACATCTGATGTATAGGAATGAAGATAACTGTGCGTTCAAACCGTATCTGCGCAGTCGATTCGCTCGTCAGTTTGGATATGACCAACTTCACGTTGTAATCCCTCCACCAACTTCCACCATTATGGAAAATTAATTGATGGAGGAAGAGCTTGGAGATACTTTCGTACTACATGTACCGGTGCTAAATTTCGGATATCAACTGCTACAAGTACAACTGAGCTACGAATGCTTCATACGTATGCTCGTTTTTATGCATCCATTCGCTCCTTCGCGAATGACTACAATATGAAGGGGAGTCTTAGATGGGCTAAGGAAGGAAACGTCGAAGAACCAGTCAGGGTTTCTTTGGACGTACCCGATGATGTTGCTGTTCCAGACGAGTATCTGGAAGTGATCCCTACGGGAGTTGGGGAACCAGCTGTAGGACCAATTGTCATCTCCAAAACCCGGAAGCGAAAATCAAGTACAGCTATTACCCTCCAGGAGAAGAAGAAGAAGGTCACTGTTAAAGGGCCTTCTAGACAGAGAGCCGCTACTCCAGAGAGCGAAACTCCTGTTGAGGAGCCTCAACACATTGCATCTACTTCAGCTCATCCTGGAGAAGGGTCTTCAGCATCTCAGCCCGCAGCATCAATAAAAGCTATGGGGCTCCTATCTCCTGGACGTCTCAGCACCTCTGTACATATGACTTCTCCACAGAAGGTGCAAGATATTGAGGATACTGCCACGACTCGTGCTAGTGATCCGAGCCCATCCCATCAGATGAACCAGCTCTTGACTTCGACGATGATGACTGGAATCAGGATTATGATTCACTCTTGGCATGTCCTGCACCTACTCCAGGTAAATATAAATTATACAAAATCTATACAAGATTATGTATTATGATTTTGTATATTAACTTATTTTATTTAAATTTTTTTGCAGGCGTCATTGTTGCAACAAAGCCTGTTGCTCCTCCTCCTCGGGAAACTATTCAAACAGAGTCTGAAGAAGAGAGTTCTTCTTCAAAAAAGATACTGTCCAAGAAGAATGTTCCCCATCCACAGAGATACAACAAGAGCCTGCAGTAGCGGCTCAGCAAGAATTGCCTTCTCTTGCTGAAAACAAAGAAGAAGAATTAACTGTAGAAGAGCTAGCTGCAGATAAAGAAATAGTTGTAGAAGAACCAACTGCAACTGAAATCCTCCCAGAAGTTGAAGTGCCTGCAACCAATGAAGGTGATCAAGATATTGTCAACTCATCAACTGAAGTCGGAGACGTAGTAATAACATTCTTAGTTGTTGCTACTGATCCGACACAAGTTCTTGAGAAGACAGTGTCTGAACCCGACACGATCACCATTCCTCCCACAACAATCACCGCCACCGAAACTCAAGTAGTTTCAGCTCCAGAAACGGCTGGAGAAATAATCCATAAAAGTACTGAAGATATTATTTCTAAAGCTCCTGGAGATCAATCAGCCATGGTAGCAACATCATCTGCTCCCAGTCTTCAGAAGAGAGATTTGGTAGACCTTGCTGCCACGCCGAGCTCTAATGCCGAAATGAATCTCTTAGTGGAGATCCATACTGAAACTTTCTATAAAACCTTGGCAGCCTTAATCAAGATGGTCATGAAGAAGGCCCTTAATTATGAAAGCTTAAAGGTTGCATTTGCTCTCACGATCAGAAATGTTGCTATATTCAATGATGCCGAGAGAGCAGCGGCGCTGGAGAAGGTAGTAGAGGGACTTGAACAGCCTATTAAAGAATATCTAAGGCTGTCAAGTGAAACTCTTGAAAGTCTCATCCAAACCGAGTATGATGCTTTAACAGCTGAATACATCGCTCGGAAGACTATTTTCAATGAATCTCTTCTGGAATACAGCAACAAAGTTGCCAGGGAGAAAGCTTTATTGAATGAAAATAAACCCCTTCTGGAGATGCATAAAGAAGCCTATGAGACTTCAAACATGAGAATTCATCAGCAAGATGATAAAATTCGTGAAGTTGAGGCGAAGTTGCTTCGCTTGAAGGCAGAAAGAGAGCGGATAATTGCAACTCGAGACCAGCATTTAACGCAGAGCTTAATTTTGAGAAGAAAGTGTTTGGTGCTGAAGCTGTCATTAAAACCCTTGATGATGCCAAGGATAAAATGATGTCTACTTTCGCCGAACTCTCCCATCTCTGTACTCCAGAAGCCCGACGATCTATAGCTACTGCTATTGTATTGAATTCTCGTGAGAAGTGTCTAGCAGAGCTGCAAAAACTGCTCGAAGATGTATCTTCTCCGCCTTAGGCATTTTTGCATTTAATACAAAATTTTGTATTCTTCTGTCTTTTTTATTCTGTAATATTTTTAAGAAATGAATGAAATATTTGTTTTATGATCCTATCATTTATTTTGAATTTAAACAATAGGTATGAGATAGAAAATACTTATCAGAGATAATATGGATATGATAAGTCTTCTAAACTCAACAAAGTAAATTATATCTATCCAGAGGTAATGTGGACCTGATAGATAATGAATCTTGTTTTTTTAGAGTAAACAATACTATCAGAGGTAATATGAACGTGACAGATCGTAACAACTCAAAAAAAATAGATTAATATCTATTCAGAGGTAATATGGACATGATAGATAAGAAAAAGAAGTAGACTTAATATTTATTCAGAGGTCATAAGGACATGATAAATAATAAATCTTTTTTAATCAGCTGGTAAGACAGAAGATCAAAATTCTCTTTTAGGAGAACAAATAATCAGCTTAACCAAACCTTGGTAGCTGAAAAATAAAGAAGAAATTTAGACATAATATTTCTTCAAGAATTTGCCATTAATTGGCATCATGAGCAAATCTCCATTAGGTTTAGACAACCTATAGGCATCATTAGAGAATATTGTCTCGACTACATAAGGACCTTCCCATTTTGCTTGGAATTTTCCTTTGCTCTTATGAGTCATCACCATCGGTCTTCGGACAGCTAGAACTAGCTGACCGACTTTGAATACCCTCTCTTTAACTTTACGATTGAAAGCTCGAGATATACGGGCTTGATATAGCTCAATGTGCTGTTGTGCTTGAAGACGCTTCTCGTCCAATCCTTCAAGTTCTTGAAGCCGTAACCGATGATTATTCTCTGAGGTTAGCTCATTAGCAATGACTATTCTAAGGGATGGAATCTGAATTTCCAGTAGAAGAACAGCCTCACATTCGTAAACCAGTGAGAATGGTATAAAACCAGTAGGAGTTCGGACTGTCTTTCGGTAAGCCCATAAACATTCTCCAAGTTTCTCATTCTAATCATGTTTATTAGAAGAGACAAACTTTTTGAGAAGTTTAATAATTGTCTTGTTGAAAGCTTCGGCCAAACCATTAGCAGCTGGATTGTAAGCTGT
The DNA here is from genome assembly GCA_029216955.1 of Iris pallida. Classification (NCBI taxonomy): domain Eukaryota; kingdom Viridiplantae; phylum Streptophyta; class Magnoliopsida; order Asparagales; family Iridaceae; genus Iris; species Iris pallida. Next base: position 19,828,181 of record JANAVB010028000.1, on the reverse strand, counting down.
AGAAGCCAGATTTTAGATCCGATTCTTATCACAAAATCTATAAAATGCCGGACTGGCAAATTGGGGTACATTATCATGAATTATCCTTCGGAGAATGCCAAAACGATAAATGACATGGTGTTTGATGAATCTAACCACACTAGATATTTTTTACTTCAACAAGGGGAACCGCTTCCGTCCATTTAGAAAAATAATCCATTATGGCCAGGATAAACCGATGTCCTTTAATAGAAGGAGGATTAATCGAACCAATAATTTCCATGCCCCAAGCTTCGAAAGGCCAAGAAGCTACCGTAGGATGTAAGAATTCAGATGGTTGACGAATAAAATCGACATAAATCTGACATGCTTTACACCGTCTGGCATAATCCACAGCATCTGCTATCATGGAAGGCCAATAATACCCCATTCTTCGAATACTGTCCTATAATTTTGGACTCGGTTGATGAGCACCGCAGACACCATCATGAGCTTCACGGAGTGTTTGCTTAGCTTCACTCTCAGAGAGACAATGCAGCAAAAGTCCGTCATAAGAACGACGATATAACATATGTAAAGAAGAATCGTAGTAGAATCGAAATGATCATCTTTTGATTGATGCAGCTTCTTTTGGATCTTCAGGTAAAATCCTATGAACCGCATAATCAATAAATGGACTTCTCCAATCCCTTTGCTGGGAATATGATTTTGTAGTATAACTTTGTTCGATATGAAAATTATTCTTGACACAAAATAGATCTCTATCCAACAAAGTAATGGTGTTTTGTCTTCTAATTGGAACAGCTAAGTCTGCAGCCAGACTAGCAAGAGCATCAGCTTCCAAATTTTGAGAACGTGGTACGAATTCAATAAAGAATCCTTTGAATGAAAGGACCAATTCGATTACCGCTTGATGATAGGGAATGAGGTCAGGATTTCTGACTTCATATGTCCCTCTTACCTGATTAACAATCAGTTGAGAATCTCCATAAGCTTCCAGGAACTCAATATCCAATTGTTTTGCCATTTGAAGACCAATTAACAGAGTATTAAATTCTGCCACATTATTGGAACATGGTTCATTAAGAGAATAAGTACGGTATATGACCATTTTATCAGGAGAGACCAAGACGATGCCTACTCCGGAGACGATATTGCCTTTAGGTCCAACCCGCGAAGCTCCATCAAAATATAGTTGCCAAATGTCATCCCTCAAAGTCATGTTGTAATCCACAACTTTATCTGGAATGTCTTCATATAGCTTAGAGGTTTCAGGTATAGGGTGAGCTGCTAAGAAATCAGCTAATGCTTGACCCTTCACTGATTTTTGAGGTACATAGACTATATCATAAGGAGTAAGCAACATTCCCGGCTAACCTAGAGTTAAGAATACTCGGCTTTCTCATCAATATTCGAATAGGATTATTCTGGATATGACATGAATAGTTTGTCCTGACACATAATGTCGTGTCTTTTGAACGACAAAAATCAAGGCCGGACATTCTTTCTCCACATGAGTATACCTGTGTTCAGATCCAACCATCATTCGGCTAAGATAATAAATTGCCTGTTCATGACCCTTATCACTTTTCTGTGCAAGAAGACCACCAAGAGAATGATCTAAGGCTCGAACATATAGCAAAAATGGTCTTCCTACTACTGAAGGTACCAGAACAGGTAGATTTGTAAGGTATTGCTTGATGTCATTGAATGCTTTTTGACATGCTTCATCCCAAACAAATGATACACCTTTCTTTAATAGACGAGAGAAAGGTTAACATCTCCCAGAAAGATTAGATATAAATCTCCTGATATAAGCAATGCGACCTTGGAAGCCACGAAGTTCTTTCAGATTACGTGGAGGACGCATTTCAAGAATTGCGTTGATTTTATCAGGATCAACATGGATACCTTGAGAAGTGATGACAAATCCCAAAAATTTGCCACTGGAAACCCCTAAGAAAGACTTAGTGGGATTCATCTTTAGTTGATTTTGACGCATCAACTTAAATACTGTCTTCAAGTCTTGAATGTGATCATCTTTTAATCGACTTTTGATAGCTATATCATCCACAAAACATTCAACTGTTTTCCGTAGATGTTCTTAAAATATATTGCTCATGGCCCGTTGATACGTAGCATCGGTATTTTTCAGGCCAAACGACATAACCGTATAGCAGTAAACTCCAAGAGGTGTACGAAAAGCGATATGCTTTTTATCTTCCGGATGTATCTTAATTTGGTTGTATCCTAAAAATCTGTCCATAAAAGACATGCGTTCAAAACCACATATATTGTCTATCATGACATCGGTAATCGGAAGAAGAAATTCGTCTTTTGGACAAGCTGTATTAAGATCTCGAAAATCTATGCAAACTCGGACCTTTCCATTCTTCTTCATGACAGGTACAATGTTGGCAACCCAGTCTGGGTGTTGTTCTTCACGAACAAATCCACATGTGATCTGCTTTTTGACTTCTGCTTCAATTGCATCCATCATAAGGTTTCCTCTGTATTTATGTCATTTTTATGTTGATGACTTTGATTATCAGTAGATAAAGTCATTCTTTCAATAAATTTGACAGCCATATACTCCAAAAGGAAATCTTTATTAATATAAAAAAGTACAAAATGATCAATATTTACATCATTTACAAACTGACTACTACGCTTTGGATTGATCATTAACGGACCGTCATCTAGACTTGCCAAGGTTGATAATCAGTAGTTCTGGATCATTTGTACGAGAAGTACGTCCCTTGACCTTGATCATGATAGATTGAACTTGGCTCTTGACTGGAATTCTTACAGATTCCTCAGACGAAGCTAGAGTTCTTCCTTTAACCTTAATCATCAAAGGTTCGACATTGACAGGTTGTGGTTGGATTCGAACTTTGACTTTAATCTTCAAAGGTTGATCTTCTGGAGGATCTTCTAAAACAGATTGATCTTCTACAGGCGACCTATCTTCTATCAAATTAGATATTTCTTTCATATGCTCCTATTTGTAGAGTATTGAATCAGAGAAATAGGCTTCAACACCCTTAAAAGGATTGATATCTGCAAATTCAGTCTTCACAATCCCTTGAGAATCCACATACTTGAAGCATTGGTGGAGAGTTGAAGGCACAATATTGTGCTCATGTATCCACGATCTTCCAAGAAAGATGTTGTAAGATACCTCTGAGTTGATAACATAAAAGATCGCCATAGTTCGAAGATCACTTATTTGAATCTTCAGACGAATCTTCCCCAATAGTTTACTCTTTGTAGAGTTGAAACCAACTATTGTTGTACTAGTGTAGTCAAATCTCTTGTAGAAATTCTCAAAGGTCGTAGCATACTCTGAAGAATAATGCTAATAGAAGACCCAGGATCAATGTAAATCCTATCAATTTCAATAGAGTCAATATACCCGGTATAACATAGAGGCCTGTCATGTCTGTTATGCTTCAACAACATATCTTCTTGTGTGAAGGTAATGTTGGGAATCAATTCCATCATACTATGATATTGAGGACACGAGACTGGTATAGTGTCAGGACTTTTGAGTTGAGCCAAACATGAATCTGCTTGTAGCAAAGTTTCGCTCAAAGTTTCTCTACTTTCTTTAGAAAGACGAAGCAACTCAAAGATAGAGAGTCTAGCCAGAGTATTAGCTAATTGGGCTAGAATATCGAACTTGTAGGGCTTCATCACCACCCCTTGATTTGAAGAAGACTTCAGTGGGACGTCAAAGCGTACTACTTTCTGTTTCCCTTTCTCAACTATAGATGGTTTAGAAGATCTTGCCTCAGCAGGAACATGAGATGGTTGAACTGGTAGTATTTAAGCAACATCCTCTGCTTCTTTGGAAGTTCCCTCATAATCTTTGTGGTACTCTTTACCAGATCTCGTACTAGCAAAGGTTTCTTCTTCAGACTCAGAAGAATGAAGTACCATATTACAGGTTTTAATCTTCCTTTCCTTAGCCTTCTTTTTACGAGGATTTTTATGAGAGACCTCAAATCACAATCCAACAGTGGATTTTTTACCTTGAATTTGTAAATGAAATCGCATTCCTTTATCATAGTTCAAGCCTTCTGCCTTTTGAAAGTCATAGCCCATATTTTTCATGAGATGGACTGATTGTTGACTATACATGTGAGTGGGTAGCGTACTTTCAATAGGTGGTTCAACAGAGGAAAGAGGAGCAGAAACCTCTGTAGCCATAGGAGTAGAGGTATTTGGGACATGAGAAAAAATTCCTACATGAGCTTTCTTATAAGCAGCAAAGACTTGTTGCGCCCTGTATAAGGGGATACTTTTCATTACTAACCATTGCCGATGAGTAAGTTTGAGTTTGGTAGGAGGAGCCAAACTTTGAGGGCATATATTCAAAGACCTCAGCCTATCCTCCAGAGGAATGCCATACCAAAGATGATCCAAATCATCATGATCTGGAGTAACAACATGAGAAATCATATTGCAGGTTTAATTTTTTGACCTTTTTTGGTTTTTGAAGTTTTACATTCGTCTTCTATTTCAGCTACTAAGTCAGGGTATACCCACATGATTTTACCATTTTTTAATGTGAAAGGCAATAGCCCTTCACTTTGCTCTCTAGCAGGCGGGAGATTCACAATCTTTATTGTTGCCTTAGGAATTGGGACAATCCCATTTGGAACTTGCTGTGGAGGAAAACCTCCAAATTGAAGACAAATCAAATTAGTTGTGACTGTATGCTCATCATTGGTTAAAGCGATGGCATTAGCTTTTATCAACTCTTGGATTTTCTTCTTTAAGACATAGTAAGACTTGGTAGGATGATTTATGTATCTATGATAGATACAATACTTGGAATTGTCAGTTAGATTCACCTTATTAAGTCTTTTTGGCTCTGGAATCTGGAGTTTGCCACTTTTTACAAGACGTTGGAATATCCCTGGGATATCACTGTCATCAAAAGAGTACTCTTCTTTTAGTTTGGAAGACTCCGGATTATTTAGCGTCGTTTTGGGTTTTGAAAGATTCACCACTAATGTTTCCTTCCCTTTCACATTGCGATTACAGGAATTATTACCTGAAGAGGCTTTCTTTTCTTTGTCTTCTGAGGCAAAGATCATCCTATGTTCACGAGCCAATCTACTATTGGTTTCGGCTGAAACTGCTGCTATAATGAATGAGGCCCAATCTGTGAATTGAGAGCCCGTAAAGACAGCAATAGTTGGTCGTAGATTCATTTTGTATGTACCAATCAATGCTGAATCTGGCATACCAGTAGGCATTTTCAAAGTTGCATGTCGGAAACGTTCGATAAACGTCCGAGTATCCTATTTCTCTTTCTGTTTAATCTCTATTAAGGAGGACATATTCATGTCCATGCCTCCTTTATAGAATCGGGAGAGAAACATTGCTTTAAACTTGTCAAAAGACGATATACAATTGTCGGAAAGACTGCGATACCAGTCATATGCTGAACCCGTTAAACACCCAATAAAAACTCGGGTGAGAAGAGCATTATTCTTTTGTAGATGCACAGTCATAATATCAAAATAATATATATATTAACTAGGAGAGGCCTTTCCATCAAATAACACCATTGAATGTGGCTTGAATTTTGGAGGAAAGGGTACATCATTCTAATGAGGAGGATAAGGTTGCTTGATTCCTAACCTCTAGAGCTGATCCTTGTGCTTAAGAACCTCAAACTGTACTTTTAGCTCACGCACTGCTTGAGTAGCTTTACTAGTTTAGGGAAGTACATTTGATTGGATAGTGGCTGGATGTACCGTAACCTCTACCGGAGGTGGTACATCTTCTGGAATGAGAGGATCTGGAGCTGCAGAATTTTGATTGATAGCAGGATCTTGACTAAGATTATTCAAAGGTGTATCAACCTCTTATCTATGTTGAGATTGTGCTGCTACTTGCACCGACGTTACCACTGTCGGCTGAACAGTTTGCTGGGTCATTATTATTTGATGCATATTTTGCATCATGGCAAGCATGTCCTTCAGTGATTGTTCCACTACTGAGAGACGTTGTTCTGTATTTGAAGTTGACATCTTCGGTTCATCTCCGATAGCAAAGGATTCAACCTCCCTTGAACATACAGAGGGATTGGTGTAGAGATATGAATCAACGCTATCAGTTTTTGACTCCAAAGACTAGGTACCCCCAGCTTCTGAATCTGAAGATTACAATGATCTTTGACTTCTTGAATGAGTATGCTGATATACCCCTTCAAAAGTGTCAAGGAGATGGTTGAACTATTGTTGGCTTGGAGTCCGGGACGAATTACGTCTTGGACGTCACCCTCTATTAATATGAGATGCCATATTAACTGATGCATAGGACAACTCATGTTCTTGATCATCAACTTGTTGCTGAGGCACATTGTAGCCTAATCGGTCAAAAAATGACCGTTTAGAAGCCAAACAGCAACATTTGATTACAATCTGGTGACACTCACAATAATGATTTTCTTTGGGGAGTATCACAGGAGATTTTATGTTTTTACGCTTTTGTACAAGTAACTCGCGTAAATCAGAAGTAGTAGAAGGAGTCGTCTTCTTTATTATATTTAGGAAAGAGAAACGTTTAGTCCCCTATGTATAAAGAAGATTACTGGCTGTATTAGCAGAACCAAACTGTATATTTTTACGTGCCTGGAGTTGCGTGCATAAATCCTAAGATTTTTGTGCACAAAGAACCCCATCAGTATTACGCGTAATCTGAAGGTTTGGTACCTTGCGTAAAGTAGTGTAAGAAGGTTGTTGGTAAAAAACTGAAGTTTTACCAATAATAGAATTCTTGTTTTTATGCTGCATGCGTGTTGGCAAATTCACTTTAGATGCAAAGGCATTATTGTGAACTTTATCTACCATGTCACAGACAGAAGATTTACCTTTACATGTAGAGCGCAAAATATGAACATCTGCCACGTCAGAGATGGAAGATTTATCCTTACGTGTAGAGCACAAGACTTGAGTGTCTACCACATCACAAACGGGAGACTGATTTTTACGCACATAATGCAAAACTTGGGTGTCTACCACGTCACAGACGGGAGACTGATTTTTACGTACAGGGCATAAAATTTGGGTGTCTACCACGTCACAGACGAAAGACTAATTTTTATGCGCGGGGCACAACACTGAATTAGAGACTGTCTCGTCACAGACGGGAGCTTCCACAACAGTAGTGGGAAGAATTCCCTTGCCTTCGGAGACAACAGGAAGATCAGAGGATGCTTTGGACTTAGGAATCCAAACTTTTTACACCTTTCAAGATTTTTGAACATTAGAGTAGCGAGTACTACCCCCAGTTCGGAGCATTTCTTCGTAAGCAGTCTGGTCGAAGTGAACAACCAGAGTCTTCTTTGTCGATCCGACCGACACATCATCATATTGAGCAAATATTTTCTCGTCAGATGAGAAAGTCATCTCCAGCAGAGTCGCCATTTTGTTTAACTTAACAAAATACCTAAAATTGGCTTTTGAAAGAAAACGAGAAAAAGTACAAAAGCACAAATTATCTATAGGAAGTATTGCTATGGAAGTCTGATCTGAGAGCGATCACTTTGTTCCGTGGACCACATAATGATGATGAAGAGAACTGCCTGAAGAAGATAAACAATCGGAAGAACTAAGTCACCAGAAAGGTATCGACACAACGGCATTGATGGCACAGTCGAATGCTTTTCTGCTTTGTTTCACCCTGTTCTTGAGAAAAAGTTAAAGAAATGCTTCTAGGAATATCACTCTGAAAGTATGAGTTTTCTCAGAATTTCTTCTTCTATCTATCTCTCTCTTGATCTCTTCTTGTGTTAAAAATAAGTCTATTTATAGACTAGACCCTCTGTGTGTAAAAAGTAACATAATTGGATCTCTACGCAAGTAACTGTCACCCACAATGAAAATTAACATCTACGCGTGATGACACATGTCCCATGTAGAGTTTTGGTCTCTACGCATGGTGACACGTGTCCCACAACTTCAACAATATGGGAAGAGCATGTACACACGTTCCTCGGTAAGTATGGCATGAAAGCCACGTATGTAGACCACGTTCTCACATAGCCAGAAAAGATTGGACGTAAAAATAACCCAAAATAAACTTCCTGCGTAAATTAGCAGACTGGGCATAGAATAACCCAAAATGTACTTTTTGCGTAAAGTGGATGAAAAGTAGCCTTGAGCGTATAATTAGCTCAAATAAACTCTACTCACACAAAAGCCTTGAGCGTAAAAGCTCGAATAGCTTTCATGCAAAAAAGAAGCAGTCTCTTGAGCGTAAAGTAGCCCTTTTGTACGCTAAACGACAAGTGTTTGGTTTGGTGTAAAAAATCTTTTCAGCTTCTGTGCAATTTACTGTCAGAAAATCATTCTCTCAGAACAGTATCACGCGCATTAAATGCGATGTGGACAGCCTGTCTCCTACATAAAGGGTTGAGGATGGCTCTCGCGTAAAGTAGTTCGCGTAGAGTTTACTCTGTTTGATCTCTGCATAAAGTTTGAATCTGACTCAGTTTGACTTGCGTAAAGTTCTTAACTTCTTTGACTTCGTCTATGAAGTTTATTTTATGCTTCTACAATTGGTTGTGAGAAAGGCATAGGGAAAGAGATACAGGAGATCCCTTTCTATGCTTCAAACCAGAGGTCTTTTGTGGATCATATCCTATTTTTGTCATTAATTCACGAGACTGTGGATTACATAGATGGAAAGCTGGTTGATATTTGGCTTCTGACTTTGACAATGTTGTCTCAGCAGGGAAAGAAGAAGAAGAATTATCTGCTGCCGAGATGAAGGTGGCAGTTAGGGGTGGAAGACAATGTTCATCAAATGAAATCATATGACATTATTTATTTTTGGTGGCCTTCTTAGACTTGGCGGAAGAAGATGGTGTTTCGAAGTTTGGCACTAAATTCGGATGGATCCAGATAATTTCTCCTTTATCAGTGGACAGAGGAACTAGACCATCAGTTCGTGCAGGTAGAAGATTAACAATCTCTAGAGTAGTTCTTGGGATGGGAGATACCGTCCTGCACAAGTTGAGTCAAAAAATCTCCAAATTGTAAAGAGATAACGTTAGCCGTTACAGTTTTCTCGTCTGGTTGGAGAGTGACTGCACCGGAATTGACCATCTCCTGAATTTTACCCTTGAGTACATAGCATTCTCAAATTGGATGCCCAATAAATCTGTGGTAAACATAATATTTGGATCGTCAGTCTTACCAACTTTCTCTGGCCGTTTTGGTTTTGGCAGTTGAAGTTTATTGCTCTTGATGAGACAATCAAAGATACTCATAATGTCATCTTCATCAAAAGAGTATTCTTCTTTTGGATATGGTGCCCTTTATGGTGGTGCTATTAGGGTAGATGTTGGTTGACTTACATTGATAGTTAGGACTTTTTTGCCTTTGAGATTAATAACCAAAGTATCCTTGCTCTTGCGATTGTTCTGACGGCCATTATTATTTGGTGTAGCATGTTCACCTTTTTCAAGATTAGGCATTTGAATACCTAATTGCTTGAACTTGTCAGCGGTCTCTTCTGCTGCTTTGGCATTCAATATGAAGGAAGGCCAGTCCTGAAATTGTATTGATCCCGTCCACATGCTGATTATAGGCAACATGTTTGATTTGCATGTGTCTATAGTTAAAGCATCTGGAGTTCTGAGAGGCATTTTGAGTGCTTTACGACAAAATCGTTCAATAAAACATTCAATAGTTTCATTATGTCGTTGTTTGATTTAGATGAGAGCAGACATAGTAATGTCTTTGGTTTCCTCATAAAATCGTTCTAAGAACATTTGTTTGAAGCTGGCAAAAATGGTTATACAACCATCTGGTAAACTACGATACCAATCATATGTTGCACCAGCTAAACAGCCGACAAATACTCTAGTAAGAAGAGCATCATTTGGTTGAAGTTGATCAGTGATTACTTTAAAGTGATTGAGGTATTGACTTGGAGATGTGCTGCCATCAAACAGCAGTATAGTAGTGGGTTTAAATTTAGAAGAAAATTAGACTTCTTTCTATTCTATAGGATAGGGCTATTTGATCCCAAGTTTCTGCAGCCCATCCATCTTTCTGTTTGAAAGCTTCAAATTGAGTCTGTAAAAGTTTTACGGCCTCTGGTATCTTCCGTTAATTATAGAGGAGTAGATTGATTTGATACATTAGGAACCGCATGATAAGTACCACCCCCGGCACCAGATTGACTTGGAATAGCCTGCACAGGAATGGAAGCGATGTAAGGAGACTATACCCCCAAATCAATATTGATGGGAACTGATGTTGTTACAGGTTCCGGAGTCGGAATCAGATTCGCAATCGGTGGAACTGTATATTGTGCCATAATTACAGCATGCATTCCTGTCATCATCTCATCCATGTTCTTCAAACTAGCCTTCAAAGCAGCAATTCTCTGCCCTTGACTATTAGAACTGGAAGTATCTTGATCTTCTGTGACGACATAAGCAGTCACTTCTCTAGCCCTCGAAGACGAGCTAGTAGAAAGGATGGTCCTTTCAGAACTTTCAAAGCCAGCATCAAAGTCATATAAAGAACCACCCTCAGAATAAGTGATAAGGATGTCCTTTTGACTGAAAAAATCTTGATTAGAATCAAGAAGATTCCTTTGACCGGTTGTGTCTTGGTCAAAAAGAAGATTCCTTTGACCTATTATTTCTTGGTTTTTTGATCTAGTATATTAGTATGCTCCTTTCTGAATTCATGAATTCGATCTAAGTACTGTCGACTAGTATTGCGGGATGTATTACGTCTTGGACGTTTTCTACCCCCAGTGCTTTGAGATGCCATATTGACAGGAGCATAGAGTAATTCATCTTCGTCCACTAGGATTGGTTCAGGAGTCTGAACATAATTCAAATGGTCAAAGACGGACCGCTTGGCTAACTAACAGCAGGATTTGATGACAACTTCATGGTAGTGATTGCAATGATGTTCTTGCTGTTGGTCTACCGCTGGACGGGATGGATTTACAACCTTCCGCTTCTGTATAAGGAGTTCACGGAGGTCACTAATAGGACGAGAAGAAGTTATAGGAATGTAGTACTTGACGATATTCGGGACATGGTTCATGTTCTTGAGGTGTCCCATACCTTGAGTGTACAAGGACGTGCTAAGTTGGTTAACATAAGTCATAGAATTTTTCACCTCAGCATTTTTCCCCTGGTATAAGTTAGCAATTGGTACAGGTTGTACTTGATACATTTTTTGTTTTTCCAAGGTTGACCGTATTTGGCACATGTTGATATAGGTGCGCAAGTCTGACAGGGGAGCTACTTGTGCATCTACTTGAGATACTAGCAGTTTGCCTTGTTGGGATCTTGAGATACATAGGGTCGGTAGATCCTGCCCTGACCTCTTTGGATTAGGCATAATACCCTTTTGCATGGAAAGTTTATTCTGAATAGAACCCATCTTCCTGACAGAGATTTGGTTGTCTCAGTTAAGGAGAGTAGGATTCCTCTCTGAATTAGCAGTATTTTTCACCTAGTCAATGACTCAAGCAGAATGAGGAAAGGCTAAAGAGCGTTTTCCTTGATTTAGTGATTTCTCAATAAACTTCTGGCTTGATGGCAAAGAGCGAGCCACTAAATAGTGTTTCTCTTTACATTGCACTAGTTCAGAAGTATGTACAGGTTGCGCCAAAGCATGATCAGCATAGGTTGCTCCAGAGCATGAACAAGCGCAAGTTGCATCGGAGTAGGAGCAGGCACAGGTAGCGACAGGATGGAAAATGCCAAAGGGCGCTTTCTTTTGTTTTGGATAGCAGTGTGTCGAGACGAAGTCTCCTTCAATTTCAGAATCCGAGAAGAGAAGGGATTAGCCAAAAGATTGTTTCCCTTAGGTTGCACCAGGACAGTGATGGGCACAAGTTACATCAGAGTAGGAGCTGGCACAGGATACGCCAGGAAGGAAAAGGCCGAATGGCGCTTTCTCCTATTTTGGACAACAGTGTGTTGAGACGAAGTCTCCTTCGATTTCAAAATCGAAGAAGTGGAGGAATTAGCCAAAAGACTGTTTCCCTTAGATTGTGCCAGGGCAGTGATAGGTATAAGTTACATAGAGGCAAGAGATTATGCCATTGAGGACTTAGGAGTCCAGACAGAGTGCATCTTGCTCTTAACAGGGGCAGTAGTGCGCTTGGCACCCCCAGCATTGATTATGGCCTCGTAGGCTGTCTGGTCTACTTGAACGAGCAGGGTCTTCTGCGTCTTGCCGATCGACGCGATATCACATTGAGTTGTCACTTTCTCGTCGGAGGAGAAAGTCGTCCCTAGCATAGTCGCCATTTTGTTTGTAAAAACAAAAGTCTTAAATACAAACTTAGAAAAAGGGTACAAGAGTACAATTGATTTCTAGGGAAGTACAAATATAGGAATCTGATCAGAAGACGATTACTTTATCCCTTGGACGACGTGATATCAAAGACAAGAGGCTCTCGAGGATGCAACAGCACTTTAGTAGGAGATTATGATCATTCTTGATGCTTTGAGATTGATTTGAAACTCTATTTATAGCATTCTTGAAATAACTGTTTAGCAGTTATTCTGGGTTGTGCGCGCTTCAGGTTGCACGCCTCCTGTTCACTTGCGCGGACGGTTGCACTAACTGTTGTGGACACGTGGCATCATTTGATTGAGATACGCATGGTCGTGGGCAGTATAGTGGGTATGCTCTACGAGGTTAGTAGTTTGTGCGCCACGTCACTCCGTTCTGAACACTGTTTGATCACCTTGCACGAGCTTTATCAGGTTGTGCGTGGGCGTAATATAGCAACTTGTGTGAGAGGTTGCACCAACTGCTATGGACGTGTGGCATCATTTGATTATGATGCGCCTGGTCGTGGGCAGTGTAGTGGGCATGTACTTTAAAGTTGGTGGCTTGCGTGCCATGTCACTCTATTAAAAAAAGCTAATCGGGTGGCACCAACTGGCCAGGTTGCACATGGACGCAACTCAACTACTGGCACATTTGACTGGGTCTTCTGTGCTGTACAGATTAATTCTCGCGCCATACAATGACTTGCATGAACCAGCTGTCAGCTATAATTACATGTTGACAAAATTTTCTCCAGCGCCGCGTTATGCGGGATTCGAATGAATTTTCCTTAATCTCCGTGCTGTTAGTTGTCAGGTAATGATGATGCCGTTACAGCTTCTCGAAGAACTATGCCACGTGGCTCTCGTGTAACCAGACTCCTGTGCAACTTGATGTTAGCGCAGCCTGATGCTGCGCAACTTGATGGTTTGGCGCAACATAATGATTTGGCGACATCTGATGATCGAATACTTGAATGGGTGGCGCAGATTAATTTTTAACCTCTACACACCTATGGCAGACCAGAGGCCCGCATTGACAATTATAAGCATGGCCGACGGAAGGCTAAACAAGACCGGCTCTCGTGCTCCGATGCCTCAGTAAGTCGAACCCTCATTTCGCCTGAGTACTCCTGTACGAGAGCCAACCCAGGGGTACGTCCTACGGAAAGGGAGCCACGCGAGCAGCGTTCCAGCAGAAGCGACAGAAGGCTTCCCCGCCAGACCCGCTCTGACCATACTCGCTTGCAACTTTCCTGCACTTACAATGGAGGTGCTATGGCAAAAGATTCGACCCTCTCCCAAGTGAAAAAAGAATCTGTAGCACAGGACATGCCTAAATCAAGGCACTCCTGCACCCATATTACCATCAACTGCTGCTGCCAGCAGATGGTCGCGCCACATCGAGCCGGCGTTCCATCTTCCAGAGACTTCACTCTACATCGACCCCACACCAGAGGCTCAACAGGGGGTCAGTGAGCCATAGAGAAGACGAACCCTACATCGCCACATGCTATATGGCGCAGGGTTCCAGAGCTTTCAAGAAGCCCTTCCAGAATCCTTCTGTGTCGGTCGCTAAACCGAAGAGGAGGCGGAAGAGAAGCAAAGCCAAGGTACCCGGTGCAGGTGTGTTCCAAGGCATCCGTTTCAAATCTGTATTAGGTGCCATACCAAATACTGGGGGTAGCCAGCCTCCTACCATACACGATAACCCTGTGTTCCGATCTAAGGAGGAGCAATACGATACGGATGCCTCCATTGGCTCAGCCAGTCACTAGACTGGGGGTAGCAATCGTGCTGAGTCCGAAGAAGATAACAATTTTATGGTGTATCCTCAAGACGGCGAGGCTCAGGCATCTGAGCCAGAGAGCGAAGGATCTATGGCTCCCTCGACTCATCCTCACACTTGGTCTATGTTTGTAATGCTCACTCCCAAAATACAAGGATTAAGTACGTAGACGTGTCAGCTATATACATACAAAGTATATGGACCCCTCATAGGTATACATAAGCTGTGAAATGTAGAAAGCCATGAAACTAATCTCATCTACAAATAAATATATCATTAAATCAACTTATAAATGTCATTTGTACAAAAACATTGGGCGGAGACAAACCACTACAAACTAAAGGCAGAGAAATACATAGCAACGATGGAAGAGTCGAGCGAAGCGAAAGATGATCCAAGAGCTAGCATCGCGAAGGTAGATAGTAAACTATGGCCTTGGCTAGAGCACCTACAAAAATCATAAAAACACACCTGGAGAAATCACCATGTCCTCAAAGGGACGTAACAAGATACAGAAAGAACATACCATTATAACTGCAAATGTAAGTACTATAAAACTACAACACAAGTGGGTCCCTAATCGTCTAAGTGATACGCACTTTGAGGACAACGTTCTACACAGGGGCTGTAGGATCAGCAGAGTAAATAAAGAGTGGCAGTAAGTAGCGCTCATCTGAGTCGCTATCGACCTAAAATGTGTGTAAAAGTAAATGTAGCCCCTACGCTAATAGCTGTCCTCTTCTTCCAATGATACTATACATGCGTCGTAACCACGACCCACCAACACATGTCGCTTCCACAATACTGTTTTATACCTAATAACTGTCAAGTCTTCTAACATGTATTTATTGACAATTATTTCCAATGTATATGCACGGGGGATCAGCCAACACGCAAGTAACCTCTATATGTTACTCACAACTCACACACAACTCGTGTACAATCGTGACAAGTTAATGAGACACACTAAATTGACGGTAGTCCCATAACTCTAGGTCCACATACAAGAAAAAAATAATTAACTAGAAATAAAAGTGTAGTAATATATAATAACTGAATACTAAAATACAACTAAATGTAAGCAGTAAAGATGGCAAGGTATCTTGCCTGATGTGTCGCCTGGTATGGTGCGATGTCCCGACACGTCCTGTTTGTCTAATAGTCAAGGTCGACGTGTAAGGGTCTGATATTCACAAGAAAGAGAAACGTGAGGTCAGTTGTGATCGATGATGATAATTGAGGAGGGTTTGTGGAGGTAGATACATATACAAGTTTTAGAAGATATTTATAATAATAGTAAAAATAATTTAAAACTAGATTTTTATTAGTCAAAATTTGTTTTAGGGAAATACAAAAATCACAATTGTTTTTAGGCAAAAATACTCTAAGTTGTAAAATATAAATTTAGGTAGAATACCATATTCCACAATATTTTTAGATAAATATTTTGAAAGTATTTATTACTACGTCATTTGGACCAAAAATTATAACCTTGCCAAAAGATTTTTTTTCAAATTTATTTTTACAAAATACCATAAAATAATATTTGTTAGGCTAAACTCAATTTTATGTATGCCAAGACCTTATGACACGACTTTTAGGAAGTATATAATTTGTAGTAACAATTATTAGTAGTACTAAAATAATAACTATAATAAGGACAAAATAAACATGGTGAAAATACTACGGCTCTAACAAACCATACCTAGTATAAATAAGTTGATATCCCATATATATAAGGTATGCTTAGTTATATATTTGATTTATAAAAAATAACAATAATAATTATAAATAGAATTATTAATACTAAGTGTAATACGATTATTAATAACTAATATTACTCCCTATTCAGACAACTGTTTCAACTAAAATTAAAATAATAAAAATAATAATAATAATAAAACATCACAAATAAAATCCTCCAGTCAAAAGAAGCAGCTTCTGCTTCTTTTAGAAAATCATAAAGAAAGAGAAAGGGAACATAGAGAAGGAAAAAGAAGATAAGGGAACGAGAGGGAGGGGGAGCTCACCTTGAGCGGCTCCTGCGGTCGGGGAAGAAGGGCGGCTCGCAGTTGGGGGAGGCCGCAGGGGTAGGTGCGACGGATCCGACGATGGACGGGCCCGACTGGGATGCTTTCCTCCGACGTGAGGTCGTCGGACAACGTCGGCAAGGTCGCGGCGTCAGGCACGTACGGGCGGAGCACGGGGGTCGACCGTCGGCGGTGGCACTGCATCGTGCACGGATGAGGTTAGGCTGAGACGGGGTGAGGAAGAGCGGACATCGGCGGTCGCCACGGTCTGGTACGGCGCTTGGTGTGGCACTGCTGGAAGCTCTGGACAGACACGACAACTGGCGTTAAGGTAATGGGCTTTTCCCTCTCCTTCCCGAGTGCTTATGGTGGTGTGCGGTGGTGGTACCATTAATGCGGTAGAACCGTTGACGGCTTGGGCTTGATTGGGTCTGGCGGTGGCAAAGGGGATTATGACGATGACGACGTGGTGGCGCTGATAACGTGAAGGTGGTGGTGATGTTGGGAGTTTGAGTGGCCACGGTGCTGGTGAGTAGACGGGTGTGGCGGCAGTGGTAGTTATTTGTAGTTGTCGGGTGAACTGGCTTGACGGCGGGATGCTAGTGATGGTGGTAGGGGTGAAGATTCTGGCCGGAGTCGGAAGTGAGTTGCTTCGTGTCGAGAATGTTCGACACGATGGGGATGGAGGTCCGGATTTGTCGGCCTTGGGTTGATGATGTACTTGTATTGGGGAGAATATAGTGGATTGTGAGAGCCCGGATAAGATGCATAGTGGGGTAGAAATTATGGTTGTTGCAAAATTTATGGAGAAAGAGAATGAGGGCCTCTCCTTATACAGGAGGTGGAGGCTCCTATTCTCATAAGGATTGGGTAGATCTAAATTCCCCAATAGATAATTTTTTCCTTAATTTAATTAAGTTTAAATCAAAACAATATTATCTTTCCAAGATATTAGCTAGATAACCTTATATTTAATTTGAAAACTATTTAGCATTATTTGATAAAATCAATTTTTGATTTAATTCATAATAAACCCATTTAGAAATACTTTTTATAACTTGTATAAAAATAATAAAATGATAATTTTGAAAATTAGAATAATATATTCATGAATTAAATTTATGAATCACGTATTTAGGATCATCTTTTTCTAAATTCACTACTATTTAATATTAAAAAAAACTCGATGCGATACTTTTGACAACTTTTGGCAAAATATATGTAACATATATTATTTTGAAACTATACTTCCCATAAAAATGAAATCTACAAATAAAACATCTTCTAAAAATATGTACCTCGTACATATTCGTACTCAACGAGCAAATACGAAAAACACAAATTTTACGCACGACGTACAAATACGAGAACACGACTTGTACTCGATGAAGTACAAAATAATTACCAAATTTATTAAAAAATCATAGTAGAAATTTAGGGGGTTTACATCCTACCGAACATAAAACAATTTTGTCCTCAAAATTTAGGAATAGCTAGGGTAGGTAGGGTTGACAAGGTAATAGAGTTTATCCATGAGGAAATATGATCAAATTATTAGGCGAGGCAAGGATACGACGTTCAATACAAACATGCATTAGAAAATCACGACTTTCATATCTCAAAAATTAAATCATGTATATGGAATTGAAGGTGGGTCGGTAGTTAAGGCAATAAAATCATGATAACACAGATTAGAAAGTAGTAAGGAATTGAGTAGATCAAGGAGAATAATTTAGACATTTGGGAGATGTGGTTACTTGAGAGAAAACTGGATACTAATCGTCATGGTTGAGAGTTTGATTAAGTGATGATTAGAATCATTCCCGTGTGTTCAAGAATGATTGGAAGGGCACGATAATAATTCTAGGGTTCAGGAAAGGAATAGTAGTTTAAGGCATGGATATAGCCACATGGGTTGGTTGGTGTCTATCTATATTAGTGTATATATAACTGATAGGGCAACTAAAGGAGATACCTTGAGTCTATCTATCAAGTACAGTGTCTGGTCTTTCTAAAGTAAGTAAAAGTAAAAAAATAATAATAGAGAGTTCAAAGATGATGCTATTGAGTATGAATACGTGGTTCATGGGTGACGTAAATAATTCGAAAGAGAATTGTCAAGGCTGTCGCGGATGAGACTCTAGGGGCAAGTTTAACTATGTCTCCATCCACGTAGAATAATATATGAAAAGCGAACCAAAGTGCACTAGGTTGATGTAACGCCCCAGTCCCAAAATACGTAGGACTAGGAATGTAGACATGCCAGCTGTATTCATACGATGTACACTCTAATATATGGTAACCTCGTACAAATACATAAGCTGTAAAATGCAGTAGAACCATAACTAATCTTATCCACACAAAATAAATAAAAGATATCATAAAATAATAATGAACTGTCTTGATACAATATGTTGGACGGAGACAAATCCACTACCAACAAAATAAAAAAAATACATGAAAAAGAAAATGTGTATGGCGAGCGAAGCGAAGACGATCCAAGTGCAATCATCCTCGAAGAAATAACATTGATCACGGCTAGAGCTAGAACACCTGCAAAAGACAATAGCACGCACCTCGAGAGATAACCAGGTCCTCAGAGGGACATAACAAGATACATAATATCATGCCATATAAACTGAATAAATATTGCTCAAATAAATAAGTCAATTGAATTTATAACATGGTCCAATACACACCTATTGAACGAGCGTACCATCCCCCCAACCAAACAAGGACATGAGATGGTAAACTAATTCACGGTGACGTATCTTTCCATGTCATGAATCCAATATGGTATCCGGACCCCAACAAGGTTCAATACCTTCTCATCGAAGTAGTAAGTCACACCTACAACCAAACAAGGATAAGATGAGACGAACTAATCCGCGACAAGTTATTGTTCCAAGCCACGGTCAGATACAAGTACCTAAACCAAAAGTACTCGTACCTAACGGATAAGGTAGCCTACCGTTCTAAGTGATATATAGTTAAGAACAATCCTTCCTACGCATGGGCCCTGGCTGAATATGATCGGCATAGTCCCCCCTTGGGACACTAGAGGCCCCATCAGTAAGAGCATGACGTTCCGCAGAATCGTCAATGGCCGTCAGTAATCATGGGTCATCAACCCCGTATCTCCAGCGGAGAGTCCGGATCACAAGAAAAAGTGCATCGAAGCCCATACGCTAAGGAATTGTCCTTCCCGCCCAATGCCTACTATGTTGTATCCACTACAATAACCTCTACAATCGCTAAGTCAAACTAGCATGCAACCTCTATTAGCGGTTATTCCTATCGCACGGCTTGTACGTACTGGTGGCCAGCCAATCACATACTTCCGTGTTCTACATGCGACACACAACTTCGTGGTACAACGTGTCAAGGCCATGAATGCAACACACAAAGGTGGTCCCTTAAATCTAGGTTTAATATGTAAGAAAAATAATACATAGCAGGAAATATAAATAAACAGTAACTTCTAACAGGTTAAGCCATGTATCATAGTTTATTTTGCCTAAAAAAATAATACTAATGCATGAAATATGAGCTAAAATAAATAAACAGCAAATGGTAAGGTGTCTTGCCTGAGATCCTCGCTGGTGAAACCGACAATCCCGTTGGGTACAGAATAGTCACAGGGCTACACAAGATGAACTCAGACGATATGACAAACTTCTAAAATAAAAACCAAAAATAAAATATTCTGGAAAATTTTTGAAAAAAATTTATGATGTGTATTTTTTCGTCAGCAATCCGAAACTTCAAACGGTTTGTGATTCTGATTCCTGGTTCTCCCAGAATCTCAAAAACACTAAAACGTGTCAGATTTCAGACAACTGACACTCCACAAATTTTCCAGAAAATTAAGTTCCGAATTTATGAAAATAAAATTTATATTCAGAAATTATACCTCAATACAATTCCAACAAAAAAATTAGAGGTCAAACGGAGTCCGGAGTTGGGAGTTATGGTCATTCGAAGTTGCTACAACCTTTGAAAATTGAGGCTGAATTTATGACGAAAAAAGAGAGAAATTTTGACAAGGATGATTTGAAAGATGATTTTATTCATAGATTCGATTGATATATATAATGGCTAGCAATTAGCAAATTATGATAGGATTAGAACTAAATCAATAAGGATGATTATGATTACCAACTAATTTGGATATGAATAGGATTGGTTTAAATAAGAAACGGTCTAATTAATGCTAGATATGATTATAATAGGATAAGAATTTCTAATGGATAAATCTTCCCATAAATTTTAATTAAATAAATTATTTAAAAATAAATCAATTTGATTGCAATCCTTTAAATGATCACCATAATAACTTTAAGTATTATTCTATATTATCAAATAATTCAAATCATATGAATCCAAACACAAATCAAACTCAATATAATAACTTTAAAATAATATCTAATATTTATCAAAATAATTTAAATCAAATAATAAATAAATTATTTAATCAAATAATATCTTAAATCTAGATTAGACAAATCGTAATGCTCCAATTAGTCATCGTAAGTATTTTAAACAATATTTAAATTATCAACATAATTTAAAGTATAGTTGATAACCATCAAGATAATTTAAATAAATTCAAATATAATCAAATAACTGATTAACATATCAAAATAATACTCGATGTCATCAAATATTATAAAACTTACTTTTATAAATCCAAATCTTTATTTAAAAATAAATAGACAAAAACCTTTTATCGCTAATTTTTTTTTAAAACCAATTTTTAGAAGACCAAAAATAATAAAAACATATTTTATATTTCAAAAATAAAAAAATTCGAGATCATTTTTTTAGAAACATTATTTCAAACCATTAATTTAAAACTAGTTTTTGGTAACAAAAGTAATCACAAAATATCTTTTACAAAATTTCTACGAAAATTACTTTTAAACACGAAATTAAAATATGTAGATATAATTTAAAAATAATAATTTTGGGAAGATGAGTTACAAATCTACCCACCTTTGAAAATTTTTGTACTCGAAATTTAAAGACTACTAGGATAGACGGACTTGGTTGATCGGTAAAAGGATAGTAAGAATTTGTGATAAGAGAAAATAGATGGAAGGGAAAAGAGAATTTCTTTAATGAGAACACTAATCAATTTGGATGAAAAATAGAAGAAGTGAATAGATGTGGCTTAATGTGCACGGACACGATGCACAAACATATTTGTAGGTGGAGAAAATTAATGAAACAGAGAATAATAAGCCTATCCTTATATAGGAGGTGGAAGCTACTATTTAGATAAGGATTATGATAGTTGCAAACCCCTTTTAGATAATTTATCACTTAATTTAAATCAAATCAAAATTAATATCCAAATCTAAATCAATTTAAATATAATTGAATTCCACCCTTAGTTTAAAATTAAATAAAAAAATCAAATTCAATTATAGATATTAATTTACTATTTAAATCAATACATAAAATCAAATCAAATTTAAATTGCCATAAAATTTCAAAATATATTTTTCCAAAAATACTATAATAATAATTTTGAAAATATATTATTATTTACGAATAAACTAATAAGTAATTACAAATATATATGTATGCATAAATAATGTTTTCATATTTATGCTTTTCTAGTTTATAATAAAAATATTATTTATTATTAATAATTGTGAGAAATGAAAGGCTTTATAAATAAAATGACAAACTTGGGAATTTTGGAACGATAACAAAATAATTATTATGTATATTATTTTGAAATTATAATAATAGAAAAAATATTTTTCAAAAATATATACGCTCGCACATAATCGTACTCGTCGAGCAAATTCGAAAAATCAAATTTCGTGCGCGACGTATAATACGACTACGTGACGTACAATACAAAATTTTAAATCAGTACCAAATTTAATAAAAAAAATAGCAGAAAATTTAGGGGTTTTACATCCTACCCAACTTAAAAGAATTTTGTCCTCGGAATTAAAAATTAGTAGGAGGTGAGAAGACACAAGGGGGTATCGGTGGGGAACAATCAATTATAAGGCTCAACAAAATCATGTCGTAAGAAGTTGCGATCTAGATCATAGAAAAAATAATATGGATATGGTCGTGGGTAGTGAATGAGGGTCATAGTAGGACCGAGAAGAAGGACGAGGAGTTTATGATGAAGACATAGCAACATCGAGTGGTAATGGTCATAATTGATAGGACAGCTAGTGGAATTTCAAGTACAAGTGCCTTCGTCCTTCAAAAAATCGGTGAAGGCGAAAGCGATTTAAGGAGTTCAATGACGACATTATTAATTACGAATACGTGGTTCAAAGGCGGTCGTATAGATTTCAAAAGAATCGTCAAGGCAGTCGTGGATGGGATTCCAAAGGGTAAGTTTAACTATATCACATCCACGTAGATCGAAAAGGCGAACCAAAGTGCACTCGGTTGATCAGACCATCATGCACCGGTTCTGGTTAGACAATATGTTAAGTGGGTCGACCCAAATAACATATGTCTTGAACAAGCTTGATAAAGGAATAAGCTTGCAAAAACTAGGCTATATTAGCATCATTAGTTAAGATGGTAAAAACATAAGCACGAGAGTTTAGAATTGAGAGGGAGTATAGTCGAACTTCTAAAGGATCTAAGTCATGTCCTGTAATGGTCCTTATACAGTCGTCCTATAGTCTTCTTGTCCAAGTCCTTGGTTGGCTAGACGGGTTAGGGTCCTCTAGATTCTAGAATCTAAGTAAACTTGCTAATATAGGTCAGTAGGTCAAAGGGGTTGCTAGGTTATAAGACATTCTACCCAACTTAAAGAATTAAACTAATGGTATTTTGGGACAAAAGAGTCATGTCTACCTAGTAGGGATCACTTGTCTAAGCATGAAGGGAAGATAAGAATTACGATAGAAGGAATCAAGCAATATGCAATCGATGAGTCGAACGGTAGTTCGAATATGGAATCAAGGAAAGAGGTCAAGTATGTGGATGAGATCCTAGACTTCTAATCCTATACGCAGGTTTGCTTGGTACGGTAAAGTAACCAAACAATTTATCTTGACCTGTATGGGCCACCACAAAATATGTAACGCCCCAGTCCCAAAATACGTAGGACTAGGAACGTAGACATGCCAGCTGTATTCATACGATGTACACTCCAATATATAAAAACCTCGTACAAATACATTAGCTGTAAAATGTAGTAGAACCATAACTAATCTTATCCACACAAAATAAATAAAAGATATCATAAAATAATAATGAACTGTCTTGATACAATATGTTGGGCGGAGACAAATTCACTACCAACAAAATAAGGAAAAATACATAGAAAAGGAAATGTGTATGGCGAGCGAAGCGAAGATGATCCAAGTATAATCATCCTCGAAGAAATAGCAATGATCACGGCTAGAGCTAAAACACCTGCGAAAGACAATAGCACGCACCTGGAGAGATAACCAGGTCCTCAGAGGGACGTAACAAGACACATAATATCAGGCCATATAAACTGAATAAATATTGCTCAAATAAATAAGTCAATTGAATTTATAACATGGTCCAATACACACCTATTGAATGAGCGTACCATCCCCTCAACCAAACAAGGACAGGAGATGGTAAACTAATTCACGGTGATGTATCTTTCTATGTCATGAATCCAATATGGTATCCGGACCCCAACAAGGTTCAATACCTTCTCATCGAAGTAGTAAGTCACACCTACAACCAAACAAGGATAAGATGTGACGAACTAATCCACGACAAGTTATTGTTCCAAGCTACGGTCAGATACAAGTACCCAAACCAAAAGTACTCGTACCTAACGGATAAGGTAGCCTACCGTTCTAAGTGATATGTAGTTAAGAACAATCCTTCCTACGCATGGGCCCTGGCTGAATAGGATCGGCATAGTCCCCCCTTGGGGCACTAGAGGCCCCATCAGTAAGAGCATGACGTTCCGCAGAATCGTCAGTGGCCGTCAGTAATCATGGGTCATCAACCCCGTATCTCCAGTGGAGAGTCCGGATCACAAGGGAAAGTGCATCGAAGCCCATACGCTAAGGAATTTTACTCCCCTCCCAATGCCTACTATGTTGTATCCATAATAATAACCTCTACAACCGCTAAGTCAAACTTGCATGCAACCTCTATTAGCGGTTATTCCTATCGCACGGCTTGTACGTACTGGTGGCCAGCCAATCACGCACTTTCGTGTTCTACATACGACACACAACTTCGTGGTACAACGTGTCAAGGCCATCATGGACCTCATGGACCCCGCTGCCTCTACACCTACGCTTGATCCGCTAACCAATGACGAATCCAGCAGGCTGCCTGCTGCCCACCAATCGGCTACAGGTTCTGTAATGTTGACCGAGATATAGCAGGCCATCAAGGAGATGTATGCTCGTCATGATGCCAAATAAAAGCAAGCAACACTCCGAAAAATGGGTATCCGACAGCCATACCCTGCCGAGTGGGACAACGTCGTCTACCCTTCTAAATACAATCCACAGATGCTTACACCCTACGAAGGAAAGGGGTTTCCTCGATAATACTTGTGGTACTTTGCCTCGGTAACTGGTCACCTGCTAAAGGATGATGCCCTCCTATCCAACATATTCATAGGAGCCCTGCAGGAGGGTAGCCTATGAATGGTTCTGCAGTCTTTCGGACGATTGTATCTCATCATTTAAAGACCTGAAGACTCAGTTCGTGGACCGATTCTATGAAGGAGGGATGGACATGACGAGGTCGACCCTCATAGAAATTGTCTAGATGGAGAAGGAGCTTGTCTGCGCATACATCGAACGCTTCTGCCAGGCAGCCCTCAGATTACTGCCCGATATGCCTGAGCCTACGCTTATGGACTCATACCGAAAGAACATGCTACCCGCAATCAAATTGTGGCACGGTGCTCCCTGCAAAGAGTGGACGCTGTTCATTACAGAGGCGGACGCCACACAGAGAAAAGGCCAGGATACGCAGCTCCTGGGGCTACACTTTCCTGTACCTGAAGACAAGGGGAGACGCTCGTCCAGCAGCAACCCCAAAGATGGAAAAGGCAAGCACGCTATGACCGTCAATATCTCCAAAGGTTCAGCATCCGTGAACCCAAAGTCCATGAAAACGTAGAGACCTAGGAAGACTTACTCCTTCAATGACGAGGATACGTTGGAGCTCTTCGAGATGCTTGCAAATAGTGGCAAACCGTCCATCCCGGCACCTAGGCGTCCTGATGAAGTGGAAAAGGTAGACTATCCCAAGTACTACCATTACCATCAGTACGTCCACCACTCAACACGAGATTGCTATGTGTTGAAAAAGAAAATCCAACGCCTCATCAACGCCAACGTCATATCATTGGATTATGAGGAGGACCTCCACGGCCAATATGGTTACTCTCTAGATTAGGAGTTTTTCAGCCACAGAAGTGCAAGACGGCGTCGTCCCTATTCCAAAGACAACAATGGAAGTAGTCAACCTTCTACCAGTACGGGACAACGCTCAAGGAATCATCCCGTTCTCTATACCTCGAGACGAAGTCATGTGGATTCATCCTGACTTAGTCTCCGACATGATGGCATCTACGACCCTTTTTACCAAAGGAAAGAAAAGCAAAACATGCCGCATGGTTTCGGCTTCGACTGATGATGCTTTGGTGACCACCTGCTCAGCGCAGCGACAAGAGGAGAGTCAGGCTCCAGAGCAGGAGGAGTCTCTACCGACTACTTCCCTTGTCCCAGATATATCAGTAGCAGGTCCATCTCAAGCTCCTGATGCACTAGAGACATGTCTATCTCGGGCTCCTACTACGGATAAGCAGAAACAGAAAAAGGTTCTCTTCAATTAACCTCTCAGAAAGGATCCGACAATAGGGCCTATAAAGCCCTACAACTTCGATATTCTAGCACAGTTGGCCAACACTCCGGCTAGATTGTCACTTTTCGAGCTCCTTGTAACACCCTATTTTCTGAAATTGGGGATTTTTGAAAAATTTATTATTTTTATTATTTATTAGTGGTATTTTAGTCATGGTATGATTTTCTGGTGATTTTAGTTAGATTAAACCATTTTCTAAGTCATGCTAAGTCATGACTTATGACTTTGTGATTTTGGTTAGTATAACTTAGTGTAAACCCTAGTTTTCTCTAACCTAGAAGTTGCCATGACCATGATAGCTTAGCCATAGGCTTAGAATATCAAATTTGGGGTTTTTGACCAAAAGGGTATTTTGGTAATTTTCTAGATTTAATTTGTGATTATGTGATTTTAATATTATTTAATACTTGGTAGGTCTCATGATTAGTTCCTAACCTATCCTACCCTAAACTAGTAGTTAGCCCCTAACCTAGAATCATTAGGGTGATGTTTAGGTCATGGGTTAAAGTAGATAATATCTAGATATTTGCTTTATGGATATTTTGCACAAAACATGCAAAATATCACAACCCCTTTACCAAAAGTCCATGACTTAACCTAGAAGGAAGCCAAGGACACCCCCCCCCATGTCTTGGCCGGCCAAGGGGTACCCCCCTAGCTGGTACACACTCCTATATAACCCCTTGGATTAATTCATGAAGAAATTACATGAAATTTAATCCACAAAAATTCCCTTTCCTTTCAACTTTCATAACTTGAGCTATTTTGATCCAAATTGACTCTAGTCTTTTGCATTGGAACCCTACAACATCTAGGGAGCTAAGGGAAGCAAGAAATCTAGAATTTGGGAGCTTGGGCATCGTCGAGTTCGAGATCACAACACCCTCTTTTATTGATTTTCCTTGGAATTTCACCAATAGGTAAATATGTCCAAACCTAGTCTAATTCCTGTTTTTATTTCATAAATGCATTCATATAGGGATAACAATACTGTGGGTAAAGTTTGGTGGGATTTTGATGTGATTTGGTGTCCGTATCGGACACGTATCATGGGTTTAATATAGGTGTTTGGTTGAATGCCTCAAAGGAGAGGACTTCCAGTTTTTACAAAACTTTTTATATAAAAACCTAGTCCTAGGTTTCCTAACCCTAACCCTAGTCTTCTGCACTCAAACCAATGCGGTGTCCGTGTCCAAATTGGACGCGAACCCGACAGGACACACTGTGCACAAGTGCACAGTAATGCCCTGCTACCCGACACCTAGTGTGCACAGCACAGACTACTTGGATACGTGTAACTCGACACAGACGAGGGGGCATTGTCTGCGAATATGCCCCCAAAGTCTCGTGTGGTGTCGTGTCGTGTCGAGTGAGAAAACTCACTCGCACTGGACACGCACTGGTCACGCACACACGCACAGACACCAACTTCGAGTGTCTCGTGTCGCACGGACACGACACGATGACACCTCGTAGTGACACGAGAGTGTAGCCCTATACGTGGCGTACACGTGGACACGAGCACGTGGTGCTTCGTGTCCTGTGTCGTGTGTACGACGCGTGTAACCGCGTGCACGACGTAGTCGTAACACGCGTGTATCAGTCGTGTTTTCACGACTGATACGCTGTTAGTTCTGTGTCCACGCGTGTCGTGGACACGTGTCAGGCTGTGGGATGTGTAGCCCTATGTGTGGGCTACACGTATGCACGACCACGAGACGTGTCGTGTCTCGTGGTGTGTCCACGAGTGCGTGGAATGCGTGCACGACGCTGTTTTCGTGTGCACGTATCAGTGCTTACCCGATGGACTGTTTTGGGTGTTTGGACATGTGAAAACGTGTCGTGGTGTCGTGTCAGTGTCTTGGGATCCTAGAGTATCTATGGGGTGTCAGTTACCAACCCTTGGTTGGGAGTCTTAGCTCGATTTAGTATGGGTAATTCGATTTTCCCCATTTCAGTGCACTGTGCACAGTTCACAGTTTTGGTTTATTTCCAGTTTTTGGGAATCGAATTTCGATTCGATTTTGTTTATGTTTAATACATTAGACTAGTGTATTTTAGTGTGTAGATGTGAAGTGCATAGGTATTTGTGAGGGTAGGTCGAATTTGGGGAGATTTGGTTGTGTGTGTGTGAAGTTATATGTATATACATATATGTATGTATATGTGTTATGTATGTGTGTGTGTGGTTCTGGATTGGTTCCAGAATTCCTGGAACAAAACCCCTCCTTCTCACTGTCTTTCATTCCCTCTCTCTCATTCAGTCTCTCTCTCTTCTTCCCTCTCTATATATATATTATATATATATATGAGTTTATATATATATATAGGTATATATATATATATATTGATATATATATATATATTTGTATTAGTTTTCATATAGTGATTATATATATATATATATGTATGTGGGTTTGTATTGTATATAGTATCCATATATGGGTATATGGGTAGTAGATAGATATATATCTATATATAGATATATACATATATATATGATTTCTAGTATAGGTTTATGTGAAAACCTATGACACTGGCCTATGGCCTAGGATTATTGGCCTATGGTTGGGGCTAGCCCTAATGACCCAAAACCCACTGTTGACCCTTGTTGACTGAAAGGTTGACCAAAGTCAACTTAGGGCAAAGTGACCTAGATCACCTAGAAATGACTAGGAATGACCTAAATCAACTAGTTTGACTAGTTTGACTAAAACCCTAACTAGTTTGACTAGTATTGACTTAACCTTGACTAGTTTGACTTTAGAGTTGACCAGAGTTGACCAAGAGTTGACTTTTGACCAGATTGACCTAGAATCATGTAGTTTGCATAGTAGACTTCATATTTACTATTTAGAACACATTGTGACTTGTGTTGCTCTGATCAGGAGCCAGACACCTCTCCTCAGACTGCATATTCTCTACAGACATTCATACAGCAGGCGAGTACATTCTCTGACCGTTTCATACTTGTTCAGGCTTTACTTCTCGCTCTAGATTACTTTACTTGTTGCTGTCACGTTGGTAACACGGATTGGTACTATATGGATCTTTACATGAGATGTTATCCCCCTCGGGAGCATCGGGTACTTCATGTTATGTGTGTTTCACTATCATCATGTACTCCTATGCTTTCATTATTCATGTACACTCATGTGATCATGTACTCTCATGTTTACTGAGCTCTCATGTATACTATCATGTGCACCCTTTTATGGGCCCCATGTGATATCATGTACAATAACGTAACTTGTATAGATCCTTGTGTATTGATTGGGGTACGGGGGAGTAGAAGTGGACATGTGAATAATTCCAAAGTAGTGTAGTCATGTACAAACTCAGTAGTATAGTCATGTATAAATTCTAGCCATTCACATGCCTATCTTGTGCTCTACATCACTAGTCACTACAGTTCTCTATATACAGTAGATATTTCATTACAGCTATCTCTTTTACAGCGTATATTTCCTTTCAGCAGTTCATGTATCTTACTCTATTGCCTGTATCGTATTTCCTAACCTGATATGCACTGCGTGAGATGTATTGTGCTCGTTCCCGTCCTGATTGGACCTGTTGAAAATATTACAGAGGATGAGGATGAGGCCCTGGTGTCTACCTATTATGGAGCAGGACTAGATGATACTTGTATTGAGGACCCTCAGCAGGTTCCACCTACAGCTGAGGAGGATGTTCCAGTAGTCTAGACCAGTTTAGTCTAGGCAGTCTTTTCTATATTTACTTTTGTCTCACATTCTGTGTTGTATTTTGAGATGTGGAGATGTATAGACTCTTAGACTTATTGTATTATGAGTTAACATTCTGGATGTTATGTATCTTAGACACTTAGTCTTATTTCATCTATGCTATGGTTCTCTTTGAGTTACTATCTATCTGTTCTTCGTTCTTCTACCCTAGATGTGATTGAGATTGTTTTCTATTTGTCACCTCCATTCGGAGAGTATAAACTGTACAGGTACCTTATACTGTTAGATGATTTACCTAGGACAGCGTTCTACCGCCGACACTGCGGCGTAGGCTGGACGTACCCACTTCTCGTGCCCTTACTCTAGGGTGCGGGTCGTGACACGTTTTTAGTGGTGGCCCATGCAGGTCGAGTTTATGTAGTGATATTCGAACTAGAGTATCACTACAGCCTGTGATAGGATTAAGGAATAGGCTTAGAGAGAGTGGATACTCAATCACAAGTTAGGAAAAATTTTCATGGATTTGAATCTACTGACTTTGTTCAAATCTATATAATCTATTTCATATTGTCCTTTGATACTATCATCCTTGTACCGTTATTGACTTCCTTATTGATCTGTCTTCAGGATGGTGGAGACACGATCGCAGCGACTCGGTCCAGGTGATACTACTGAGAGGTCTGCCACCTCTCGTCCAGCTCACCAGGACCCGGGGACTGCAGCTCCCCATACTCCAGCTCATGTGGGAGCTTCTGCCCCAGTTGGGGGTGCACCTCTTACTATTCAGGGGGTCATTCCAGCTACTCCAGACATGCCTCCCCCGCAGTTTCGTCAGCCTCAGTTTCAGCCGGAGTATCAGCAGCAGCAGCAGCAGCAGTACCAGCAGCAGTACCAGCAGCAGATGCCATCTGGATATGTGGATGCTGCGCAGATGTTTTCATATTTCCAGCAGTTCCTAGAGTCGCAGCAGACCCAGCAGCAGCGTCAGACGACGGCATTTACAAGAGGCATTGATGATGTCCATCAGCTGGCTACAGCGACGATAGAGAGGTTGGCAGCCCAGCCGCAGGGAGGAGCAGGACCGCCGCGACAGCAGAGGATTCCAGGTATCCAGGACTTCAAGAAGATGAACCCCAGGGACTTCTTGGGAACAGAGGGGATACTTTATGCTGATGACTGGATCGAGCACATTGAGGAGATCTTTCGACTGGCGGAGATACCAGTCGGACTCCAGGTCGAGGCAGCTGCCAGCCAGATGCGGGATCTTGCCCGTACCTGGTATCAGACGGATCCGAGAGTAGGTACTCCAGGGCAGGCATGGGGAGCTTTCAAGGAGCTCTTCAAGGGGAAGTTTTTCCCAGATCAGGCAGTCGGCGCTTTGGAGACACAGTTCGAGAACCTGGTTCAGGGGAACCAGACCGTAGAGGAGTACGCCGGTGAGTTTTGCCGTTTGAGCAGATTCGTGGAGGGCCTTAGCGAGGCAGCGAAGGCGAGGAGGTTCAGGAAGGGCTTGGTCAAGGAAGTCAAGTCCTTGACCAAGAGTGAGAGGAGTGCCACATTTGAGGATATTCTAGCAGGAGCGATGGCGGCTGAGGATGATCTTGAGCTGAAGCTCAAGAGGGGCCGCGACACCCAGGGAGCTGGCAGCAGTGGAGGACAGGCCAAGAGGCCTCATTTTCAGCACCAGCAGCAGAGGCCATTCCAGCAGCAGAGGCCATTCCAGCAAGTGCAGCAGCCGAGGCACCAGCAGCAGGCACCCAGGCAGCAGGTCGTTAGTTGCACTTTCTGCAAGAAGTCGGGACATGGATGGGGTGAGTGCAGGAAGAGGTTGGGCTGGTGCCTAATATGTGGGGCAGCGGACCACCAGCTGAGGGAGTGTTCCCAGTTCACAGGCAGAGTAGCACAGGGAGCAGCACCAGGAGCAGGAGCCAAGGCTCCGGTAGGTCAGCAGCAGAGAGGACCATTACAGCCACAGCAGCAGAGATTTATGCAGTTTCAGCAGCAGGCTGGAAGAGGTCAGCAGGGGCGTGCTTACGCCATGACAGTTGAGGATGCTCAGGCAATTGGTGATGTGCTTGCAGGTTCTGTTCTTCTAAATTCCATTCCCACCTTGCTTCATTATATCTATCTTAAAATCCAATTCCATCTGCTCCTACCTATTCTTTATTAGTGATCAGTTTTGTCCTGGTAGTTCATTTGGTTTTGTCGATTGTTTGTTGTTTCTTTATCTCTTACTTAGGAGTAGGAGTAGGAGTAGCTTTAGCTATTAATATAATTCTTGACTAACTCTTTTGTCAAGAACTTTCCTCTTAAATAAATTAATTTGTGTTATGCCTTTTGACTTAGAGTTGATAGAGTAGCTCTGACCATAGAATGGTGACCCTTTTAGCCCTGTGATTTATTGTTTCCTTACCTTCCTAGTCTATGCCCATGACCAGGACTATGTATCTTCCTTCATCATTCCACCCTTACTTATATCTTATGCTACAAATTTATCCTTAGTTTTACAAGCTTATCCTTTTCGAGCTTGATCATGATATATTTTATTGGGTGCGCACCCACTAACATATTGTCTAATCAGAACCGGCGCATGATGGTCTGATCAACCTATTGCATTTTGGTTCGCCTTTTCATATATTAATCTACGTGGATGTAGACACAGTTAAACTTACCCTAGAATCTTATCCGCAACAGCCTTGATGATTGTTGTTTCCTTACTTTCCCAATTAGGACACCTTATGACCTAAAACTGCTAGCCAATTTTTGGACATGACCCAGTATAGGTCTACTACCCATATTTTGCTTATTTGACCTTGTATGTTGCCTAGGTAGTGGCTTCGTCCCTGATTGTTGGAGGTTTGACCTAGGAGGAGTACGACCATCTAAATTTCGAGGACGAAATTATTTTAAGGTGGGTAGACTTGTAACACCCTGTTTTCTGAAATTGGGGATTTTTGAAAAATTTATTATTTTTATTATTTATTAGTGGTATTTTAGTCATGGTATGATTTTCTGGTGATTTTAGTTAGATTAAACCATTTTCTAAGTCATGCTAAGTCATGACTTATGACTTTGTGATTTTGGTTAGTATAACTTAGTGTAAACCCTAGTTTTCTCTAACCTAGAAGTTGCCATGACCATGATAGCTTAGCCATAGGCTTAGAATATCAAATTTGGGGTTTTTGACCAAAAGGGTATTTTGGTAATTTTCTAGATTTAATTTGTGATTATGTGATTTTAATATTATTTAATACTTGGTAGGTCTCATGATTAGTTCCTAACCTATCCTACCCTAAACTAGTAGTTAGCCCCTAACCTAGAATCATTAGGGTGATGTTTAGGTCATGGGTTAAAGTAGATAATATCTAGATATTTGCTTTATGGATATTTTGCACAAAACATGCAAAATATCACAACCCCTTTACCAAAAGTCCATGACTTAACCTAGAAGGAAGCCAAGGACACCCCCCCCCATGTCTTGGCCGGCCAAGGGGTACCCCCCTAGCTGGTACACACTCCTA
Organism: Iris pallida; assembly: GCA_029216955.1. Lineage (NCBI taxonomy): Eukaryota > Viridiplantae > Streptophyta > Magnoliopsida > Asparagales > Iridaceae > Iris > Iris pallida. The sequence continues at coordinate 19,794,954 of JANAVB010028000.1, read as the reverse complement.
TATAACCCCTTGGATTAATTCATGAAGAAATTACATGAAATTTAATCCACAAAAATTCCCTTTCCTTTCAACTTTCATAACTTGAGCTATTTTGATCCAAATTGACTCTAGTCTTTTGCATTGGAACCCTACAACATCTAGGGAGCTAAGGGAAGCAAGAAATCTAGAATTTGGGAGCTTGGGCATCGTCGAGTTCGAGATCACAACACCCTCTTTTCATTGATTTTCCTTGGAATTTCACCAATAGGTAAATATGTCCAAACCTAGTCTAATTCCTGTTTTTATTTCATAAATGCATTCATATAGGGATAACAATACTGTGGGTAAAGTTTGGTGGGATTTTGATGTGATTTGGTGTCCGTATCGGACACGTATCATGGGTTTAATATAGGTGTTTGGTTGAATGCCTCAAAGGAGAGGACTTCCAGTTTTTACAAAACTTTTTATACAAAAACCTAGTCCTAGGTTTCCTAACCCTAACCCTAGTCTTCTGCACTCAAACCAATGCGGTGTCCGTGTCCAAATTGGACGCGAACCCGACAGGACACACTGTGCACAAGTGCACAGTAATGCCCTGCTACCCGACACCTAGTGTGCACAGCACAGACTACTTGGACACGTGTAACTCGACACAGACGAGGGGGCATTGTCTGCGAACATGCCCCCAAAGTCTCGTGTGGTGTCGTGTCGTGTCGAGTGAGAAAACTCACTCGCACTGGACACGCACTGGTCACGCACACACGCACAGACACCAACTTCGAGTGTCTCGTGTCGCACGGACACGACACGATGACACCTCGTAGTGACACGAGAGTGTAGCCCTATACGTGGCGTACACGTGGACACGAGCACGTGGTGCTTCGTGTCCTGTGTCGTGTGTACGACGCGTGTAACCGCGTGCACGACGTAGTCGTAACACGCGTGTATCAGTCGTGTTTTCACGACTGATACGCTGTTAGTTCTGTGTCCACGCGTGTCGTGGACACGTGTCAGGCTGTGGGATGTGTAGCCCTATGTGTGGGCTACACGTATGCACGACCACGAGACGTGTCGTGTCTCGTGGTGTGTCCACGAGTGCGTGGAATGCGTGCACGACGCTGTTTTCGTGTGCACGTATCAGTGCTTACCCGATGGACTGTTTTGGGTGTTTGGACACGTGAAAACGTGTCGTGGTGTCGTGTCAGTGTCTTGGGATCCTAGAGTATCTATGGGGTGTCAGTTACCAACCCTTGGTTGGGAGTCTTAGCTCGATTTAGTATGGGTAATTCGATTTTCCCCATTTCAGTGCACTGTGCACAGTTCACAGTTTTGGTTTATTTCCAGTTTTTGGAAATCGAATTTCGATTCGATTTTGTTTATGTTTAATACATTAGACTAGTGTATTTTAGTGTGTAGATGTGAAGTGCATAGGTATTTGTGAGGGTAGGTCGAATTTGGGGAGATTTGGTTGTGTGTGTGTGAAGTTATATGTATATACATATATGTATGTATATGTGTTATGTATGTGTGTGTGTGGTTCTGGATTGGTTCCAGAATTCCTGGAACAAAACCCCTCCTTCTCACTGTCTTTCATTCCCTCTCTCTCATTCAGTCTCTCTCTCTTCTTCCCTCTCTATATATATATTATATATATATATGAGTTTATATATATATATAGGTATATATATATATATTGATATATATATATATTTGTATTAGTTTTCATATAGTGATTATATATATATATATGTATGTGGGTTTGTATTGTATATAGTATCCATATATGGGTATATGGGTAGTAGATAGATATATATCTATATATAGATATATACATATATATATGATTTCTAGTATAGGTTTATGTGAAAACCTATGACACTGGCCTATGGCCTAGGATTATTGGCCTATGGTTGGGGCTAGCCCTAATGACCCAAAAACCCACTGTTGACCCTTGTTGACTGAAGGTTGACCAAAGTCAACTTTAGGGCAAAGTTGACCTAGATCACCTAGAAATGACTAGGAATGACCTAAATCAACTAGTTTGACTAGTTTGACTAAAACCCTAACTAGTTTGACTAGTATTGACTTAACCTTGACTAGTTTGACTTTAGAGTTGACCAGAGTTGACCAAGAGTTGACTTTTGACCAGATTGACCTAGAATCATGTAGTTTGCATAGTAGACTTCATATTTACTATTTAGAACACATTGTGACTTGTGTTGCTCTGATCAGGAGCCAGACACCTCTCCTCAGACTGCATATTCTCTACAGACATTCATACAGCAGGCGAGTACATTCTCTGACCGTTTCATACTTGTTCAGGCTTTACTTCTCGCTCTAGATTACTTTACTTGTTGCTGTCACGTTGGTAACACGGATTGGTACTATATGGATCTTTACATGAGATGTTATCCCCCTCGGGAGCATCGGGTACTTCATGTTATGTGTGTTTCACTATCATCATGTACTCCTATGCTTTCATTATTCATGTACACTCATGTGATCATGTACTCTCATGTTTACTGAGCTCTCATGTATACTATCATGTGCACCCTTTTATGGGCCCCATGTGATATCATGTACAATAACGTAACTTGTATAGATCCTTGTGTATTGATTGGGGTACGGGGGAGTAGAAGTGGACATGTGAATAATTCCAAAGTAGTGTAGTCATGTACAAACTCAGTAGTATAGTCATGTATAAATTCTAGCCATTCACATGCCTATCTTGTGCTCTACATCACTAGTCACTACAGTTCTCTATATACAGTAGATATTTCATTACAGCTATCTCTTTTACAGCGTATATTTCCTTTCAGCAGTTCATGTATCTTACTCTATTGCCTGTATCGTATTTCCTAACCTGATATGCACTGCGTGAGATGTATTGTGCTCGTTCCCGTCCTGATTGGACCTGTTGAAAATATTACAGAGGATGAGGATGAGGCCCTGGTGTCTACCTATTATGGAGCAGGACTAGATGATACTTGTATTGAGGACCCTCAGCAGGTTCCACCTACAGCTGAGGAGGATGTTCCAGTAGTCTAGACCAGTTTAGTCTAGGCAGTCTTTTCTATATTTACTTTTGTCTCACATTCTGTGTTGTATTTTGAGATGTGGAGATGTATAGACTCTTAGACTTATTGTATTATGAGTTAACATTCTGGATGTTATGTATCTTAGACACTTAGTCTTATTTCATCTATGCTATGGTTCTCTTTGAGTTACTATCTATCTGTTCTTCGTTCTTCTACCCTAGATGTGATTGAGATTGTTTTCTATTTGTCACCTCCATTCGGAGAGTATAAACTGTACAGGTACCTTATACTGTTAGATGATTTACCTAGGACAGCGTTCTACCGCCGACACTGCGGCGTAGGCTGGACGTACCCACTTCTCGTGCCCTTACTCTAGGGTGCGGGTCGTGACACTCCTCCACCTCTCTAAAGAGACCCGAGACGCGCTTAATGAATCCTCACAGAACGCCGAGTCCTTCCTTACCCAGGTTCGGCTACCAAATAATGAGCCCGTAACTTGCCCACATTACCACAGCATGGTCAAAGTGATTCCCAGTATCACTTTCACCCAGCAAGACATGTTGCTAAAGAATAACCAGCACAATTGCCCCTTGTATTATACAGGATATGTCGGTGCCATTAAGGTCGATCGTATCCACATCGACCCGGGTTCCTCTATGAGCATTATCCCAAGAAACCTCCTTTAAACTCTAGAGATTCAGATGCATCGGTTGACAGCCTCGAACATAACAATCAGCAGCTTCAACGCAGGAAAGAGCGAACCTCTAGGCAAAATTCGCCTGAAGTGTTAGATTGGTAACCTCCATACTGAAGTAACTTACAATGTCATCGATGCAGACATAAACTACAACATGCTGCTAGGACGACAATGGATCAATCAGTACATGATTGTCCCTTCCACCCTCCATCAGTGCATGAAGTATGTGACCAGCGATGGGACCATCAAAATAAAGTTTGCTAATATCGACCCGTTCTGAGGACTTGAAGCCTACTATACGGATGCTAATCTGTACAAGTCAGTCCCCTGGGATGACGATAGCAATGATGCTGGCGACGAGGCAGAGACAGCCTCAGAAAGCGTAACAGCGACCGAAGAACCTTTAAAGCTTCGACTAAAAGGAAGGCCTCCCAAAGTATCAGTGCCTCTCGTTGTTAAGATTCGGGACAGAGCTCCACCTTCGCCACCAGTGACGATAGAAGATGGTCAGGAGCCGATACGAATAAGGCTACCCCGGAGGTCTCTAAGGCCAACCACGATGGCGTAGAAGCATGTGACCATAACCCCTTTAGTGGTCAAACTAAAAGGGAGGCGTCCTCCATCTCCTCCCGCAACAGCTCTAGTCCTCCCTGACGAAGGGCTAGAAGACTACGTCTGTGCCAATATGGAGGCACACTCTCTCGACGATGTAATCCCTCGGGATAAGATATCCCACTTTATTAGTAAGAAGTTATCTTCGAACTACTCTGCTGCATGCTGGAATACCAACTATTTCCTAGACAACTCTCTACATAAGCTATAGACATAGGCGATGTCCATCAACCAAGTGAGCCGAGTTGTCTCTGTCTGGGGTGCCAACTTCGTAGTTCCAGCCAGGAAAAAAGAAGAGGAACCCATCATATTCGGTCAATTGGAGCATCCGTAGTGAATAACTCTCGAAGACCCAGACCTCGACAGTGGTAAGATACAGTTCTATCGCTACAATACACAGGCCAAAAACCTCATCCAAACATGGGTTACGACCTGAACATCAATAAGGGACTCAATTATGGCAAGGATAGACGTCTTTTCTTACGGATTCAAGCTCCAAAGGGAAAAGCTCAAAACTAATACCAACGTACCAGTCGAGGGTTAGCGTATGTTACACCTACTTCCACCTCAGAAGACTCCGAAGAAGAAGTCACGAGGCACTCATACTCTTCTGGCTCCTCCACTTGGGACTCTGACACCATCACCGATCAAGTCTTTAAGAAGATATTGTCTGCTAACATGTCCTCTGCAAGCTTAACCGTCGAAGATAATCAACACAGGTGGTTACAAGAGTAAGAAGCACTGGATGAAAAGTGCTTGCTCGTGTAGCAAAGGATCGAGCTTTACCAAGCCCGTATCTCTGGGTCCTTCACCAAAAAAGTTCGTAAAAGATGATACCAAGTGGGCGACCTCGTCTTGGCAGTCTGAAGATCGATGGTAATGACCCACAAGACGGCTGAAAAGTTCAAGCCCAAGTGGGAAGGATCGTTTGTCATAGAAACGGTATACTCCAATGGTGCTTATCGGCTAGTTAAGCCTAATGGTGACTTGCTAATGATGTCCATCAACGGCATGTTTCTAAATAAATATTACGTCTGAAGGCGGAACCAACATAGGCGCCCACATTCCCTGAAAAAGGGTTCCTACGAGTTTTGGTAAGGGGATATCCCTCTCTCTCTTATATATTCTCTCAAGTAGACGAAGCACTTTACGTCCATATTACCTCTAAATTGCTTCTCTACACCTGGAAGATGTGGCTACCATGTCCATATTACCTCTGAGTAGTCATTCTTCTCGAAAATAGTTCACGTCCATATTACCTCTGGATTGTTGTTCTATACCCGGCAAAGATTAAGCCTACCACATCCATATTACCTCTGGTCAGGAAAATCCCTGGTGAAGATTCCCTCTTTATTTTGAAGACAAAAGCAAAGGGGACAGAAAAGCTTATATATATAAAAACATGTGGCTACAAAGACATATTATAGACTCTTCGTAGTGACATACACAGAAGCAAAAAAGGCTAAAATTGCAGTATAACCTCTCAATAATGCGGGCGAGGCGATGACAGAGCCAATCACTTACTAGTTAAAAGGAAGCCACCGCACGAAGCAGCTACTGGCCTGAGCCGGGGATGATGACCAGTACAGGACTCCCTTATCTCCCAGCTGGCCATGGGAGCAACCACAGCTGCAAGCCTTGCTATTCCTCGAAAGGGCAAGCAATTCAAATCCGAGAAGTAGAGGTCCAAGACTCCATTGACGGCCACAACATCCAGAGCGTAGGGACATCTCGAGATCCAGTAGTTGTTCTACAATGGCTTCTTCGAAAAAAAAGGTTTGCCACCAATGGTCGCCTCAAGCAAACTCCAGGGTCGTTAGCAACCGAGTGTCGGACAAGCAAGGCTATTGTGGAAGTAGTTGACTCTTCTCTTGGAAGGGGTAGTTCTTTATATAGACTATTCATGTGGTCCAAGCACGAGCCAGATGTCGGTCAGAAGGAAGCTTACAAGCTAAGCTAAAGCTCCACTCCATGTTAGACGACAGTACTGCAAGTGAGCGAAGGAACGTGACTCTGGACCTCCTCTGCCAAAGAGATTCGTAATCCCTGCAAAGACGTAAGAGGATCCAATATCAAGAAGTCACCAGGAGCTCTTGCTCTGAAATGATGACTCAGGACAATTAATGCTAAAGAATTAGGCGTGACACCAGCCATCACCCAGCTCGTACAATTCTGCTACGTGTTCATGCTTCTGTTCAAATTATTCCGAGCTTGGCTCAAGTTCAGGACAATTTGAAGGGGGTCTTATAGAAGCATAAAAAATCTCAACTGATGATATCCTTTCACCGTAGAGCAGATAATACAAAGGCTCAGCCCTAGTGCTAAAAAGATAAAATAGAGTATATGGAAAGAAATCCTTATGTGTCACGTCTACCAAAGTTTAGAATAGACACATCGAGACTACACAAAAAGGACTAATTGTGTTCGTCTACAAAGGATCTGGCACATATTCGACAGAGCCTAGAAGGGACTACAAAGGATTTGGTCCTCATCAAAGTGCAGCCCTTCTTCTTAATGCTAGAAGATTAACCTCCATCGAGGCATATTCTGACCTTTTTATGGGCACAAGCCTCCTAGAAGCATATCAGTCGCTCGGTCAAAGCAAGCAACTTCGTGAAGCAGTCATTGGCCCGAGCCTTCAAAGAGCGTAGTAGGTCGTCAGGACATCGAAGATCCCTCAGACGTCACCCAAGTTGAACTCCCTAAGGAGGACATTTTACATACTCCTTAATGGCAGTGATAGATCCTTCTACACAAGGTTCTTCTATAAGAACATGGCTCATATGAACGAAAAAAAGCCACAACTAGCAGCCAACTTATACAGAGCCGATCGTCGCTCGATGTTAAGTTTGGATCTCGCATGGTAGTAAAGGATGCCAAGAAGAAGACAGCGACTGTTAAGAGGAGAACTTCCCCTTATAGGACCGAGAATAGCCCAAGTGCACCCCATATGGCCGACGGTCAGAATTCTCGCATTAATTGGATAAACCTAAGACTCAACACGACGAGTGTCAGTCTTAGACCCTTGGAATCCCCTATATTACGGTGGCAATTAAGAGTGAAGTCCTTAAAGAGTGTGTATTTATCACTCTTTACTTTAGAAGCCAAAGCCTTCAAGCCAGAGGCGCATCTACTCGCCTGCACCAACCTCAGAAACAAGATGGTGGTAGGCCCCGTCCTTTCCTTTGCTTCAGAAACTAATGTATTCGCTCCAGACGTGCAGCTACCTACCTGCGCTAACCCCAGACATACAAGGGTGTTATACCCTTTCCTCCAAAGCCAATGCCTTCAAAGTTCATAGGCACAGCTACTTACATGCGTCCGTATAAGGTACAAGATGGTGATATGCTCACACCATCTCTATTCTCACGGCACAGTCATCTGCTCCGATCCAGAAGCCTAAGTCACTTCTCTATAAAAGACTTGGGAGCTCCTACTGCAACCAATGCAAGTCAGCTTATCGCTCTAAAAGCACAGTAACCTCGCTAACCTGAAGCACAAGCCTACTTGTTGCCTATAGTACAGTGACTCTATTGTTCCGAGATACAGCTTTGTCGTTGCTCTAAATGTACAGAAGTCACGTCGTCATTTGAAGCCAAGTCCACTCGTCGTCTAAAAGCGTAGAGGCTCCATCGTCTCCAGAAGCACGGCCTACTCGTCACTCCAAAAGCACAACAGTACTTAGTCCTCACTAGAGGCGCAAGAGGCATAGGGCCAAACCAATTAAACCACCTTTTATAGAAAAGATTGGAATTAAATCATAATTGATATCATATTAGATTGATTTAAATCTTAGACGTGGATCAATTAGACTACAAATCTAGGATGAAAGCCCAAGATTTACTCGGCTGAATCCGAGCAAGCAAATCGGTATGCGCTACGTGTCACCTCCTTCAGTTATGTTGATAACCACCAGAGATCTCGATTAAGAGGAATCTTGATGTCTGCCACGTGTCGGCACTACAGAAGCCCACACCATGCAATGACAACAGATTCTTTTATATCTCAGGAACCCTAATGCACATCGCATATGTACTTAGTTCTCTGTAAATAGAAGGAGTTCTCCTTCAACTTAAAAGGGAGAACCTTCATCTAAAAAGGAACAATCCACCAACCAACCACAGAAGAACAACCACCTCCAAGGGATCTTCTCCTCCAGACTGTCTCTTGATTTGTGACTCCAGAGTTCTATCAAAGATGCCAGAGAGCCAGAGCAAGGTTGATTCGTCGTCAGATCGTCAATGGAGTAAAGGAGCCGCTGTAGTACTCGATCTCCACCGTCATACTTTTCTAGAAACCTCTTCTTCTTGTACTTAGAATATCATGTTTAGGACTTCCTTCTTTGTACACAGATACCTTATACATTCAATAAAGCAAAAAGTTCGTTCAAGCTTTTGTTATGTCCAACAGTTAGGGCTTCCAGCCTACCTCTTGTAGGAGCTCGGGTTTTTTCCTGGCTTCTACTCTTTCATTTTTCTTCCTAATGAAGGCTGAAGCCATTTGTTTAAAAAAAGAAAAAAAAGAAAAAAAGAAAAAGAAAAAAGTACATATATTCACTAAATATATATAACCACATACAAATCTATAACCAGAAAATGTGTTCACTTGAAGATGTATATACATACATATATATTTATATATATACTTCAAAATGAGAAATATACTCTTTATACTCTAATGATAATATACCCATTCTAATTGTACATGCATATATGCATATGCCCTACACCATATACACATAAAAATATCCTCTAAGTTATATCTATAATTGTATACAAATATACATATATACAGGTATACACTAATTCACCTATCTAATTTAAATAAAAAAGGTTTTAGTAACAATAGAAAATTTAAGGAGGGAGAGGGGTTTACACTTTCGCTTCATCCTGTGCCACCAATTGTGCTGTCGTGTCCCGGTACATCTTAGTTCCTCCGGGATGTATGGAGTATATTGTGCTATGTGCTTCGGCCACCAGGCTCTCCATTTGGGACATACAGATGATCACCACATCAAAATGTCCCGTCGGGATGAATCCTCAATCCCGTCTGCTCTCCTGTTTCGGTCCTCTCTCTAAGTCGTTGCAATCTAGTATCTGTGGGTAATGCTACCTTGATCTTCTCTACTAACGATGATTTCACTTGAAGAGTGGCTAGTACGCCATCAGTTTTGGGCAATACGACTTCAATACCAAGATTCTGCAAGTCTTCTAACAAGTTCGTTGTGTGGTCAAGAAATGAGACATGGACTTACGGCTTAATGCATCTTCCACAACATTAGCCTTGTCGGGATGGTAATGCAGCTCGATCTCGTAATCCTTTATTAGCTCCAACCAAGACATTGTCGCTTGTTCAACTCTTTTGTGTGAAAACATACTTGAGGCTCTTATGATCGGTATAAATGTCAATCTTCTCGCCGTACAAGTAATGTCTCCAAAGTTTCATAACGAAGATGACTGTTGCAAGCTCTAAATCACGGGTTGGATAATTTTTTTCGTGCACTCTCAACTGCCTCGATGCGTATGCTACTACACGTGCATGCTGCATCAAGACACATCCTAATCCTTTTTTGGATGCATCGCTATATATCATGAATCCTTCAGGGCCTGATGGAAGTCCAAGATGGGTGCAGCGGTCAAGCGCTTCTCTAGTTCATAAAAAGCGGCTTGACATTCATCCATCCATATGAACTCCTGGTCTTTGCAATTCAACCGAGTCATAGGCTCCATCATTTGTGAGAAATCTTCTACGAACCTTTGGTAATAACCCGTAAGTCCAAGAAAACTTTTTGCCTAGAAGGATGATATGGGAGCGGGCCATGCCTTGACTACTGAGATTTTTCGGATCTACCGATATGTCGTCTTCCGCGACAATATGCCCAAGAAATGAAACCTCATTGAGAAAGAAGTCATACTTGCTAAGTTTCACAAAAAGCTGCTCATTCCTCAAGGTTCCCAAGACTAATCTTAAATGCTGCTCGTGCTCCTCGTGGCTCTTTGAGTTTATCAAGATATCGTCTATAAAGACGACCACAAATTTGTCCAAGTACTGATGGAAGATCTTGTTCATAAGATTCATGAAGACCGCTGGAGCATTAGTCAATCCGAATGGCATGACCAAAAACTCGTAGTGCCCATATCTTGATTGAAATGCAGTCTTCGGATTATCTTTCTTCCAAACCTTCAACAGATGAAAGCCCGAACATAAGTCGATTTTAGAGAATACCTTAGATCCACTCAATTGATCCAATAGATCATCTATGCGCAGCAAGGGGTACTTGTTCTTCACCGTCACTGCAGTTAAGGCTCTATAATCTATGCACATGCATACCATCCCGTCCTTCTTTGGTACGAGCAAGATGGGTGCTCCCCATGGTAACACATTGGCACGGATAAAGCCTTTCTCCAGCAATTCGTCTATCTATGTCTTTATCTCTACCAACTCCTTGGGTTCTAGCCGATATACTCAAGATGAGATAGGCTCGATTCCCAGAATAAGCTCTATAGAAAACTTGATGTCTCGCTTGGGTGGCAGTCTAGGCAACTCCTCGAGAAATATGTCTTGGAACTCCGTGATGATAGGGTGCTGAGGGATGACATCCATCATCATATGTGTCCCTAATACAGGTAGATTTCTTCTATCTTTTGTTGATCTAAAGATAATACTACCCCTATGACAGTCGAGGGATGCATAGTGCTGGCTCAACCAGTCCATCCCAAGAACTATAACGAAAGTTGGCATAGGAAAAACTAAAAATCGTGCCTTCATCTCCCTACCACATATCACTGTAGGACAAAGTCTATAAATGCTAGTCACAGGTACTATTACACCTCCAGTGAGGATTATAATGCTCTTAGATAATGGTGAGGTGGGAATACTGTGTCTAGTGGCAGAGCTAGTGGATATAAATGAGTGTGTGACTCCAGTGTCAAATAATGTAATAGCAAAAAATATAGCAACTAAAACCATACCTGCTGTGACTTCCGCTTCTGCTTCAATATCCTCAACTACTAGCGAGAAGGCCTACCTATAATTCTGTCCAGGGCCCTGAGCTCTGGTCCTGTTGTACTGCACTTCTTGGGGACGTAATAGTGTGCGAGGTGCTTCTACTGCTGGTGCCATAAGTCTTGGAGCCTACTATCATGGTCGGGTATCGAAAGTGGTAGAGCTATAGGCCTGAAGGCCTGCTGAAATGTACTAGTGCTTGCTGTTTGGGACAATCTCTGGCCATGTGCTGTCCTGGTCCGCACCTCATACATAATCCTAAGCGAAGTCGACAGTCATTTCTAATATGACCTTATTTTCCACAATAGTTGCAAGTGGACTTTTGGTAAGGCATGCCCCTCTACTACGGCTGTGTTATGGGTCTCCGGATAGGTCAACTCTGGATCTCTCTAGCTGGTGTAACTGTTGGTACAGGGCGTCTCTGTGTCTACTGCATCTTCATGCGAAAAAGCTCCTAGCTACGTGCTTCCTCCAGAATAGCTGCATGAGAGACTCGAGACTATGTGGTAGTGTAAGTCTTGAGCGCTTGTGCAAGCCTTTAGTGGAATCTCTTTGCTCTCTCCTGCTCAGTCGAAATCAATGTTGTGCCAAATCTACTCAGGCAGCTAAACTCTGCGTCGTGTTCGTCTACCGTCATGTTTCCTTATTTCAGATGAAGGAAGTGGTCGTAGAGAGTGTCTCGAACATAGATAGGGTGGAATCTCTCATAGGAAAGGTCATAAATCTCCTTCCGTGTCTGCTCAGTGGTTAGTCGTCTTTCTTCAGACTTCCACCAGTGGTGAGCATTGTCCTATAGAAGTAAGTCCACCATTGTCATCCAATAGTTTATTGGCAACTGGGATGCCTTCAGTAGCTTCTCTATGCTGATAAGCCATGCGGAGACCTCTAATGGTTTCTCAGTACCTCTAAAAGGTTTGGGGTTCATCTATATAAACTTCTTGATAGAGCCCTCATAAAGATATGGAGCTGGTGCTGATACCGGTACCAGAGGTGTAACGCCCCAGTCCCAAAATACGTAGGACTAAGTACGTAGACATGCCAGCTGTACTTATACGAAGAATACACCAATATATGGTAATCCCCGTATTGGTACACTGTAATAATAATACAAGATAAGCCACAATAATATAACTAAATCTCATCCATAGCTCAACACAGAGATATAATAAGTCCACTAAATAAGATAAATGATGATATCAAAATATAGCCGGGTAGACATTCCCACCCAAATAGCTATGGAAAAATAGTCTCAACTAAATGGAGTCCAACCTCCTCAAACAGCAAGAAAGATGATAAAAAGATGTCCAATACATGGTCTCAGATAATAAAGAATAAAACTAATATAAGTAGTCGTGCACTCTCTCTACCACATAATACTACAGAGCAATCTCTACGGATACCACTAATAGGTACAACTCCTACCCAGTGAGGATTCTAAGGTTTTTAGATAGAGATGACGTGGGTATACTGTGTCTAGTGGCAAAGCTAGTGGCTACGAATGAATGGGTGGCTCCAGTGTCAAGTAATGTAATGGCATGAACCATACGTGCTATGACGTCCACCTGGTTCTGCCTCCTCGGCAGCTAGAGAAAAAGCCTTCCCAATTTGCTGATTACCCGTCTGTGCTCTAGCCTGCTGGAATTGGGCTGTCTGGGTGGGTAAGGGTGGTCGTGGTGCTCCTGGTCCTGTAATAGCTAGCCTCTGCTGCTGATTATGTGGAGTGACCCTCTGAAATGAGCAATCCTTAGCCTGGTGCTGATTCGATCCGTAAATCAAATAATACCCCAACTGTCGTCTACAATCTCGCAAAACATGACCAACTTTGCCGCAGTAATGGCAAGTGACCTTCTCCTGTGTCTGGTGTGGCCCTGTCCACTGCTGATGCTGAGGTATGGGAGGACGTCTCACTGGCCCTCCTATAGTGGTCTTAGCTGATCCCATAGTCGATGTAATACGTCGATTTGCCTTCCTGCTTATGGCCTCCTGAGTTCTAGCCTCATCCAGAACAGCTGCTTGGGAGACCCTCGACTCGGAGCTGGTGTACTTCTGCAACTCTATACTCAAGCCTCTGTGAAATCTTTTGGCTTTCTCCAGCTCTGTCGTAACCAACCTTGGTGCGAAATGACTCAGTCGGCTAAACTCGACGTCGTACTCGTCAACTGTCATATTTTCCTGCTCCAAGTGTAGAAACTGGTCATATAAAGCATCCTTGGCAGTGTCGGAGAAGAACTTCTTATTGAACAGTTTTTTTAATTCCTCCCACGTCTGATCAACTCCTAGCCGCCTCTCCTCTGTGGCCCACTAATCATAAGCATTTCCTTCCAGCTGTAACTTCACTGCCGTCATCCATAGATCTGTGGATAACTCTGAAGCCTTCAGGAGATTCTCTGTCTTAACCAGCCAATTGGTGATCCCAATGACGTCCTCAGTGCCCTTGAAGTGTGGAGGATTCATGTTACAGAATCCCTCGATAGAACCTACAGAGGCTTGTGGTGCTCGGGCCAATGCTGTCTCCAAACTCCTCCTGATGGCCTCGCTCTGCTGCATCTGAGCCTGTACCAGGCTCTGGAGAATCTGCTCTGTGGTAGCCCTACGTTTCTGAGGCATGGGCTGTTGTGGGGGCATATATGGCATCTGGGGCATGATCTGTGGGGTACCCTGTGGCCCGTACTGTGAAGGATATGGAAAGGGATACTGTGGGGGGTATGTGGGTGGATACTGAGGTGGATATGATGGTGGATATGGTGATGGATATAGTGGGGACTACTGGAGCGGATAGGATAGTGGATACTGTGGTGGCTGTTGTAGGAGATATGATGATGGTGGATATTGTGGAGGTGGTGGTGGTGGATATGATGATGATAGATATGGGGGTGGAATCTGTGGTAGAAATGGAGGTAGTTAAGGTGGTGGTGGTGGTGGTGGTAGGTACTCTCCCTGGGGTGTAGGATCCTCGGGTCCAGTCTGCTGAGTCCTGGTAGGGGTCATCGCTGGCTGTAGGAATGGCCCGGATGGTGCTGGAGTGGTCGGAGACATAGCTGGCTGCTACGGATTCACTGGTTCCTCGTGAGCAGTAGTGTTCCCGTCAGTAATGGCAAGGGAAGTAGTGAGACCGCTACGAAGATTCATCCTATATTGGCACGAAGAATTGAGTTGGTTAGAATAATTTCAAACTGGATGCAATCAAGCAATCAAATGAGAAGTTGAGAGGAGGTCAAGAAAGATATTAATAAGTGGATGAGATTCTATATCTTATTCCTATTTGCAGGCTTGTAGGGCACAGTGTAACCCAATAATATTACTGGACCTGCATGGGCCACCACAAAAACATGTAACGCTCCAGTCCCAAAATACGTAGGACTAAGTACGTAGATATGCCAGCTGTACTTATACGAAGAATACACCAATATATGGTAATCCCCGTATTGGTACATAAGCTGTAATAATAATACATGATAAGCCACAATAATATAACTAAATCTTATCCACAGCTCAACACAGAGAATATAATAAGTCCACTAAATAAGATAAATGATGATATCAAAATATAGCCGGGTAGACATTCCCACCCAAATAGCTATGGAAAAATAGTCTCAACTAAATGGAGTCCAACCTCCACAAACAGCAAGAAAGATGATAAAAAGATGTCCAATACATGGTCTCAGATAATAAAGAATAAAACTAAGTATGAGCGGGAGATGCCTCGTCACCGATGTATGATGGATCTAATGCTGCACCGTACTCCTCGGGATAGTCCTGCTCGTCTAATCCTGGAGAGATCACCAGGTCCTCAGAGGGACGTAACATGATACCAAAAAAATATGCCAAGTAACTGAATGTGTAAAAATACGCAATTATGACTCTACAGGATCTCCTAACCATCTATGTGAGATGCATTTTAGAGGACAACGTTCTACGTAGGGAATGTAACGGATTCACGCAAGCAAGTAATAAAGAGTGGCCGTCAAGTAGCGCTCATCCGAGACGCTATCGGCCAGGACAGAAAGTAGTACTCATACAAGTCACTCTCGGTCCCAAAGTGTGTAAAAATAAATGTAGCCCTATGCTAGTAGCTGTCCCCCCCCCTAACTTCTCCTGTCCAATATGTATCCATAGCCTGTCCAGTTGGCAACGGCTAAGGCTTCTAACTCGACTCACTAATAGCAGTTACCTCCTAACCGTCGCACGTCCCGTACGTATTGATGGCCAGTCGAGTACGTAGGTCCGTGTCCTATATAACTCACTCATCACGTGATACACATGTGTCAAGGCCATAGGGGATATGAAAATATCCCACATTCTCATAGGGTAGTCAACTGACACAAGGTCGACATGCAAATAAAGACATAAATAAATATAACGACTAAATGTAGCCGCTTGCACCCAAGTGTGACTTGGACGCCCAATAGAAATAAAATGACAAATAAGAAAAATAAATATGCAATAATAAATATACTGAAAATAAATGAGCACAATCAGAATCTATGGCAAGGTATACTTGCCTGCGATGCGAGAAAGGTAATCCAAGAGTAGCAAGTGTCAGCACCAAAACTCACACATCACAGATGACTCCAAATGCTGAAACAAACATCAAAAATGATCTCGGTGAAGAAGATATACCTAGGAAATGCCTGTCCAAAAGTCCAATTCTGGAACAGGGGCAAAATCGTAATTTCGAGTTAAAATGATGTCCGCCGTTGGACCCACTTTGCACCGAAACGTGCGCCAAAGTCTATGATCTCTAAAGTCATCAAACTATATGTCTACGGATTCAGTTTAAGGAGAGGAACTCAACGGTATGTCCAGTTTTGGATTCTGATGAGCCGTGTACAAATTTGCCCGTTGAGTGGGTCGCTGGCCCCCAAAAAGGGGTTCCGATTCGACCTTCTCAGAATCGAACCAAACTTGGCACACAAGACCAGAATTTTGATCCGAACCTGTTGCCACAAGTTCTTCTCGATTCGACGACTGTACACGAAGTTATGGACAAGTTTGCAAAACGTCGATATGAGGGTATCTCGACGGATACGCGTTAATTTCGTCGCGCACACGTGACGAAACTGAGTTCCGTCAGTTCCCACACGTCAACAACGTCCATACGCATCTTTCGATACATATAGCGTGCGACCTTGTCGCCCGGTTTGTCGGGGCGCACGTCGTATCGGGGAAATTTTTTGAAATTTACTATTTTGAAAACAGTTTTTTGCACAAGTTTAACATGGATTTAATTCTTGCACAGAAATCGAAATACCGCTCAACAAGTTGCGTTTTAATTGTGGTTATGTTGTCTTCACACATGTTCAATTAGTTTCTATAATTCTTTACTACACAGCAAGAAAATTGGCCGACAAGTTGTCGTTTTAAAACAGTTTTTAGTATTACAGAAAACAGGTTTTTCTTCAACTTCGTCTCAATTTTTCGAGCAAGTCGATGGGTTGTTTCGAAATCCACCTGGAGGATCTCGAAGAGGGTCAAGTCTACTTTCCAGAAAATTTTACGGATCGAAAATCGATGCTACGAGTAAAAGTTATGTCGTAGGGAAGTAGGGTACCTTGAGTGGGAAAACTCCTCCGTGGGTGACGCGGGACTGACTTTCGATGCTCCGTTCGTCGCGCACAAAACTTCGTCGCTTGTGAAACGAACTCGTAGGCGAAGGGGGTATGATCAGCTGCAACTTTCGTTTTGGAAGTCTAGGGTTTTGAGGTTTGTGCAAAAAGTTGTATTTATAACAACTTCTAACTAAAACCTAATACTAATAGGTTGGTTTTTGGAAATCTCACAGGTTAGTTATTTGTGAGCCTACTGCTTTTGCAGTAAGCAACAAATGGGTGGAGGCCCCCCACTTTTAGTGGGTGGGTGGTCTTAATACTTTTTTTCTTTCTTTCTTTCTTTCTTTTTCTTTCTTTTTTCTTTTTTTTTCTTTTTCCTTTCTTTTCTTTGGTTGTGCTGTTGTCGGTCTGGGACTGACCACCCCAGTTAAATTTTTTTATTTATTATATATATATATATATAAAATCACATAAAATCCTTTAAATTTGTAAATATGTATCAAAAATTTTATAATAATTGTAGATAATATTTAATAGCACTTAAATATATCTAACACACAATTCATACTATATATATAATATATATATATATTATATATATATATATATATATATATATTTTTTTTACGTACATATACCAATTACCTCATTAATTCTAATAATATAGAAAATAAAATTTTTAAAATCACTAAAATAATTAGAAAAATATTGGGGGTTTACAAGAGGTGATGGTAAGGGCCTAGTCAGTGCTGCCATCATGCTCTTCCTCACCAGCTAAGTCTGCTGCTACTGAGCCTGCATCATGGCATACATGAACTGAGTAGTGGGGTTCCCGTCAGTCGGTGGTGGAGGAATTTGAGGTCTGCACTGAGGTGGAACCTGCTGAGAAATGGTGGTGATGGTGGTGGAAGTGGTATATTCACCTTGGTAGCACAACAGTAGTCTGCCTAGTCTGGCTGACGAGGGGTACTTAGGTCTCATGTTGTACCGTCGACGGGGTCATGGTAGTCTGCTGCTGTCCTAGCTGGTACAGAGTCACCGGTGTTATTGGTACGACCTGTTCCTCATGAGTGGCTGCATCACCAAATATGATAGCCAAGGTAGAAACACGTCCACTTCGAAGGTTCATATTGCTGGCACAAAGTAATGGTACATTAGATTAGATTCAAGCAAGATGCAATTCAAGCAATCAAAGGGAGTTTGAAGAACTTTGAAGTCAAAGGAAGGTAATAAGTTATGGATGAGATACTATCCTATTCCTAAATGCAGGCTTGTTGGGCACAGTCATGTAACCCAACAATATTTCGTTGACCTGCATAGGCCACTAAAAAAACATGTAATGTCCTAGTCTAAATATACGTAGGACTAGGCAAACGAAACATGCCAACTGCATACATACAAAGAATATCCCAATATATGGAATCCTCGTACGTATATATAAGCTCTATAAAATATAATCAAGGCCAATCACAGAATAACTACATCTCATCCACAGAACATAGGAGAATAACAATAGTCCGAATAGAATATAAAAGAGTCAAAAGATATAGTCGGGTGGAAACAGATCCACTACTAAACAGCTATAAAAATAGTCTCAGATAACTGGAGTCCGACCTCCTAAAATAAAATAAAGAAACAATAAAAATAGGTCCACTATGAAGTCTCAAATCATGACTAAGAACTAGATCTCGGAAGGTGAGACCTCATCTTCTGCGAAGGATGGATCCAGTACTAACGTACTCTTAGGGAAGTCCTGATCTTCTAAGCCTGAAGAATTCACCAGGTCCTCAGCGGGATGTAACAAGATACAAAAAACAACAAGCCATATAAACTGTGAAAATAAATGTGCATGCAATAGGGTGCCTAAACATTCTACTGTGAACATGTTTGTTAAGAACAAGCCACCACACATGGGCACTTCTCGCTAATAATGGAATATGGCATAGTCCCCAATTGGGCACCAGGGGATAAGCGTATAACGTTTGAAAACGTCAGTGGACAACCTGAGGGGGTAAGCTTACTCGTATCTCGAACGGAGCTTCCGGGCTACAAGAAAAAGTGTAATAGTGGCTTATACGTTAAGGAATTATTCTCCCCACCCAATGCCTAGCAATGTTATCCCCATGACTCATATGAACCTCTAATAACTGCGAAGTCTACTAATCATGCAATCTATTAGCAATTACTCCCTAATAGTCGTATGTCTCATACGTATCGGTGGCTAGCCAACTACGCGAGTTTGTGTCCTACATGTGACTCACAAATCATGATACAACAAGTGTTAAGGAAATATGAGATATACCAATACCTCATTTCAGTAGGTAGTCAACTAGTACTAAGTCAATGTAAAATAAGAAACAAAAAAAAAGCAAAACGACTAATGTAGTCGCTTGCATCCAAGTATGACTTGGACGCACAGTGTGATAGAAAAATACAGGATATAATAAAACTGAATAGAAATAGCAGAAATAAAATAGCAATAAAGACATAATATAATGGCAAGGTATCTTGCCTGGAGGTGTGTGCAGAGAATAGAAATTCCAATCACTTAGATCGTCAGAATCAGTAGCAATGAAAAGTCAAATCCTGCAAATGCTCTCGGACGCTGAAATAAATATCACGAACATTTTTTGTATAAAAGAAATATCTAAAATAGCCTACCCAAAATTCTAGTTCTGGACACAGGGGTAAAATTATAATTTTGGGTCAAAACGATATCCGCCGTTGGACCCGCTTTGCACCGAAAGTGTGCCAGTACCTACAGTCTCTAAAGTTATCAAACTATATGTTTACGGGGTCTGATTTTGACAATATAAACCCAACAATATGTCCAAAGTTGGATTTCGGTGGGCCACACACAAATTCGTCCGTTGGATCGGGTCGCGGGCCCGCTAAAATAGCATTCCGGTCGACTTTCTCAGAATTAGACGAAACTTAGCTCACAGGACCAAAAAATGACACGGTCCCAATGGAGCACGTTTTATCTCAAGATGATGAACGTGCACGAAGTTATGAACTAGTTTGCAAACAAGCCAATATGGGGATATCTCGACCGATATGCCTAGATTTCGTCGCCACATAAACGAAATCGAGGTTGAATGCCACAAGTTGACAACATCCTATGCGTCTTTCATGCTCGTGGGTTGCGACCATGTCGCCTATTTTGTTGAGGCGCACACTGTATCGAAAAGTTTTCCAAAATTTCTTTTATTTGAAAACAGGTTTTCTCAAAATTTTGATTAGAAAATAATTACAATAGTGTATACAAATTAAACTACAAGAATGGAGTTAAAGAGCTACAAGTGGTCAAAATTTCTGTTCAAAAAGTTCCTAAAGATTTCTACTAGTTTGGCCAAAATTTGTCGTCGAACAGGGGTACATGAAATCCTATTACTGTTAATTATGACAGTAGGTTTTCGTCGACTTCGCGTCAATTTTACAGATCGATCGTGCCATGATACCCAAATCACGTTGGTGGGAATTCGAGAGGGTCATATAGGATTCCTAAAACAGTTTACGAATTCAAAAACGATAAAAATAGGGCAAATTTAGGTCATGAAGGGGGGTACCTCTCGGTTGTATCGAACATAGTTGTCACGACCCGCACCCAATGTAAGGGCACGAGTGCATAATAGTGCCCAGCCTACGCCGCAGAAACGGCATAGAACTTATAGGTCTGCTATCTTACAATGTATAATAACATGTCATCTTCGAATGAATGATATAGAATACATATAAACTCAATCACAACCTAGAAAGAAGAATATATGGCCCGAATAAAGATAAGGATAAAGATAAAGATGAACTCAGAGTGAAAAGTAGCTAACATAAATCCAGAGTAAGTCACAAAGTAGTTAAACAAGTCTGAAATAACATAACATGCTAATGTAATAAACTGGAGACAAAGTCCAGTCAAATCCTAGTCTGACTGAGTCACCGCTAGAGCCTCCTCAGCTGGCACTAACCCCTGCTGGACTAGGGTCTCTTGGTCTAGCCCACTACGTCATGAGGATCGTAGTAGGTAGGACACTCGTCCTCCCATAATCTATAAATTTCGTCAACATATCCAGTCAGGATGAACGAGCACATTTCCAACAACAGTTCCCAATAAATGACAAGTGCTATGTAACAGTAAATAGAGAGAATAAACATAAGTAAAATAGAATGTACATGAAAGTAGCATGGCAAGAATAAAGTAGTAAACGAGAGCAAAACAAAGATATCTGAACATGTCATATACAAGAGTCAAGAATAACTATCTACGTGAGTGAATATTAGCTTTGACATATGGCCGGCTTGGGAACTTGCACAAGGTCTACTGGCCTGGTTAATCATACGTGAAGTGTATGATTAACACTCATATGGATCTATAAATGTACAAGGTGGGTATTGACCACATGTCTAGACTAATATTCCTCCGCCCCCGACTGGTATAGTGGATCCAATCATGACTCGTTACGACACAAGATTCTAAGAGAATGTAGTAAGTCTTCTCAAGAATAGATGTCCATACATTGCATAAGAAGTACAATACGGCTGGCACAAGGTACACCACGTTAAACAAAAATAGCAACTCATGACGGGATCCATAAAATACCAATCCGTGTGACCAATGTGTCAAGAGTCATGAATATCTACACTAAATACATGAAACATAGTAAATATTATGAACAAAAAATCATCAGAGAATGTACTCGCCTTGTCCTGAACTGAGGAATCAATACTACCACTCCATGAGCCTCGAAGGGTCAACTCAAGCAATAGCTCCTAATGTGAAACAGACAATACCAACATATTCAGAATGGTCAAATTAGCTAGGATAGCCTACCCATAAGTCCTATTCTAGACACAGAGGCAAAACAGTAATTTAGGCTAAAACGATGTCCGACGTTGGACCAGCTTTACACCAAAAAATGTGTCGGTATCTACGGTCTCTAAAGTCGTCAACTATAGTCTACGGGTCTAGTTTGACTAGACGAACCCAACCATATATCCAAAGTTGATTCCGGTGGACCGTACACAATTTCCCCCGTTGGATCGGCTCGCAGGCCCGCCAAAATAGCATTCTGGTCGCCCTTCTCAAAATTGGACCAAACTTGGCATACAAGACCAAAAATGACATGGTCCTGTTGGCACATGTTTCGTCTCGAGATGACGAACGCGTATAAAATAATTGACAATTCACAAAGAGTCGATACGGGATATCTCGACGGATACACACTGATTTCGTCGCGCATAAGCCAAATCGAGTTTCGTCAAAAACCACACGTCCGCAACATTCGTACACGCCTTTCGATGCCTATGGGTTGTGACCAAGTTGCTCGGTTAGATGGGACGCACGAAATATTATTTTTCATGAATTTGGAAATCAGTTTTCGAGACGCACTGTGACAAAATCAGAACTAAAATGGTTCACAGAGCCCCATAGGTTGTCTACAAGTTCCTTCGAAGGATTTTTGAATCGGTCCAAGGATTGGCGAGAAATCGCCTCCAAAAACAGCGATCCGGGTTCCAACTTCTGTCCGATTCTAAAACAACTACCAACTAAAATATATAAAATATATATATATATATAAAATATATATATATATATTAAAATATATATATATATATATATTTTATATATATATATATATATATTTTATATACATATATATAAATTATATATATATATGTATATTATATATATATATGTATATATATATATATATATATATATATATATATATATATAATATATATCTATATATATATTAAAGAAAACCCCCTCGTTTATTAAAGCTGGCTCAAAAACTGCAGACAAACCGTATACCAGGCACAAATGTCGAAGCCTATACAGGTATATCGCAAAGGAAGGAGGGGGAGAGCGAAACAATCGCTAGGGGCTAGGGAGCACCGACCAGAATGCTCTCGAACTGTGGGAACACAGGGTGCTCCACTTACGGCATTGGCGGGTTCTTCCCGCAGGATCTGGTCAGCCGAGATAGTTGACCTTCGAATCTTGCCTTGTTGCGATTCTTCTAGATGACCCAAGTAGCGGCCGCTGCGACGATCTGGTGGCCATGGGAAGCAGAACCCCAGGAGTCCAGAAGATCGTGGAAGCGTCCAACGCCCTGTTCGATGCTGAATAGCTGGTTAAGGGTAGTCCAAGTCCTGTCTGGCAGCGCCCCCTAGCGGAATATATGATCGATAGTCTCGGTATGATGCTCGAAGCAGCAGGAGCGAGCAGACGCTAAGCTAACCCCAATGGTTTTAAGGATGTCGTCTGTCGGTAGTTTCGTCCTGATGACTCTCCACACGAGGAAGGACCACTTTTTAGGGATGCAGGAGTGCCAATATGGGCTATGGGGAGGTACGGCTGACCGGCACCCTGGATAGCGATCCTCGCCGACCTCACCGAGAATGCCTCTGACACCTCGAGGGATCATCTCAACGCATCCCCTCATCACTGATACGTAACCCTCTCTCGCGGATGCCATCAGCCGCATCGATACCAGACCACCGAAGAACCTGGTCCCAGTACCAGTTGTTGGTGGAGGGGTTCTAAAAGCTCTGATCCTACAATCTCTCAGGGTCTTCGTTAGACTCGGGGTCATCCTGTCTCCAATCAATCGTTCAAGGAATGGGTTCGAGTCGCCCTTTCCCAGCTGAAGCCGTATCGCAGGCTCGGCCAGGTCACGGTCGATAAGGATGCGGCGCCAGGCCGCTGAGGATCTACAGTTGTGTATGGCCATAGAGGGTGGATGTGTGTTGAAGTATCTGGCTTTCAGGAACCTACTCCATAAGTTGTTGCTCGTGCGGAGTTTCCACCACAGTTTCAGCGAGAATACTTTAACAATGTGAGAGTTTGGTGAATCCCAGTCCCCCTCGCCTGTCGAGTGAGCCATAGAATCCCAGCTAGCCCGTAATGCTTATCCTGGCCGTTGCTATGCCCTAGAAGAAATTACAAAAGATCTATTCGATCGCGGAAAGAACCTTGATGGGCGGCGAGCACGCCGCTAGGTATGGATGGGGATGGAGGATAGCACGTGATTGATGAGGATTATTTTGCCGCCTGGGGATAAGGTGGCATTGTGCCCCTTCAAGTTTCTTCCTGATTTTGGTGACTAAGTCCTTAAAAATGCCAACGTTGGATTTCCCGTACACTAAAGGCATCCGAGATAGTTGAACGGGGGCTTAGCAACTGAGAAGGAAGTTAATTTGGAGAGGTTGTCATTGTCATTTAGTTTGGAATAAAGTCAATGGCTGCCTCGTGGATGCCCTTTTGGTCGGAAATGATGTTCTCATTGTCTCGGCTGTCCTGTGAATCGAGAGCTTTTGTTTGCGCCCGTTAATGCAGGCATGAAAGTACTTCGAGTTTTCGTCCCCCTCGCTGTCCCATTTTAACCTCGCTTTCTATTTCCAGAAATCGGTCTCCACTTTGATCCTGAATTTAAACATAGCCTTGGTGAGGTTGAAGGCCCTTCTAGCCGCTAAGGAGCGATCCATGACGACCCGGGCCTCGGTCCGGGTTACTTCGTCATCGGCGACGTGAACGGCTTGAAGGACATCTTCGTAGGCGAGCTTGCTCCAAACAAACAAGGCTTTCCTTGTGGCTTTAAGCTTGTTGCCCACCTGAACAAGGGGGTTGGGGGAGTCTTCGCGGTTCCAAGCTTCTGCGATGATGCCCATAAAATGGGGATGCCCTGTCCGAAGTCGAGGATTGGAAGTTCTTTTTGGATGAGTTAGTCTTTTTATGATCTCAACTAACAGGTATATATATATATATATATATATATATATATATATATATAATATATATATATATATATATATATATAATCCATTTAATATCGTTTCTATATATTTCTATTTTAAAAACAAATACAATTTCTTTTTCCTTTTCTTTTTCATATATAATATATATATATATTATATATATATATTATATATATATATATATACAAAAAATATATATATATATATAATATAGGCCTATATAATAAAAAAATAAATATATATATATATATATATATATATATATATATAATATATATATATATATATATATATATATATATATATATTATATATATATATATATATATATATATCTCTATGTAGGAAATAAAATAACCTATAATTATTTATAAATAAAATTAATATTGTGTCTTATATTTATTAAATATACTTAAAAACTTTATTAATAACTCAATAATATATATATATTATATATATTATAGATATATATATATATTATATATATATATATATATATCTATATTATATAATTCTTGTTTTAATCAACAAAGTAATTATATAACAATTATAATTTAAATATTAAAATAATTGGAAATGACCATATTACCCTTAATTATGAAAGTGAGGGTGACAATCTATCCTCTTAAAATATTTCGTCCTCAAATTTAAGGTAGGTAGTGGGATCAAAACACGATAGAGTGTTAAGTCAATAATTTAGGTACAGTCAAAGAACGACGACTTTGGCACGAGCAAGATAATCATTTAAAATCGCTTAGGCACGATTTATGAGAGAGAGCTACAAGAAATAATTAAACCTTGGCATGATTTGGAATGGAACTGAGTGGCTAAGAATCAAAATTTTAGGTATGACAAGAAAATTATTTAGACATGATCAACTTAAGTTATGACATGACTAAGTTCAGATAGTTGTGATCAAGGATCAAAAATTTTAGGCACGATTCAAGGGTAAAATTTATATAGTAACGATCGTAAATTCATAATCGTTGGAATCAAATCGTTTAGTCATGTCGGGTCATCCAGGCACGACCAAACAAAAAGTTCGGTATATCAAGAGTAGTTTGAACCCTAGAAAGAAATTAGTCTTTATCAAGAATTTGTCGAAGTTTTATGCACGATGATATTGGCATCAAAAAAGTCACGGTCAACATTAAATTTTTGACATGATCAAGGACAGAGTAAATAATTCTCAATTAAAATGATTAGGTATGATGAAGAACAAAATCACACAGTCTGAACATGAGCAACCCAAAGATTGAAATCCAAATCATGGCCAAATTTTAAATCACTTGAGTATAGTCAAATCAAGAACCTTGGCATGATAAAGACGACGACCAAGAAATCGATTGGCCACGTTCAAGGAAATTAGAATTTAGCTATATTAAAATTTGAAGGATAATTCAAGGACAGGAAAAAAATTCAATTTCTTTTTACTATGATAGGAAAAAAATCTAAAGGCAAGATTTCACAGGAAGTCAAGGTAATCATCTCACTCTGCTTCGTCTGCTGCCAAAATTATCCGAAGTCCAGATATATTACTACCAAACCATGATCATCATTTTTCCAATTATGCCTCTCTCTCACAATACTACTACAAATCAAGATCTTAAATCATGAAAATCAAACCCTTATGTGTCTACTACCAAAATCAAAATTTCTGTCATGAGATGACTACTCATTAAGCATATTTTTGTTATAACTCCTTTATTTTTTTTAATCCATTTTTCATCTCATCCAAATTCGTCCATTTTTGTCATTAACTTAGAATTCGAATTCCCTTGTATCAGGATTTATAAAGTCCTCGGACATTATCCAAATCTATACTCCTCATATTAATGTCACTAACAACATAATCTTCTTTTTATTTAAATCAACCTCCACATATCCTTCAATTTGTACTTTCAGATATTATCCTTCTTAAATTAGTAATCTTACAAAATCTCTAGATTTTCTTATAGCTCAAAATTTTTGTTTCCCTACCAGTTCTCTCAATCATTCCCTACAATCCTTTATTTAATTTAGCATCACCATTGCATGCAATCATAATATCCTTTCCATGTATTTTGAATTCCTAGATTTAGTACTTTGCCTTAATTCAAAATAAACATATCAAGAATCAATAACAAAAAATATTTAGGTTCTCAAATCCAGTCGTCCTCGATATCCTCATCAGCTCTAAAAATACAACTATGAAATATTACAGTTTTCATCATCAATGCACATTCCAATTCTCGAAATCCTTTTTCGTTCCTCCTAAGTAGTCCATACTAAATAATTTTCCAATGTAATTGTTTCCAAAATGATAATACTGACCTCTTGATTTCATTTTAAATCTCAGGCATATCTTTATCCATTTTTTTTGTAATGTCCAACATTTATATTCCAACCAAGATTACCACTGGATAATAATTCTTTTTATTATTTTTTTGAGCTAGATGATACAGTATTCCTCGACCTTTCCCAAGTAAAGAGAGGCAAGAATTCAAAGAGTCGAAAGTGTAGCTAACAGATTTAAATATGAGGTAATTGGTCAATAAAAATAGAACAAAATTAATTAAGACATAGAAATGATAATAAGACGAAGAATTGATGATAGGGATTTGTTCCTGCTCATCTGTTCATATCAAAATAGTCTCCTTCCCTTTTCTTGCACTTGTTTATATTTAAAAAAACAAAATTTCTTAACCTCCAAAGCGTTGTCTTGTCTAATAAGCAAACTTTTCCTTACTAAATTCACTTTGAAACTCCAAGTCACAAGTTATCCACTACTGATAACCTTGTGGCCTAATCTCCATACCTGAGGTCCTTTAACCATACAAATTCTTCTAGACCTTCATGTCTAAGTTTGTCGATATCTTCTAATAAATAAAAAATTTGTCTCCCTTTAACCCTATCATCCACAAAATGTTAACCCTATATCATTGAGATTTTCTAAAAATGGGGTCATAGAAGTCTAGTCCCGAAATAACCATTTATCCTATTTGAGCACCCTCATTTTTTTTCATAGTCAAAAATAAATTTGTCAATAACTTCATAGGAATCATAATTCCTATATTGTAATCATTCTTAAAATTTCATATGTCAGTAACTGATCCAAGTTGTATGACTCGGGCCTTGCCAAATTCACTAAATAAGTCATAAACCTCAATTATCCCTAATCCAATTCTCAGTCATCACTCTTGGAAATTTATTCAAATCCTTCTACTAGTTTTGTCTTGGTAATTTCTTAAATTTTAGAAATTTTATCCTGGTGTAGTAATCGCGTCTCGTGCCACCTTCTTGGCTACTCAGGCAAGAAAGATAATCAAACATTCTTTTCAATAGTTCTTACCACTATAAAATTATATAAATCGCCACTTTAACTTCTTCTTTTTTGTCGCAAGTCCTTACAACATTATCATCTAATCTTCAAATTATAACCCACATTCATGAATCTTTCTCAACCTGACTATATAATCCAAGTTTATCTAGTTGTTATATTTCATTTATTTCTCAACTTATTTCATCAAACCTCGAATCCCAAACGTATTATCTTGGTTTAAATTCAAATTTCCTAAAATAGATGTCAACCTTTATATATAATATTGACTGATCATCTTCTTCTTACCAATATGAATGGATAGAAGTTCAACACTTACCCTTTTGTTCCTTCTAGAGTCCATAAAACTTATCCTCATACAAGAATAGGGTTCGGCAACGGACAGGTGTTTCGAAAATCAAGGTAAGCAAAATGAGTGAAGAAGACTCAATATAGTTTCGAAATAAGATTCTCAGGGGTCATCCCTGGAATCTATCAGGAGATCCTAATATGTGATTGAGTACCAAAATTCTAAAATATTCTATGATTCAAATCCAATCCTAGGGCAGGCTTGCAGTAGTACGGCTAAGCCTAAGTACTACCACGACTTCGCATTAGTTGCAAAGACTGACCTGCATGGGCTACCACTAAAAATATGTCACGACCCGCACCCAATGTAAGGGCACGAGTGCGTAAAAGTGCCCAGCCTACACTACAGAAATGGCGTAGAACGCTGTAGATCTGTTATCTAATAATGTATAATAACTTGTCATCTTCGAATGAAGGATGTAATGAATATATATAAACTCAATCACAACCTAGCAGGAAGAACATATGGCACGAATAAAGATAAGGATAAAGATGAAGATGAACTCAGAGTGCAAAGTTGCTAACACAAATCCAGATTGAGTCACAAAGTAGTTAAACAAGTCTGAAATAGCATAACATGCTAATGTAATAAACTGGAGACAAAGTCCAGTCAAATCCTAGTCTGACTGAGTCATCGCTAGAGCCTCCTCAGCTGGCACTAACACTTGCTGGACTAGGGTCTCCTGTTCTAGCCCACTACGTCATGAGGACCGTAGTAGGTAGGACACTCGTCATCGCCATAATCTATAAAATTTTGTCAACAAATCCAGTCAGGAAGGAACGAGCACATTTCCAACAATAATTTCCAATAAATGACAAGTGTTATGCAACAGTAAATAGAGAGAATAAACATGAGTAAAATAGAATGTACATGAAAGTAGCATGGCAAGGGTAAAGTAGTAAACTAGAGCATGAACAAAGATATCTGAACATGTCATGTACAAGAGTCTAAAACAACTATCTACGTGAGTGAATATTAGCTTTGACATGTGGCCGGCTTGGGAACTTGTACAAAGTCTACTGGCCTGGTTAATCATATGTGAAGTGTATGATTAACACTCACATGGATCTATACAATGCACAAGATGGGTATTGACCATATGTCTAGACTAATATTCCCTCGTCCCCGACTGGTATAGTAGATCCAACCATGACTCGTTACGACATGAGATTCTAAGAGAAGGTAACAAGTCTTCTCAAGAATCGATGTCCACACATTGCACAAGAAGTACAACAAGGCTTGCACACGGTACACCAAGATAAACAAGGAATAATAACTCATGACGGGATCCGTAGAATACCAATCCGTGTGACCAATGTATCAAAAGTCATGAATATCTACACTAAATATATGAAACATAGCAAATATCATGAACAGAAAATCATCAGAGAATGTACTCGTCTGGTCCTGAACTGAGGAATCAATACTGCCACTCGATCAGCCTCGAAGGGTCTACTCATGTAATAGTTTTCTAATGCTGAAACAGACAATACCAACATGTTCAGAATGGTCAAATTAGCTAGGATAGCCTACCCATAAGTCCAATTCTAGACATAGGGGCAAAACGATAATTTTGGGCTAAAATGATGTCCATCGTTAGAAAGGCTTTGCACAAAAAAATGTGTCGGTATCTACGGTCCCTAAATTCTTCAAACTATATGTCTGCTGGTATGGTTTGATGAGACGACTCACCCGTATGTCCAAAGTTGGATTTCAATGGGTCGTGCACAATTTTGCCCGTTGGATCGGGTCGCGGGTCCGCCAAAATAGTGTTCCGGTCGACCTTCTCAGAATCGGACCAAACTTGGCATACAAGACCAAAAAAATGACATGGTCTATTTGGTGCAAGTTTCGTCTCGCGATGACAAACGTGCACAAAGTAATTGACAAATTCATAAAAGGGTCGATACGGGGTATCTCGACGGATACGCACTGATTTCGTCCCGCATACGCAGTAAAATCGAGTTTTGTCGAATCCTACACATCCGCAACATCCATATGCGCCTTTCGATGCCTATGACTTGTGACCAAGTCACATGATTTGATGGGACGCATGCTGTCCGGGTTCCAACTTCTGTCCGGTTCCTCATAGTTTTTTCGTAAACTTTGCGTCGAATTTTCGGACAACAGAGTTTGGTATTAGAAAATAAATCTAATGGGACTCCTAGAGGGTCATATCGACTATCCGTAGAAATTTACGAATTTCAATTTGATCGAGCGTGCACAAAGATACGAATCAGAGAATACGGGTACCTGAAATTTGTATTCTGTGCGGCTGGGTGTGGGCTGTGCGCGCGGATCTCAGTTTGACGGCGGTGGGCGGCTCTCCGACGTTTCCCGGTGGTCGTCGGGGATGATGTCTGGGTTGGGGTTGGATTGAGTTTCACTCTGGAAATGTCTCTCTCTCTCACTCTTAATCGTGTATTAAGAGGGAAGAGGTGTTCGGTTACAAACCGAAACAAGAGGAAGAGGAAAAGTTGAACGTATGTGTAGGGGGGTTCGATTGTGTTTGTCTTGGGTTTGCTGTTGCTGTGGGTGGGCTGGTAGGTAGGCTAGGTAGTTTAGTTAGGTAGTAGCTAACTAAGAGTTGGTTTTAGTTGGTAGTTATTAAATACATACATATATTTTTTATTAAATACATACATATATATATATATATATATATATATATATATATATTATATATATATATATATATATATATATATATATATATATATATATATAATCCATTTAATATCTTTCCTATAATATTTCTATTTAAAAAAAAATACAATTTCGTTTTTCTTTTCTTTTTCATATATATATATATATATGTGAATATCTATATATATAAGGATAAGTATATATAAGGATAAGTATATATGTGTATATATATACATATATACATATGTAAATATATATATATATATATATATATATATCTATATATATATATATATATATAAAATATATATATATATATATATATATATATATATATATATATATATATATATATATATATATATATATATATATATATATATATATATATATATATGTGCCTATATATACATATGTGTATATTCTATGTAGGAAATAAAATAACCTAAAATTATTTATAAATCAAATTAAATATTGTGTCTTATATTTATTAAATGTACTTAAAAACTTTATTAATAACTCAATAATATATATATATATATATATATATATATATATATATATATATATATATATATATATATATATATATATATATATATATATATATATATATATATATATATATATATATATATATATATATATATATATATATATATGTTTATCAACAAAGTAATTATATTAACAATAATTATTTAAATAATTATTTAAATATAAATTAATTGAAAATTACCATATTACCCTTATTTAGGAAAGTGAGGGTGACAAGAGTATCTATGTTCTCGCAGTGGTCTAGGTAGGTGCGACGGTGCTTCAGCGATCAAGTGGCTATTGCATGGGGTCAGGGGGTGTGCAGGAGATCGAGGACGCTCCAGGAGTTTCAGCGCAAAGTCGGGGTGAAAAATTTGTAGGATTTTTTCTTCAAAGTCTCTCGAGCGGTCTTTTATAGGTAGGGATTTAATTAAAATTTTTGAAGGATTTAAACTAGGATCTTGGGTTAAAATCTTGTGGAGAATCCTATTAGGATTGCAGCAAAAAAAATTTGAAGCTAATCGGTTGAGTTTGATGTGGTTTTGGTTTTCCGAAAGTTTAAAAAAAATGAAGAGTTCGGCTCTATAGTGGTCGTGGCGCGCGTTCAATGTTCTGAAAGGAACAACGACTTCTCTCATTTTTCTTTTTTTGCTATATATATATATTTTTTGCTATATATATATATATATATATATATATATATATATATATATATATATATATATATTTGCATATATCTAAATAATATACATGTGTGGATAAATTTATATAAAAATAAATTCTAAAAATTTCTAACACTAATTAATTACTTATAAAGTAATATTTAGTTGAAATTTTGTGCAAGAAATACTATAAATAATATTTGTTAGCTAGTTTGCTACATAAAAAATGATATAATTAAGTAAAAGTAATAAACTTATTAAATAAATAGACCATAAAATATTAAAGTAAATATAATAAAAATTATAAAAATAGGGGGGTTTACACATCTGATGTTGGATTGATAGCTGTTATTGTATGCAAATTTGGCCAAAGGTAGATAGTCGTCCCAACTCGATTTCAAGTCAATTGTGCAGATCCGCAGCATGTCTACAAGAATTTGATTCGCACGCTCCGTTTGGCCGTCGGTCTAAGGATGTTAAGCTGAGCTAAACTTCAACTTAGTACCCAGAGCCGATTGAAGGCTACCCCAGAAGTGAGACAGAAATTGCCAATCCAGATCTAAGACGATGTATACTGGAACTCTATGCAGCCGCACTATCTCTTTTGATGGCAATGAAATACGCTAACTTGGATAATCGATCAACGACGACCTAGACGGCATCGTTCACTCATGGCATCTTTCGGCAAGCCAATAATAAAATTCATGCTCACGTGCTCCCAATTCTGGAATCACCAGATTCTGCATCTTCCCGCCCGGTCTCTGATACTCAGCTTTCACCTGCTAACAGGCCATATATTATGACACGAAGAGTGCCATATTCTTCTTTATTCCGTGCCATCAGAAGGTCGTACGAAGGTCTTTATACATTTTTGTGCTGCCATGATGCAAGAAATACTTTGCGTAATGTGCCTCCGACAATATTTCCTTTCTGAATTTTGAGTCATCCAGAACATATAGTCGACCTTTCAATCGTATCACACTGGTTTTATCTTCCGTAATATCGATCATCCTACCCATTGAAACTAGCCCTCGTATCTTCTTCAGGTACGAATCGTCCTTCTGGTTGGTCATGATATTTTCCCGCAAGCTCGACTCTAGTTGTAGTTGCACCAACTGCACTCCCTTGAATTGAACCTGGAGGCTGATGTCCATCTCTTCTAGGTCCCGTAGTAGCCTGTTGTTGATGGCTAATGAGGCAATGTATTTTTGACTCAGAGCGTCTGTCACAACATTTCCTTTGTCAGGTGCATAGTCAATCGTTAAGTCATAGTCCTTGATTAGCTCTAGCCTATGCCTTTGTCGTAACTTCAGCTCCTTTGGATAATGAACTAAAAAATCAAGGAGAGTAGAAAATTTTGAGGAGTTCTAACAAGAATATACTTCATGGGTTAGTGACCCTAGAATAAAGGTCAAGCCTATAGTATTATAGCAGGGTTCAATCTTCATGACTGAAGATTATGCTTTTTGGTAGTAGTCACATAAGGGTTTGATTTTCATGTTTGAAGATCATGATTTTGTAGTAGTACGCCTGGGCTTGTAAGATAAAAGTATATTTGGAAAATGTCGATTGGGTATACTTGGTAGCAGTCAAACAGAGTAAAGTGATTACTTGACTTCCTTAAGAAATTGATTTTCCTATCCTAGTACAAAGAAATTTGACTTCCCTATCCTTGAATTATTTCTTAAATTCAATATCGCTGAAGTTTGATCCTTCTTGATCGTGACCAACCAGTTTTGGTCATTTTTCTATTTCGCGATGACCTTCTTGATTCTTGACTATATCCAAGTGATTTAAATTCGATCGTGACTTGGATTTAAATACTTTATTGCTCGTGTCTGGACTACAATTTTATTATTCATCATATCTAAATACTACTTTGACCAAGGTTAGCCTGACCTTATCTTTGATAGTATCGAAATTCGATTAGGATCGTGTTTGAATTTAAATGCTATTAACACTCGTCCTAAACCTTCGACTTAAGATTAGCTAATGACTAAGTTCGGTTCTAATTCTGATTTGACTTAACCACTATTCTTCATGTTTGGTCGTGCCTAGATGACCCGGCACGACTAAATGATCCTGATTCAAACGATCGTGATTTTAATGATTATTACCATGCATATTAATTCTATTTCTGGATCATGCCTGAAAATTTTTATCTTCGATCACGACTATCTACCAACTTAGTCGTTTCAGGTTTGATCATGATTGAATAAAAATTTTCATCGTGCCTAAATATCAATTCTATAGTCGTTTGTGCCCAGATTTCATTCCTAACCATGCCTAGTTTTAATCTTCTTCGTAACGTTATCCTAGATCGTACCTAAACAACTTTGCATCTAACTTTATCGAGCATATATCCTATTGATCGTTCTATACTTAGATTGATTCTAATTTGATCATAATCGAACGATTTTTGATTTTATAGTTGCGACTTCGCGCTCGAATAACTTGAAATTATTTCTAAATCTTGCCTAAGGTACCTTGAATTCGAGTCTTGATTTATGCCTAAATTATACATTGTTCATAACTAAGCTTCAATGTTGATCGTGCATATGCGACTATGAGTCTAATTTATATCAACTTAAACCACTAAGTCATTCTGTATCTGAATTTCAATTCTATCTTCGATTCTCCTAGCCGTGAATGAGATCATGCCACGGTAACTTGAATCATTTCTAAACCATGCCTATATGATATTATCCATACTTCTAGTTTATCACACCAAAATCATCAGTCTTGCTGAAGCGATTTTGAAATTGATTGACTTGATCATGCTAAGATCGTCGATCTTTGATCGTGCCTAAATTATTGACTAAACTCTCTATCGTTTTGATCCCCCCGCCAACCTTAAATTTTGAGGATGAAATTTCTTTAAGGAGGGTAGATTTGTAACATCCGTTCGAAATTAGATTTTTTTCGAAATCTTGTATATTCTTTTATCTTCCAAATTACCCTGGAATCTATCAAAATCGTGAATACGATATATATATATATATATATATATATATATATATATATATATATATATATATATTAACAAAACACTCCCTATTTTATTCCATGAACAAGAAAAGCCGAAGCTATACAAGTATACCGGAAGACACAAAATGCCGAAGCCTATACGCGTATACTAATAAAAGGAGGGGGGGAGGGATCCCGAACCAACTAGACCCTGGAGAAAAGGGAGTTCCAAAAGTTCATCTGACCGTGATCGTAATGTGCGTGTCGCTTGCTGCACTGCCTGATGGTCTCCTAAATCTGGCGATCGGCGGAGAACTGACGTCCTTCGTATCTCGTCTTATTGCGATTCTTCCAAATAACCCAAGTTGCAGCGGCCGCGATGGCCTGATGACCGTGGGACTGGGAGCTCCATGCCGAGATAAGGTCCTCGAAGCACTTAGCCTCGGTGTCTATCCTGCAGCGGAGGAAGAGACTATTCTAAACCTTGGCGGAAAGATATTGCTGATAAAATATGTGGTCTACCGTCTTCGAGGAGCGGTCTGAGCAGCATGTGCATGCGGACGCTAGGCTGAAGCCGATAGTGCATAGGGTGTCGTCGGTAGGAAGGATCTTATGAAGAGCTCTCCAAATGATGAAAGACCATTTTTTGGGATGCATGACTGCCAGAACGGAGCAATGCTAGGGGTTGGCACCCCCGTGCCTCGGATCAATTTCCTAGCCGACTGAACCAAAAAGTAACCCGACGCCGTCTCCTGCCACCGGAGCTCGTCAGCTTCAGACCCGATCGCCAATCCCTCACGACGGATAAGCTCGACCGCCTCTAAGCCAGCCCACTCCCTCACTTTATCCCAAATCCAGGTCTGCCCAATGGGGTCCCACATGTCCTTGACCTTGTAGAGCCGGTAACCCTCAGAGCGGATTGGAAGTAAAGAATATCCAACCCATCGTTTTAGGAAAGCCTGAGATTCTCCATCGTCGATCTTGAGACGCATTGCCAGTTCGGCAAGAGCGCGCCCGATGAGCATACGGCGCCATGCTGCGGAGGATCTGCTATTGGAAGTGGCCGTAGATGGATGGATGTACTTGAAGTATCTGGCCTTCATGAATTTGGACCATAGGTTCTGAGTAGTACACAGCTTCCACCAGAGTTTCATCGAGAATACTTTAATAATGTGGAAGAGTTTGGTGAATCCTAGTCCCCCTCCTCGGTCGGCCTGGCCATGGAGTCCCAACTAGCCCAATGGTGCTTGTCATTGCCGTCGCTGTGCCCCCAGAAGAAGTTGCTGAACGTGCTCTCAATAGAGTTGAGAATAATCTTAGGGGGAGAGCAAGCCGCAAGGTTATAGATAGGTATAGATGTGAGGACATGGTTAATAAGGATCATCTTGCCTCCCGACGAAAGTGTCGTACTGTGCCAACCTTCAAGATTTTTTCTGATACGGCTAATGAGATCTTCGAAAATACCGGCGTTCGATTTCCCGTACACAAGAGGGCACCCCAAGTATTAGAATGGGGGGTGCTTGATAGGGAAGGAGGTGGAGCTAGAGTGGGTGTCGGCGTCCTCTCTCGTTATCTTATAGTGAGTGTAGATAATGCTTTTGTCTGGGTTGATCTTCTGGACCGAGCAGATAGCATATTTGTGGAGGGTGTTGAGGACCACCTCCATCGAACCAACGTCCCCAGATGAGAGGATAAGGATGTCATCAGCAAATGCTAGATGCGTGATAATAGGACAGCCCCTGCAGTATGAAAGTGGTAGAAATTGGTGATGCTCGATATCCTGTTAAGGTTCCTGCTAAGGGCGTCTGCAGTGATGATGAAGATGGTTGACGATAGGGGGTCACCTTGCCTAACCCTGCGGGTTGATTTGAAGTAGCCATCGGCCTGACCATTGCTGACCGTGGAAAACCAGGAGTTGCTGATCGATCTCTACACGATGTTAGTCCAGATTTCTGAGAATCCGAAAGCTCTGAAGACCCAGATCATGAACTGCAGTCTGTCGCGGACAAAGCCACTTTGCTCCTCCAAAATGATCTTGGGAAGAAGATCGGACATTCTGGATGCGACGGTCTTGGATATGATTTTGTTGGTGAAAGTGCAGAGACTGATAGTGTTAGGGTTATATACTAAAAGCATTACTTTTGTAGTAACCTTATTTCCTTAAATTTTGAATGAGGATCATATGGGCAAATGTTTGCATATTGTATTTGTTGCAAGTGTTAATGCAAATGTCTGATATTCTATATTATAGATAATATGGTGTGTGGTGTCACACAGAAGATCATATTATCAGTTTCCTATGGAGTGTATAAATAGTTCACAACCTAGATGGACTTGGACAATCTATTGTAAAGGTTGTAGTGTAATCTGGTATTAGTCTATCCTGACTATAGGTTTACACTAGTACACTTTGTGTGTATTGAACAGGACCACTTGAGGTTGTTCTCTTTGTACTGACTACATAAGAGAACAAACACCTCTGTTATTATGGATGCTTGTGCTCTTAATCCGGATATAATAACGGACATGTATATGTAGTATGCATTACTTTGACTCATAAAAGAGTGAGATTCATTATGGATCAACAACCTCTATGAATTGGGTAATAACATTGTATGTATGATGGGCTGTTGATTATAAATAGAATCCATGTCCCGATACATCAGGTTGATGATGTCCCCTTAAGGAGCTCATAAGGATTGTCATGTAAATCCTGCAGGTGGATTATATTCGACATGACAAATAAAGTTGAGCGGTACTACTTAAGGATAAAAGATGTCGAATCAATATAGTTGTCAGTAACTTAATTTGATCGACGGACATACGATATCTTAACATGGGGAGCCAAACGAGCATATAATAAAAGGAGCCCACAAACATAATTTAGGATTAGGGAGGTAGTGCAACAATAGCTCATTAGATCTGCGTAGCGGCAGATTTTGGATTCGGATAGTTGAGGACGGAGCAGCAAAGATGACCATAATAGTTGGATATTTTCTCTTATTTTTGTTATTTTTCTTCTTCTGATTATGCATGTTTATTATTGTGTGGTTGTTTTTTTTGAAAAACCAAGCCTACATTAATAATGGACAACATGGACATAATATCTACTAGTAGAAAAACCCTCATTATTAAATAACTTAGTGGAAGAGGATATTTATTTAGTATAAATCCTATGATCTCTATTACTGGTTTGTAGGTGATGTAATTATACTTGCGTGTTGGCTTTGGTGCTTTCCTCCATATCGGATGAGTATAATTATGGATCACCAGTACAAACTTCCTTAGGGATAATTATAGAAAGTTACCTAGTATGTGTTCGCTTCTCCATCTGAAGGAACTCACTACAAGGTAATAGACTTAGTATTAAGTAATGGTATACACTTAGATACAAATAATGGTATCCTCTCCATCTGAGTCACTGCTGTTATTTGTATGACCAGAGCAAGACCAGCATATTAATTTTGTTTTTCATAAAGTTATGTTGACATGATAGTAAAATTAATGAGAAAAACCTACTTGAACAAAGTTGAATTTGTATACGTCCACACTATCGTGGCATGCTAAATTCATGGTGTTCAAGGGGTTGGTAAATTTTTTATTATTGTTTTGAGGAAATCAATATTTAGTTAATTCAAAAAGTTTTTTTGTCGTACATAATTTTATTTATGTGATTCTCAGGATTTCAAAAAAATGGGTTCTTTCAGTCCACTTATGTTGATTCTTAAAAAAAATAAACTTACTGGACCTAATTATATTGACTGTAAACATAATTTGGACATTGTTCTGACTGCTGAGGAGTACAAATATGTACTTGTTGAGGAATGTCCACCTAAGCCTGATGCTAACTCTGATAAAGAGGTCAAAGAGGCTTATAAGAAGTGGAAAAAGGCAGATGAGATGGCGCGGTGTTACATTCTGGCAGTTTGCTATAAAATGTTTGATGAATACAAAAATGGCTGAGGATACACCAGTAAGGGATCATGTTCTCAAGATGATGGGTCATCTGAATGAGATGGTGATCCTTGGAGCTGAAATCGATGGGGAATCCCAGGTCGACATCATTCTCGGAACTCTGCCTAAAAGTTTTGATAATTTTTGCCTTAATTACAACATGAACAAAAGGTTGTATAGTTTGACAGAACTTGCAAAAGAGCTACAGGATGCTGAATCTCTCTTTAGGTAGAGTGGTCATGCTTTTGTTTCTAAAAAGGCTTCTACTTCTAAGCTGTGTCACGACCCGCACCCACTGTGAGGGTACGAGAACGTAACAACGCCCAGCCTACGCTGCAGTGTCGACGGTAGAACGCTGTTCTAGGTCAATCATCTAACAATATAAGGTACCTGTACAGTATATACACTCCGAATGGAGGTGACATAACAGAACAGTCTCAATCACATCTAAGGCAGATACAGAATAGTAAAGGTAGATAGAGAGATCAAAAGCACAATGTAATACAAATAAGAGGGAGAAAATCTAAGTGTCTAAGATAACAACTCAAGAACATCCAGCTCAATACAAGTCTCTAAATATAACAACATCTCAGAAGAACAACTAAAAATCAAATAACAAAGCTGAAAGAAAACTAAAGCCTAGCTATCTAGCCTAGACTCTGGGAGTAGCATCCTGTACTGCAGCTGGATCCTCCAGAAGAACCAGGTCGCAGGTGTCGTCTAAGCCTGCTCCGTAATAGGTGGTACATAGGGCCTCCTCCTCATCCTCTATAATATTTTCAACAGGTCCAGTCAGGACAGGAGCGAGTACAGTACATCTCAACAGATCATAGCAGGTTAGAAAATATAATCATGCAGTAAAGTAAGATACATGAACTGAAGAAAAATAGTATGTAAACAGAGAGAGAACTGTAATAGAAATATCTACTATACATAAAGAGCTAATAGTGACTAGTGAGTCAGAGTAAAATATAAACATGTGAATGGCATAGGAGATTCATGACTACAGCTAAGAGAGTGATTCATGACTACAGCTACTGGGATAATATTCACATGTCTATTTTTACTTCTCCATCCCCAATCAACACACAAGGATCTGTTCAAGTTATGTTAAGATTCGTGAAACTTCACATGGCTCATAAAATGAGTGATACGTGAAGGTGATTCATGATGGCTCTGTGAACATAAGAGTACATGTGTCACAAGCGATTCGTGAATCAGAGGAAGCATAGAGATACGTGATGATTCGTGAAACGCACAAAACATACAGTATCCGATGCTCCCGAGGGGGATAACATCTCATGAAAAGATCCATATAGTACCAATCCGTGTGACCAACGTGACAGTATCAAGTAAAGTAATTTAAAGCAGGAAAATAATTCTAAGCAGGATATGAAATGATCAGAGAATATACTCGCCTGGTATCCTGAATGTCCGAAGAGAATATACTGTCCGAGGAGTGGTGTTTGTCTCCTATAGAACAGTACAAGTCACAACAAGTCTAAAATGATAAAATAAAACTCTACTATGCATTCTACATGAGTCTAGGTCAAACTAGGTCAAGGTCAACTCTTGGTCAACCCAGGTCGACCAAGAAGTCACACCTAGGTCAACTATGGTCAAACTAGGTCTAACAAGTCCAATCTAGGTCAACCCTAGTCTGACTAGGTCAACACCAAGCCAAGCCTATACCAAGCCTATGCCAACCCATATATCAATATCATATATCAATATCAATATCATATATCAATATCAATATCAATATTACTATCATATCTATATCAATATCATATCTATATCAATATCATATCTATATATATACATATTTACATACATTCATATATGCATACATACATATATATTTACATAGGTTCATAATACATACATACATATATAGTTTAGATAGGTTCATATATGCATACATATATATTTACATGTATTTATACATAGAGAAATAGAGAGGGGGTTAAGGGGTAACATAAATGTGTGTGTATGTGTGTGACTGTGTGAATGTGAGAGTGGGTGAGGGGACTGTCCTGATGACAGAAAGGCTAGGGTGTAGGTAACAGTGTTGTGTAGAGGAAAATAAGCTAATTGAAATTTAATCTCAGATTTGTGTGTGGATGTGAGGGAAAAACCTGTGAAAACAGGATATAATCTCAAGTTTTGTCTTTACACAGGGGAAATTCTCAGGTTAATGAAACATTACTGTTAAAACACCCAAGTTTATAAACTCATATTTCAGTTTTCTTTGACAAGGACCCAATCAATATACATGTATATAACCCCAAATCAAACTCAAACCAAATTTCAGTTTTAATCCCATTAACATTTAAAAACAGTGAATCAAGTTCAGTTCAACCTACCCTACACTCAGGTTTCAGTTTTCAGTTAGGCAAAAAGAGAAATCAATTCATGCTCTAATTTAAACATTCAGTCTCATGTATCATTCATTGAAACTCAGGTTCTCCATTTTAATAGCTTAATCTCAGGAAATGTATGACAGGAAATCTCAGTTTTGGACAACTTGGTAAATCTCAGGTTTCACACAAAACCCCATCCCATTTCTAAATTCAGTCATGCATATATATATGAACCCAATCCTTTGTAAACACCTAACTCAGGTACAAGTATGAAATAATCAAAATCAAAGTTAAACCCAATCAAAATATCAGTTCATATATAACAAAAACTAAAAATTCTGATACATAAAACCAATTTTTGAAAAAGCTAAATTAACCCAATGGATTTAACAATTCAGGCACATAGGCGTGTCTTCCAAGTATACATGTGTCTAGGGGGTATGTTCGTGTCCACAAGAGTGGACACGAAGTGTCCAAAATACTAATTTACACAGACTGTGAAAACACTGCACAGGCAGCCTCGTGCACGTGTGCGAGTCGGTCTAGAACACGACACCACACATGCGCGTGTCCACGTGTTCACCTAGGGTAGGGCTACGTGTGTGCCACCCTGCAACATGTCCACGAGTCCCACAGATACGATACGACACGCGTATCAGTGGTGTCTGTGCACTCGCACAGCAGCCCGCGTGTGGCTCGTGCGACCAGTGCGGGGGCGATTGCGCCAAGCACACTCCACGAGGTGCTCCCAAATTTTGGGAGCACGGTGACAGTTGTTGCCCCTAG
Source organism: Iris pallida (assembly GCA_029216955.1). NCBI lineage: Eukaryota > Viridiplantae > Streptophyta > Magnoliopsida > Asparagales > Iridaceae > Iris > Iris pallida. The sequence continues at coordinate 19,752,736 of JANAVB010028000.1, read as the reverse complement.
TCTCATGCCAAAAATTAGGACACGAAGTGTCCTGTGTCGAGAGAAAATGAGCCCGAGGTGCAGGACACAGTGTACGTGTGTGCACGGCGTGTCCAACCTAAATTTCTGACACCATAGGACACTAAAACACTAGGACACCTTCACAAAAGTTAATGTACACATCAAGATCTACAAATCCATATAATTACATTTCAAAAATATGAAAATAAATTCCTATGTGGCATTTCTACAAACACCTAGTGTATCACTATGATACGTGTCCGATATGGACACGAAATGGACACGAATTGTGCCCAAATTTCGGGGACAGCTAGGAAACCCTAAAACCTAACCTTATATGCAAAGAAATTAGGAAAAACTATGAGTTTAGATGATTTACCTATTGAGTATCAAAACTCAAGAAAAGCTTCAAAGAGGGGATTCCAAATGGCAACTCCAAATCTCCAAATTGCATACAAACTGATGTGCTCCTCCAAAATCAGTATATAAACATAAATTAGATCCTATTGCAAAAGACTAGGACTAAAAAGGAGCTAAAATGAATTAATTAGGAATTTCTAAGGTTGGGGATTTACCTCTTCCTAAACTTGAGATCTATTTCCAAGAGAGGCTAACCCTAAATGAAAGAGGCATTAAATAGGGGTGGAAATCCCTAGGTTGGCTGCCATGGGTGGGTTTAATTTGGTTTTGGGCCTAAGTCATGGGCCTATGGCTTAATCACAAGTCTCAAAATTGATAAATCATAAGTCATTGACTTATGCCATAAGTCATGAACTAGTTTTACTTAAGTAATCCTTCCTACCTTAAGACCAATCTCTAATGACTAAAAGTAGGTTGACTAGAGTTAGACTAGGGTCACCAACTAGGGTTAGCTCTAGGTTAGTCTACAAGTCTCAACTAGTCATGACTAACACAACACATAGCAATATTTAATTTATATTAAAATCACACAAATTCCCATAAATCATAATAAATTCAAATAAATCCTACAATGCCCAAAATACCCTCTAGGCTATAATGTACTAGTCAACCATCCTAATCACATGGCTAGGCTCTAAGGTTACACTAGTCAAACACCAAAATCATAAGTCATGATCTAAAATAGTTTTAAAATGATTAAAAATCACCAAAAATCATATTATCATTTAAATATCATAATTAAATAAATTAAAAAATACAAAAATTTAAAATTATCCTCATTTTAGAAACTGGATGTTACAAGCCAAAAGGCGGTAAGAAGAAGAATAACATTCAGAAACAGGCAAACTCAGCAAAGAAGGGCTTGGGACCTCAAGGCGCGGTGAAAAAGCTGAAAGGCAAATATTTCAAGTGCAAAGGGTCAGGACATTGGAAGACTGATTGTCCACTTCTCAAACAAGGGAACAAAGAAGGTATATCTCATTTACTAGTGGTTGAAACATGTTTAGCGGTATTTTCTACCGGCACCTGGTGATACAGGAGCCACTAATCATGTCTGTAATACATTGCAGAGGTTCCAGGAAACCAGACGGCTCAGTGATGGAGAGATATGCTTGTTCATGGGTGATGCTACAAAAGTATCGGTCGTTGCATTAGGAGATGTTACTTTATCTTTTGGTAGAAATAAGTCTTTGACATTGAGAGAGTGTCTTTATGCACCTTCACTTAGAAGGAATTTAGTTTCTGTTTCTATGTTAGTTAAGGATGGATATTCAGTTTATTTTAATGACAATATTGTTATTAGAAAGAATAAACATTTTATCTGTTCTGGTGCATTGGTTGATAATTTGTATGTTATTAATCCTATTTTGCCCACCATGTAACTTATGAAAATGAATAATATGTCATCTAACTTAAATAAGAGAAAAGAACCTTCTTGTATGAACCAAACATATCTTTGGCACTTGTGATTGGGGCATATTAACCTAAGAAGGATTCAAAGACTGGTTGAAGATGGACCTTTGAGTTAATTGGAAGTGGAGGCACTACCAGTCTGTGAATCCTGCTTGGAAGGTAAAATGACCAAAAGGCCTTTTACGACAAAGGGATATAGGGCCAAAGATGCGTTGGAATTGGTTCATTCTGATTTGTGTGGACCCATGACAATCCAAGCTAGAGGTGGCTTTGAATATTTTGTCACATTTATTGACAATTATTTAAGGTATGGATACATTTATTTGATGCACCGTAAGTCTGAGTGCTTTGAGAAATTCAAAGAGTACAAGGCTGAAACGGAGAAACGTCATAGAAAATGTATCAAGTTATTACTATCAGATCATGGTGGCGAGTACCTCTTTGGGGAGTTTAGGGATTATTTATCAGAGTCTGGGATTGCATCCCAATTGACTGTACATGGAACGCCCCAGCAGAATGGTGTAGCCGAAAGAAGGAATAGAACTCTTATAGAGATGGTTAGATCAATGATGAGTTATTAGAATTTGCCAGATTTGTTTTGGGGATATGCCTTAGAGATTGTAGCTTATATTTTGAACTTGGTTCCCTCTAAGTCAGTACCTCTTACTCCCACAGATCTGTGGATTGGGCGTAAGCCTAGTCTGAAACATGTTCGCATTTGGGGTAGTCCAGCACATGTGCTGAATAGGAAAGCAGATAAGTTGGAATCTCGTACAGAAGTACGCTTGTTTGAAGGCTATCCAAGAGGAACGAAAGGAGGTTTATTTTATATTCCTAAGGATCAGAAGGTCATTGTTAGCACCAATGCCCGATTCTTAGAGAAAGAATATGTGATGAACCATAAACCCACAAGTAGAGTTATTCTAGAAGAACTGAGACGTGAGACACCAAGTACTTCAGTACCAATAGTACAAGAGGATGAACCACAAATAACTGCACAACGTGTCACAAATGTTACACCACAACCGATAGTACCTCGTCGTAGTGGGAGGGTTGTGATACAACCTGATAGATATATGTTCTTGGGAGAGTCGTCAGACTTCGTCCCTGAGGAACAAAATTATGATCCCTGTACCTACAATGAAGCAGTCCAAGATAAAGATGCAGAGTCTTGGCAAAAAATAATGATAACTGAAATAGAATCTATGGATTCTAATCAGATCTGGAAGCTTGTAGAACCACCCGTTGGTGTAAAAGTCATTGGATGCAAGTGGGTCTATAAGAGAAAAAGAGGATCAGACGGTAAGGTTGAAACCTTTAAAGCTCGGCTTGTAGTAAAAGGTTTTACTCAAAGAGAGGGTATCGATTATGAGGAAACATTTTCTCCTGTAGCCATGCTTAAGAGTATTCGGATTCTTTTATCTATTGTAGCTCATCTCGATTATGAGATTTGGCAAATGGATGTCAAGACAGCTTTCCTTAATAGAAGTCTTGAGGAAGACATCTATATGAAGCAACCAGACGGGTTCGTTGAAAAGGGCCAGGAGCATCTTGTTTGTAAGCTCAAGAAGTCCATTTATGGACTTAAGCAAGCTTCCAGATCTTGGAACATATATTTTGATCAGGTGATAAAATCCTATAGATTTGATCAATGTCAGGATGAATCATGTGTATACAGAAATTGTGACGGAAATGTGGTGGTGTTCCTAGTACTTTATGTGGATGACATCTTGCTCATTGGAAACAATGTGAAGGTGTTATCTGATGTAAGGGTATGGTTATCCAAACAGTTTGATATGAAGGACTTGGGAGAAGTAGGTCACATCTTTGGGATCAAAGATCTACGAGATCGCAAGAAAATGATGTTGGGCTTATCCAAGCTTCCTATATCGATACTGTACTAACTCGTTTTAGTATGCAAAATTCTAAGAAAGGTTTCTTACCTTTTAGACATGGAATTGCTCTATTAAAGGAGCAGTATCCGAGGACACCTAAAGAGATAGAGAACATGAAGGCAGTTCCTTATGCTTCAGTAGTAGGAAGCTTAATGTATGTAATGCTATGTACGAGACCAGACATCTGCTTTGTCGTAGGCATGGTCAGCAGATATCAGTCTAATCCAGGACAAGAGCACTGAACAACCGTAAAGTATATTTTGAAGTACCTGAAAAGGACTAAAGAGTATATGCTAGTTTACCAGGCAGATAGCTTAGTTCCCTTGGGGTATACAGACTCAGATTTTTAATCAGATAGGGATTCCAGAAAATCTACCTCAGGTTATGTGTTTACTTTGGGAGGTGGAGCCATTGGGTGGAGGAGTATCAAGCAAAAATGTATTGTTGATTCCACCATGAAAGCCGAGTATGTGGCAGCCTCTGAGGCAGCCAAAGAAGCAGTTTGGCACAAAAACTTTCTGTTGGACTTGGATGTGGTACCTAGTTTGCCTAAATCTATTACACTTTATTGTGATAATAGTGGTGCAGTTGCAAACTCGAAGGAACGACGAGCCCATAAGACATGCAAATACATTGAGCGCAAGTACCACCTGATACGAGATTTCATAAAAAAAAGAAAAGTTGCTGTGATCAAGATAGCATCAGCCGACAACCTAGCTGATCCCTTTACAAAGAGCTTACCAGCTAAGGCTTTTGATAGTCATGTTGAGGGAACGAGAGTCAGATGTGTAGCAACATGGCTTTAAGTGTAAGTAGAAGATTTGTAACAGTATACTGAAAAGCAATGCTTTGAGTATAAGTGGAAGATTGTTAGGGTTATATACTAAAAGCATCACTTTTGTAGTAACCTTATTTCCTTAAATTTTGAATGAGAATCATATGGGCAAATGTTTGCATATTATATTTGTTGCAAGTGTTAATGCAAATGTCTGATATTCTATATTGTAGATAATATGGTGTGTGGTGTCACACAGAAGATCATATTATCAGTTTCCTATGGAGTACATAAATAGTTCACAACCTATATGGACTTGGACAATCTATTGGAAAGGTTGTAGTGTAATCTGGTATTAGTCTATCTTGACTATAGGTTTATACTAGTACACTTTGTGTGTATTGAACAGGACCACTTGAGGTTGTTCTCTTTGTACTGACTACATAAGAGAACAAATACCTCTATTATTATGGATGCTTGTGCTCTTAATCCGAATATAATAACGGACATGTATATGCAGTGTGCATTACTTTGACTCATAAAAGAGTGAGATTCATTATGGATCAACAACCTCTATGAATTGGATAATAATATTGTATGTATGATGGGCTGTTGATTATAAATGAAATCCATGTTTCGATACATCGGGTTGATGATGTCCCCTTAAGGAGCTCATAATGATTGTCATGTAAACCCTGCAGGTGGATTATATTTGACATGACAAATAAAGTTGAGCGGTACTACTTAAGGATAAAAGATGTCGAATCAATATAGTTGTCAGTAACTTAATTTGATCGACGGACATACGATATCTTAACATGGGGAGCCAAACGAGCATATAATAAAAGGAGCCCACAAACATAATTTAGGATTAGGAAGGTAGTGCAACCATACCTCATTAGGGGACCGAGCTATTGTTAGTGGGCCTGGATTGTGTGTTCGGGCTGAACACGGGATATCCAGATCCGTTAGGAGGCCTAACCCTAATTTCTCCTCATGGTCCCTGCCGTAGCCTATATATATCCTCTATTCTCTGGCCGCCAGATTACTGATCAGAAATCTGAAACTTTTTGTAAATTTGTTATTCACGTAAGGAGAAAAAGAGAGGGCTGCCAAGGAGAAGAAAAGGTTGGGAGATCGTCACCCATACGATGTCCAGCTCGAGGAAGGAATACGTGCAGAAGAACTTGGGGTCGTCCACTCGAGATTGCCAGGAATTACTTGTCTTCTTTCCACTGCAGGTATAATTCGTGAACCCTAGTTTATGTCTATGAAGGGTTAGAACACGTATTAGATCTGTTTAACTTTCTATCGATTAATACGCACACCAAATGAAGGGTCCTGGGAATCCTGAGTTCCATCAGATAGGACGGAGGTCACGAAAAGACTCCGGGTTGTCTTTTTTCGGGATGAGAATCAGATTGGTGCTGGAGATGGCTCTGGGATACGACGTGCCTTGGAAGAATGCGATGGCTGCCTTGTGGATATCTGTCTTAATGATGTCCCAGCATGATCGAAAAAAGCCCTTCAAAAATCTGTCAGGGCCCGGGGCACTATGCTCGTCCAGGGCCCGGACGACGTCTTTCACCTCTTGCTCGGAAGGAGTGGACTCAAGCCGGATGTTATCACCGTCATTAATGAGATACAGGATTTCCTCCAGGAAGGAAGGTTCCATGATGACTGTCTCTTTGGAGAACTGTTTGGAGTAGTACTCGGCCGCTGCTTCCTGGATACCTTTTTGGTCTTTGATAATGTTTTTGTTGCTAGCCGTGATTTGGTAGAGGGTAAGTTTCTGCCTGCGACCATTGACGCAAGCATGAAAGAAGCTCGAGTTTTTGTCCCCCTCGTTGTGCCATTTAAGCCTGGCTTTCTGCTGCCAAAAATTTGTCTCTATTTTGAGACAGAATTTAAGGATGGCTTTGGTGAGGTTGAGGGCTGTCCTGGCCTCGGAAGATCTATCGTTCATGAATCTGATCTCGGCACGATTAACGTCATCCTCTGCCTCACGGATAGCTTAAAAAATATCTCCGTAGGCCTGCTTGCTCCCGGCTGCCAGGGCTCTTTTCGTGGCCTTGAGTTTGATGGCCACCCTGGTGAGGGGCTCTGTATTGTTCCACGCCGTTCCACGCTTCCAAGACGACCCCAAAGAACTGGGGATGGTTGCTCCATAAATCAAGGAATTAGAAGCCATTTTGTTCGACCCTGAGTTGCTAGAGATGGTCACTAACAGAGGGGCACGATCAGACTCGGTGGCATTGAGGTGGGAAAGCTTGGAGGTGATCTCCATACCATGCTAGTGAACGTTTGTAAGGGCCATGTATAGCGAGAATATTGGTAGAGGTCTCCCTTCTGCATATTACACCAGGTAAAGGCATTGCTGGTGAATGGGGGAGGACCATGGTTGGAGTTAAAAATAAATTTGTTTAAATCTTGCATGGCTGGAAGAGGGGGTGGCCGACCTCCAGTCTTCTCCTCTCTACATGTGACGGCGTTAAAGTCCCCAATGCAGAGCCACGGGAGGTTGTTGTGGTTGAGGTGGATGTCCAGGAGATTGTTCCAAAGTAACATGTGCTCCGTGATGTCGCAGCTGCCATGGACCGCGGACAGAATGGCCCGGTTGGGAAGTAATGGGTGTTCCATCCAGCAGAAGAGGGCGTACTTGGAGTCGTTAATGACGCCAATTTTGACCTCCTTCGAACAGAGGATCCAAATGTTGTGTCTACCAACAATGGCTATCGGAAAGCATAACTGCAGCTGAATGGATTTGAGTCTCTTGTAGGGGATTTTGGGTTAAAGGATGATCAAGACATAAATCTTGTGGGTTTTCTTAAGGCCGGTGATTCTCCTTTTAGTAGGTTTGTTCGCCAGGCCACAGACATTCCATGAGAGGATGTTCAGCATTAGTGGAATTTGTGGGGGGGGTTGGTTAGCCCGTTTGGCTACGGACCTGGTACGAGTGGCCGATGATTCGACGGGTCTTTTTCACTTGGGTTTACTGATGGAAGTCGTGGCCTCCCCTCCTCTCGGGTGGGATGAGCTGGGGATGGATTCGTCGGCACGGATGTTGAGGATGTCGTCGGCCTGGTCGGGCAAGTCTTCTGTTGAGTCTGAGACAGCTTCCTCGGGGGGAATGTGAATAGCGACTTCCAGGTTGCCCACTTGGTCTTCTTCCAATCGCAATGGAAATCCGGCAGCGATAACCTATAGTCCTCTTTGAGCTTGGTCGGGACCCAGTATAGCCAGTGCTTTAATGACATCGACTTCTGGAGGGGTTATTGATCATCGGGAAGGGCTTCCTCCGTGATTTCCCTCTCCATGATTCTGATGTCAGGAGGGTTATAGGATTCCCCGGAAGAGCTTTCCGAGGAGGTGATCTCTGGAGAAGGCTCTGTCGTATCCTCTTCGAGGACGATGAACTGGTTAGAAAGGTTCAGGGGTGGTGGGTGATCTGGGACAAGTAATCTGGTCAATAGGGAATTTTCCCTTCTATTGGCCGGGGTGTCCAGCTCTGATTCGTATTTGCCGGTTTGAAATCTGATATGGGAATTTGGTTACGGAAGAAGAGGGGACCTGGAGGGTGGCTGGGTCTGTGTTGCTGGCCACGATGGTTTCCTTTTCAGCTCAGGATGTAGCCGATAACAGTGCTTGGATTGGTGCCCGTACAGGTGATAGTGGGAGCAAAAGATGATATGGTTATCGTAGATGATTTGTTGGGTGTGGGATTGGTTGCCCAGCTCAATGATGATGTGGTTGGGGGGTTCATTAGAGAGATCTAGCTCCACGCAGATCTTCGCATAGTGGGTTTTGGTTAGGTTGCTGGTTTTCGGAGCATTGGCCATATTAGTCCTGAACGAATTGGCTAAAGGGGGAGATTGGGGAGGGTCACCCATGCGGCATCCGTCGTGGAGTCTTCCTTGGTGCTAAAATTCGCCAATCATTTTGATTATCTTCATCTGATAGGAATCTACTCTGTCGGTGCCTTTAGACCACAAGGTCCTATGGTCTATGTCTGAAGAGAGGTGGAGCAGGATGTGTTTGGGGTCTAATGGGGCCACTCTGTAATCTGAGGTCAGACGCCAACCTGCAATCACCTCCTGAACCCTGGATAGTTTGGGGCAGCCCGAGAAGAATTTGAGAACAATGTAGAAGGAGAAGGATGTGGCCAAGGATTCAAGTTCCAGGGTGGATAACGGGACAATAGGCACGAGAGCTGGTGGCGGGTAAGCGATGTCGCTGAGGTAAACATCTTGGACTAGGAGGCCCTGCTTTGCTGCTATGTCGGGCCTCAGAATGTCAGCGAAGGAAGGTGCTGAGGCTGGAACGACGTCGGGGGGGCCTGCTGCACAGAAGGAAGATGGATGGAGGGGAGGGTGGCTGTGGCCCTACGCTTCCAGCAGGGATTAATAGCGAGGAGATCGGCCTAGGTGGAGGAATTGGGTGGGAGGGGGGCCAAACCCCGGGGGGCAATGTGGATCCGGCTGTCAAATCGAAGGTTGCCTGCGACAGGAACACCCACTACCGCTGGAGAGGCGGAGGCTGCCACGGCCATCCCTGGCGAAAGGGAGACGACGCCTGAATCCGGGTAGGGGATGCATGCACCTGTCGCGGTGCCACAAGCGTCCGACGGCACAGAAGGGGAGTATGCGCCCACCGCTGGGAGGGTAGGGGAGAGAATGCGCCCGATGATACTAGGGGGAGTATGAGCCCACCGCTGGGAGGGTGGGGGAAGAATATGCAGCGACGGCACTGGATGGGGGTATGTGCCCACCGCTGAGAGGGTGAGGGTAGGATATGCGCCCGGTTGGAATGCGCCGACGGCTTGTGGGCATGATGAGGTATATTCGCCTGGGGAGTATGCGCCCCAAGAAACGGGAAGGGCTGAGGAGGCATATGCGCCTGTGGGAGCTGGGGCAAATGCGCCTAAGGGAGCTGGGACACACTATATATATATATATATATATATATATATATATATATATATATATATATATATATATATATATATATATATATATATATATATATAGTTTTATTATAGGAGTCACCCTTAAAAATAAATTTCTCATCTATATTCTAGGATTTTTTATATAATATAGATATTATTTTTATATAAGGAAACATTTATCGAGTTATGATTTTAAAAAAATATATTGTTTACTAATTAACTATTTCTGATATCTAAATTATAATTACTAGTGATTAATTGGTATTATTTAACTAATTAAATTAACGGATAGTAATAATGTTAGTGGTTAGCAATTAGTGTTAGTAATTAGCATTTTAACTAATTTACTATCCCTATTATATTTACATTAGGCCTTTTAGGCTTTCCCTTCCTACCCTATATATTGCACACTTTCCCAAAAGGTTACATCATAGAAATTCCTAAAGATACATTCCAGCAGCAGTCGCCAACCCATCTTTTGTGGCAAATCTCGACCACCCTCTGGCCTGTGGCCGAGCCACCACCATCATCTTCTCTCCGGCTAACTTGGCCTCACCACCTGAGCCCCCGACATTGCTAGCATTGCCACCTCGGAACCTTCAACGCCACCGTCACTATCACTACGAAAACACCATCGTCCCACTGGCACCATTGTCCCGACCACTTCCCTTTGTTGGGTTTTTAGCCTTTAGCTTTGGTTTTTAGTCCCACATCGGTTAGAAAGGAATGTGTATCTCCATATATATGAGTCTTTCCTTTTTATGGAGATGCACATGTAGTGCACATGGGTGTGTGCCATGTGGGATTAATTAATAATGGTATAAAGGCTTAATCAACAATTAAGAAGCTGTAAGCTTTTTGCTCTTGGAAATTTATTTCCATGGAGCTAAGCTCCGTAGGAGCTTAGCGACTCGGACTCGAACTCGGACTCGGACTCGGGCTCGGGCTCGGGCTCGGACTCGGACTCGGGCTCAAGGGCTCATGAGGCGTAATATGGCGTTTTGTTGGCGCACTTTGCACTTAGCACGTCAGCATCGTCGCTAGGCGCATAGTGCGCTTAAGTTGCGCTCGTTGCGCGAGCCACTTGCGCGACCACGTTGCACGGCCAGTTACGCTGGCCCAGTTACGCAGCCCAGTACGCAGCCCAGTACGCCCAGTACGCGCAGTGTGCGCAGCGTACGCAGCGTGCGTAGAGTGCGCAGTGTGCGCAGCGTACGCAGTGTGCGTAGAGTGCGTATGTGCGTATGGCTGGCTGCATATTAGAGCGGAAACGGTTGCAGCAGTTGCTGCACTTTCAGGAGTGGTTCAGCCACTACCCTGAAGTTCAGTCAACTGCTTGGCAACCGTCCCGTGGGCTATATATGCAGGTTCTCTCCTCTCTCTCAGTGTTGGAGAAATCAGAATTCCAGGGAGAAAATTCTAAGTGTTCTTTAACACAATAGAGCAGTGAGCGTGTTTTTTAACACAAACACTAGTACTTTTTAGTACGTGTGGGTTCTGTTACTTCAGAAACAGAGAGAGAAGAGTAGAGCAATTGCCAGAGGAGTTCGCCGTCTTTCGAGGAGTCAGAAGAGCATGAGTGTTCCAAGATTTTTCGTCAACCTTGCTGGTTCCTGGAAGATGTTCGCAGAGGGCAAATAAAGCTTTGAGCAACGGTGATCATTCACCCCAGCAATTCCATCTCTCGCCTGTCACCCTTCTGTTGCCTTTAGCAGTTCTGTCAGTATCTTTTTTTTAGAAGGCACTACTGCCAGTTTGCTACGATCACGAAAATCTCTTTAGATTATTCGTGAATTACGATATCTTTTTAGATCTCGTAATTTGCAGAATCCTTTTGGATCTCTGTCACAAAACCTTCTTTAAGGAATTGCATTTGAAATGTTGTCTTTACAACTGTTTCAGTTTCTGTATTTTCCATCGAAAAGCGTGTCCCGGCGTTCCCGGCAATAACAATCTCAAAGCTTTATTGCTACGATGGAAAATATTAATGCTTCACTCCTCAATACTGACTTTTGCAAATTAGAAAAGTTTGATGGAGAGCATTATCAAGTCTGGAAGTGGAAGGTTTATCTCACTCTTCAATTTAGAGACGTTGATCACGTATTGCTTGAAGAGGAACCTACTGTTCCAGATACTGGGTCTGCTGTCGCAATCACTGCGGCTACTAAACTTCAGGCCAAGTGGAGAAGGGAAAATAGCATTTGCAGGTTGCTTATCCTGAATGCTATGGAGGATTCTCTAGCAGAATCCTACAGTAAGAAACCAATTGCCAGAGACATATGGGAATCTCTGGAAAAACTGTACGAAGAAGACAAGAACAGGAGCAAAATATTTGTGGTTGAAAAATATCACAAATGGCTCTTTGAGGATGAGAAGTCCATGCTGCCGCAGGTCAAAGAATTTCTGAAGTTGCGACAGAAATTGGAAGACGAGGCTATGCCCCTCCCCGACAAGTTTGTTGTTGGAGGGATTGTCTTAAAGCTCCCCGCTGGGTGGAGCAAGTTCTATGCAAACATGCATAGGAAGAAGTTGGAGATCACCCTTGAAGATCTCCTATAGGAAATCTATGTTGAGGACCAGATGCGGGCTCAACTGAAGGTGGACACACTGTCCAAGCAATTGGCTAACGCCAATCTGGTTCAGACCAAGGAACCAAAGGGAAAGCAGGCAGCTTTCCACAGCAAGAAGAAGAACCCTGACAATCTAAAAGTCAAGGAAACTTCTATCAAGAAAAAGAAGCCAAAGTCAGAAATGCCTTGCTTCAAGTGTGGCAAGAAGGGCCACTTTAAGAATAAGTGCAAAGCAAAAACCAAGCAATCAGAGCAAGGAGAGCCTAGTAAGGTATCTATGATCACTGACGTAATTGCTATGATTGCACAGGTTGATGCAGTAAGGACTGACTCTGATTGGTGGGTAGACACTGGAGCCTCCTGCCATATCTGCTCTAGTAAGGAGTGGTTTACCACCTATACACCTAACTGAAGTGGTTATGATGGCGAACCAAGCACAAGCTGAAGTGCTCGGGATCGGGACGGTGGTATTGAAGCTGACTTCGGGGAAGTCTCTGACGCTTCAAGGCGTAAAGCACGTTCCTGCTATCGCCAAGAACCAGGTCTCGGGAGGCCTACTCTGCAATGCAGGCCTCAGGATGGACATCAATGCTGGCCAGATGGTGATGTCTATTAAGGGAACATATTTCGGAAAAGCTTTTTATACCGAAGGAATGTTCAAGATTCGACTTGTAAATCAGTCCAATGTAATTAATGTAATTAATGAAGTCACTCATTCTGCTTATACTCTTGAGTTGTGGCATAATAGGCTAGGACATGTTCATTGTAAACGAATAAACATAATGTCTAGTCTAGGACTTATCTCCAAATGTGGGGGTAAGGTAGAGAAATGTGAAATTTTTGCTCAAACGAAGATCACAAGGAAACCCTTTCCTCGGGTTAATCGAAGTACAGATCTTCTGGAGTTGGTTCACTCCGATATCTGTGACTTTAAACAGTTCTCTACAAAGGCCGGGATGAAATATTTCATAACCTTCATCGATGACTTCTCAAAGTATGCGTTCGTCTACTTGCTGAAGGCTAAAGACGAAGCATTCGAAAAGTTTAAGGAGTTCAGAGCCGAAGCTGAGCGGCAGACTGGACAACAACTCAAAAGGATAAGAAGTGATCGAGGTGGGGAGTACAGGTCTCATGAATTCGCATCGTTCTGTAAGGAACATGGAATTGTCAATGAGACTACGGCTCCGTACTCTCCTCAATCAAACAGAGTAGCTGAGAGGAAGAACAGGACGTTGACAGAAATGATAAATTCAATGTTGTTGACTGCTGGCCTTCCTAAGTGCTACTGGGGAGAAGCTGCATTGACGGCCACTTATATTCTAAATAGAGTGCCTCATGCAACTTCAGACGTTACTCCTCATGAACTCTGGTTCAAGGTCAGACCTAACTTGAATGTCATTCGAGTGTGGGGGTGTCTGGCGTATGTCAAGCTTCCAGATCTAAAGATTCAGAAGCTTGGGACAAGGACTACAAAGACGATCTTCTTGGGGTATGCCGAGAAGAGTGATGCTCGGAGATTTCTTGATATTGAGTCAAATCATATCATTGAATCTCGCGATGCAGAATATTTTGAAGACAAGTTTGCAAGGCACAAGAATATTGTTCTTCCGGATGTTCCGGAGAATAATGAGGGTGCACAAGAGACTGAAGTCTTCAATGAAGATGTGGTCCAAGAAGATGTTATTGTTGATACAACGGTTGAACCAGAACAAGCTGAGCCGTCAGCTAAGCGTGTGAGGAGGCCGAAGGACTTCGGAAGTGACTTTGTCACCTATCATGTGGAAGCAGATCCGCTTACCTATGATGAGGCGATGAAGACCAGAGACGCAATTTTCTGGAAGGAGGCGATTGACAATGAAATTAATTCCATCACCTCAAATAACACTTGGGTGTTGGTTGATCTTCCTGAAGGAGCGAAACCCATCGGATGCAAATGGATCTTCAAGAAGAAGATGAAAGCAGACGGAACTATTGACAAGTTCAAGGCTAGGTTGGTAGCCAAGGGGTTTTCTCAGAAGCAGGGGATTGACAATTTTGACACATATGCTCCAGTAGCCCGGATGACCACCATCAGAATATTGATTGCTCTCGCAGCAATACATAAGATGGTGATACATCAGATGGATGTGAATACGGCTTTCCTAAATGGCGAGCTGACCGAAGAGATTTACATGCAACAGCCAGAGGGATTTGTCATCAGGGGTATTGAAGACAAAGTCTGCAAGTTGGTAAAATCCTTGTACGGTCTTAAACAGGCTCCCAAGATGTGGCATGAGAAATTTGACAAAGTTATAAGGTCAAATGGCTACATGGTCAGCGATACGGACAAGTGTGTTTACACGAAGTTCGTTGATGGAAGAGGTGTGATCGTTTGTCTGTACGTGGACGACATGCTTATCCTAGGTACGGATATTAGCTGTGTCACTGAGACAAAGAAGTTCATCTCTAGCAAGTTCAGTATGAAGGACTTGGGGAAAGCTGATGTGATCTTAGGGATCAAGATCATTCGGACAGACACTGGACTAGCGCTGTCACAGTCTCATTATATTGAGAAAATGATCACTCGTTATGGGTATCGGGATCTTCCAGGGATCGATACGCCGTACAGGTGTGATCTGAAGCTGAAGCCTAATTCAAGGAAAAGCGTCAGGCAGCTGGAGTATGCAAGCATAATCGGGAGTTTGATGTATGCTACTACTGCCACAAGGCTTGACATAGCTTTCGCCGTGGGAATACTGAGTCGTTTTACGAGCAATCCAGGTGTTGAACACTGGAAAGCTGTGGAACGGGTTATGAGATATCTCAAGAAGACTCAGACATATGCACTGTACTACAGCGGAGATCCGTCGGTAGTGGAAGGCTTCAGTGATGCCAGTTGGTGCTCAGAGGTGGAGAGCGAGAGGTCCACAGGTGGATACATTTTCACAATGGGTGGAGCTGCTATATCGTAGAAGTCGAAGAAGCAGACTATGCTCTCGCGGTCATCCATGGAATCTGAGTTCTTTGCACTAGATACCGCAGCCGAGGAAGCAGAATGGCTTCAGGAGCTCATGTATGATCTTCCAGTGGTTGGGGCGCAAATATCGGCGATACCGATATACTGCGACAACCAGGCGACTGCGGCGGTGGCATCAAATGGCCTTTTCAACGGAAAGAAGAGGACTGTACGGTTGAAGCACAGGGCAGAACACGATCTTATCAAGAGAGGTGTTATT
Organism: Iris pallida; assembly: GCA_029216955.1. NCBI lineage: Eukaryota > Viridiplantae > Streptophyta > Magnoliopsida > Asparagales > Iridaceae > Iris > Iris pallida. Next base: position 19,737,503 of record JANAVB010028000.1, on the reverse strand, counting down.
GCAGTAATTGATGTTCGGAGTCAGGAGAACCTGGCGGATCCGTTCACCAAGGGCCTTAAGCGCTAGCTGGTCGATGACACAGCTTGTAAAATGGGCTTGAAGGCATTCTGATATTGGATTATTGTATTCCTACTATAAAGTTTTATGCTATTAGTTCAAAGATTTATCTACTAGGTATCTAGCTTTTGGTTCAAGGGAGGACCACTAATCGGAAGAATATCAGGAACGGTGGGTACATGTGTCACGCCCCAGAACCAGAATACTGGAGAGCGGGGGCAGACATAACAAGCTATGTATATTGAAATGGATTCCACCTCGCTATACGGTCACGGCTGTCTAGATACATGAGGGTTTTCTACAAGCCAACAGTCTCCTAAGGTCATGCACAAGCCTATTGTCTCAATCACAAGCAAGTAAGTAAATGTTACAAGATGTATGATCATTAAATATACAATAGTAAGGCGTCCCAAATATTACATATTCAGCTGATCATGAAGCTAGTCGTTACAAAATGTGAGGACTAGCAAGAGTTTAGTCATACATGATCAACCCTAGGATCTGTCAATTATGTTACAGCCCGTAGGCAGACAGTAAGTAAGTGCAATCGAGCTAAACAGGTGCTCGTCGGCTAAACGCCTCAAAAGAATATTTTTACAATAAAGTGGGAGAGCAAAAATAGACCCACTCGTTGCCCGGGTTACGTCTAGTCGCCACCATCGGGCTGGATAGTCGGTAGATCCTCTGGAGCTGCTCCGAAATCTGGCCATACAAAACCAGCTGGGTCAGATCCCACAAAGAGCAAGTGCCACAAAGGAAGCTTCATTTAGGAACTAAAACCAGCAATCAGCACAAGAGTATAAATAAAAGTAAGAACTGAAAATAAGAAAAATACATCAGGATAATATACGACGAGATAACCATGGAACTATTCAGATAACCAGGTTACAACCCGTAAACCAAACAAGGACCGGGGTTGTAACCCTTCGTCTGAACAGAACTTAGAACTCTTACCATTTATCGGTAAAATAAATACAGGTATTCAATTCATGCTGTGATCTGGAACAAGGTCAGGGCAAGACTAGACTGGTTAGACTCCATCCAATCATTTCACGGCCAAGCAAGAATTACGGCTTGATACTTTAACTAGCTAGGGTTATCACAGGCCTAATTACTAGCAAGATGCAGTGAGATTACTCCACAGCCACAAGCCCTGCAGACCATCCAGGTTACCCAGGTCGAAATTAGGGGTTGAATTCAGGTGGGTACACCGTCCAGGAAACGCATGTACCCTTAGGTAGCTCGAAGGGTGCAACACATGACAGTGTGCTGGAAATGTGCCCTACTCGACGGCAGGCTACAGATCCCAAGCGTGCCCAGGTAACGGGATTGCCTGTGGCTGGAAGATCTCTTCATGGCTACTGTATTAATCTAGTTATTAGCCTTAGTCCATTTCAATGGGTACTCCTGACCGTGGTACTCAGGAGTCCCCTCCTAGACATGATGCAAGACAGGACTGGATTATTTGTACAAGCAAGATCACCCACGGTGTCCAGGATTAATTATACAGGTCATGTCATGTCAGGTAGCCGTCGCAACAGCTTATCAGATATATCATGTCAGGTTTATCATGTCAAGTGTTCTTGTCATGAGTGCGCCACGACGGGCCACTATCAGATCATATCAGGTTTTCTTGTCAAGAGTGCACCACTACGGGTCACTATCGTGTCATGCTCAGGTATCATTTCCAAACATATTAAACAAATCCATGATTATCAAGTTCATGACAAAAGGCGTAAGGATATAAAATGGACGTAAAATATCTAATAAAATATCAATATTCAGGGCTACAGAAGAGCCATGCGGCTAAGGCCTATGCGGCCAGGAATGATCATATGCGACTGGAAGAAAACAGCCCATGCGGCTGAATGGATATGGGTTCATGCGGCCCGAAATCTGCGTTCATGCGGCTCGGAAAGGTCGATCTCAAGGCAGTGCGGGCGTGCGGCGCATACGGCTGCAGGAGCTTATGCGGTCAGGAATGGAGGGGTCTCATGCGGCTGAAGGGAATCAGGGTCTATACGGCTCAGGATCAGTCAGTCATGCGGCTGAGAGGACTCGGTTCCTCATGCGGCAGCGGGAGACTGCGGTCTATGCGGCTCGCGAGTATTGGAGTTCATGCGGCTCGGGATGGGCGAAGTCCCATGCGGCAGCGGAGAGCAATGCCTATGCGGCTGGAAGCAAGAGTGCATATGCGGTTCGGGAAGAAGGGCCCCATGCGGCTAGAAGTACAAGGGCCTCATGTGGCCGAACTAAATACTTGCCGCATGAACTTGTCATACGGTCAAGTCCAGTTGATAGTGCATGCGGTTTTGAAGCTGACTTGCCACATGAATATTCATGCAGTCAAGTGCTATCATGCGGCTCGGAACTGTGCTTCTTTTCCAAATTTCCGAGAAGAAGTACACCATAAGCCATGGCTTCCAAGTTGCATAACTCTATCATCCGGAGCCCAAATCCAAACTTCCATAGGTCAAAATAGGGTAGAACGAGATTCTCTACCACATGGAACCCTCAAAACACAGAAATAACAAGATTAAGTAGATCAAAACCCAAGAAATCCGAAAATAAAGTAAATATAGATCTACAAGAATCTAGCCATGGAAACTGAAAATGCCAAGTTCTAAAGCTAGTCAAAATGCTGTAAGGAAGAGAATGAAGCAATAAAATTGGAGTTCCTCTATGAAGCAAGTTGCACTTGCTTAGACCTCTCTCTTCTCTCTCTGGTAGGTAAGGAAGTAAATGAAGAAGAAGAAGATGATAAATGAAGAGAGAGAATGAGAAAATGGATAATAAATATGAGTGGTGGTGGTAGGTAGGGGGTTCACCCCCTTGGTTCATGATGAACCAAGAGCAAACCCAAACCGAACCAAGCCCACCCAACCAAGAATAAACCAAGCCAAGAAGGAAATCATGCAATACAAAATAAAATACGTACACGTATTCCAAGAATACGTAATACGAACCACAGGCATTACAACTCTACCCACCTTAAAAGAATTCCGTCCTCGAAATTTAATCAAGAGGCTAGAGGAGCAATGACAAGCTACTCTAATCGCAAGCAAGCATTAACTAGACAATCAATCAATCATGCAAGCAAGGAATTGAAGGCATGAGGCATAAGGAGGACATTATACCTCACGAGTCAAATAAGTCGGGATACCGCGATCGGATGTCATCCTCACGCTCCCAAGTTGACTCCCCCAAAGAGTGATGACCCCAAGCAACTCGGACTAACTTGATAGTCTTGTTCTTGAGGATCTTCTCTCTCCGGTCCAATATAGACACGGGCCTCTCCTCATACAAAAGGTTGGTACCAACAACCAATTCTGAATGATCCAGGATGTGGCTCGGGTCCGGGATATACCGTCGTAATTGGGATACATGGAACACGTCATGCACCTCTCTTAGCGACGGTGGAAGAGCGAGACGATAGGATACATCTCCTACTCGCTCCAGAATGTCAAACGGTCCTATATATCTGGGACTAAGCTTTCCTCGTACGCCGAAATGAATGACGCCACGGTTAGGCGAAATATTCAGGAATACATGATCGCCGACCGAAAACTCTAGAGGACGACGATGAGAATCGGCCCAATGGCGCTGGCGATCTTGGGCAACTCTAAGATGATCTCGGACTCTCCTGACCACCTCAACTGTCTGAGCGATCATTTCTGGACCAAGTATCTGTCTCTCTCCAACATCATCCCAGGCTAGCGGGGATCTGCACTTCCTACCATACAGTGCCTCGAACGGTGCCATCTGGATACTAGCCTGGAAGCTATTGTTGTACGAGAACTCCACCAGGTGCAGGTGATCTTCCCATGAACCACCAAAGTCAAGTGTGCAAGACCGCAACATGTCTTCAAGAGTTTGGATCGTGCGCTCCGACTGGCCATCTGTCTGCGGGTGATATGCTAAACTGAACTGGAGATGAGTTCCCAAACTCTCTTGCAGGCTACGCCAAAAGTGCGACGTAAATCTTGAATCTTGGTCCGAGGTGATACTGACTGGCACACCGTGCAATCTGACAATCTGCCTGAGGTACATCTCCGCTAGCTGAGCCGTCGACTGACCAACTCTAAATAGGAGAAAGTGAGCCACCTTCGTGAGCCTGTCAACTATAACCCAAATAGCATCCCGACCAGCTGGGGATCTAGGAAATCCGGTCACAAAATCCATGGTCACATGCTCCCACTTCTATTCTGGAATCGGCAAGGGCTGAAGAAGTCCAGCCGGTCTCTGATGTTCGGCTTTAACTTGTTGGCAAACCAAACACCGAGAGATAAACCGAGCTATTTCTTGCTTCATGCCATTCCACCAGAAGTGCTGACGGATATTTTGGTACATCTTCGTACTGCCGGGATGGATGGAATACTGCGAACTGTGCGCTTCTGACATGATCTCCTGCCGAATATCTCCGCTGGGTACACAAAGATGCTTACCATGTCGAAGTGTACCATCCTCATGAATGCATAACTCTGGTCTTCGTCCTACCTTACACTCTGCTCTGAGTCGCTGAAGCTTGGAATCTGCTGACTGCGCCATCCGGATCCTCTCAACTATAGTGGACTGAACTTGCATGCTGGCCATCAATGCTACACTGGAAGGAAGAACAACTTCTATACCCATCTTCTGAAGATCTGCTAACAGCTCTGGTTGCGCTGTTAGAAAACAAACTCCTGCTCTCCTGCTCAAAGCATCTGCAACAACGTTGGCCTTCCCGGGATGATACTGCAGGTTGACATCATAGTCCACAAGAAGCTCCAACCACCTTCTCTGACGCATGTTAAGATCCTTCTGAGTGAAAACATACTTTAGGCTCTTGTGGGCGGTGAAAATCTCTATCCTGTCTCCATACAAGTAGTGCCTCCATAACTTAAGTGCAAACACCACTGCTGCCAGCTCCAAGTCATGGGTTGGGTAATTCCTCTCATGATCACGAAGTTGTCGTGACGCATAAGCTATTACCTTCCCATGCTGCATCAGAACACATCCTAAACCCCTGTCCGAAGCATCACAATACACTGAGAATCCTCCGGTCCCATCTGGAAGTGTGAGAATGGGTGCCGTTATCAGGCCTCGCTTCAACTGCTCAAAAGAACTCTGACACTCTGCCGTCCAAGCAAACTGTGCATCCTTGCGGGTCAACTGGGTCAACGGTGCTGAGATCCGGGCAAAGTCTGAAACAAATCGCCGGTAATAGCCGGCCAATCCAAGAAAACTATGAACTTCTGCAACGGTGCTAGGCACTGGCTATGACTCAATAGCCACGATCTTCTGGGGATCCACTTCTACTCCTCCTCGAATAATGATATGACCCAAGTACGAAATACGATCGAGCCAGAACTCGCATTTACTAAACTTGGCATATAACTGGTGCTCCCTGAGAATCTGAAGAACCACACGGAGATGCTGCTCATGTTCCGCCTCACAATCTTGCTGTAGACCAGGATGTCATCCAAGAACACAATCACAAACTGATCCAAGTAAGGCATGAAGATGCGATTTATGAGATCCATGAATACAGCCGGTGCATTGGTTACTCCAAAAGAAATAACAAGGAACTCCCAATGCCCATATCTCGATCTAAAAGCTGTCTTCGGGATGTCCTGCTCTCTGACTCTGATCTGATGATAACCTGAGCGCAAATCAATCTTCGAGAATACTGAAGGCCCCTTGAGTTGATCAAACAAGTTATCTATCCTCGGAAGAGGGTATCTGTTCTTGATTGTCACCGAATTCAAGGTACGATAATCAACACATAGCCTGGACGTACCATCCTTCTTTTTCACAAGAAGCATCGGGGCTCCCCAAGGCGATCCACTAGCACGAATGAATCCCTTGGTTCTGAGTTCTTCAATCATCTTGTACAAGATTTCCAATTCTGAAGGCGCCATCCTGTAGACTCTCTCTGATACTGGAGCTGTCCCGGGAATCAAGTCTATAGTGAACTCGATCTCCCGTTCTGGCGGCATACCTGGAAGCTCTTCTGGGAAAACATCTGGAAATTCATCCACTATCCTGGGCAACTGAACTGCTGCTACTGCCATCCGCAATACTGGAGGAGAAGGCTCAACTTCGCCTCGAGAGAAGAAAAATTCTGGCTCGCCTGGAATGCTAAAAACAACCCTATCGATATGGCAGTCTATTCTAGCATACTGGTTCCTCAACCAATCCATCCCTAAGACCACATCATAATCGGCCATCGGGAACTCTATCAATCTAGCAGAAAATTCTCTACCGCTAACTACGATCCGACACGAGGAAAACACTCTATCTACTCCCACAAGTCCGTTACCAGTAAGTATATTGAGCCTTACTGATAATGACTCGGGCTCCAATCCTACCCGTGTCGTGAATCGTGCAGACATAAAAGAATACGATGCACCAGAATCAAATAAAGCTGAAGCTGGAAATGAGTTGACGAGAATAGTACCTGCCACTACCTCTTCTGGTGCCAATCCTTCCTCTGCGGTTACCACCATAGCCTGACCGTGCCCTCGGGGTGCTGGTCCCCTTTGCTGAAATCCTCGCTGCCTGCTCTGACTCAAGGCTTGGGCTTGTGCATGCTGCTGGGGGTTCTGCTGCTGGAACATCTGGGACTGAGGCGGCAAGGGCCTCGACAATGGGTACTGCTGCTGCTGCTGCTGGACCGGTGCTGGTCCTCTCACCGAAGAGCTGGAAAGGTTGGACGATGATGAACCACCCCTATTCGGGCAGGATCCAACCCTATGGTCTGGTGCTCCACAAGCCAGGCACAATCCCTGCGCCCTGTGACACTCTGCTACCACATGGCCTGGCTTCCCACAATGAGAACATTCCACTGCGGAAGACTGCTTCTGCTTCTGCTGCTGAGGGTACGTCGGGGTGGAATGCTGAACCGACATTACTGAGGCCGCCCGCCTCGGAGCTCCAATAGTCAAAGCCCTAGCTGCCGGGGCTGGTGCTGAAGACTGATTTATCTGGCCGTGAGATCTCTTCCGACCTCCGGTCCTGTCCATGATCCTCTGGGAGGTATACTCATGCCTCCGGGCTGCTCTCAAGACTGCATCAAAAGTATGATGCTCAAACTGCTCAACTACTAACAAGATCTCCAGGTGAAGTCCCTGCTGGAACCGCTGGGCTCGATCATACTCGGTTGCCACCAAGGTAGGAGCAAACCGACTGAGTCTGGAAAACTCGGCCGCATATCCATCGACCGTCCTGTCTCCTTGCTTCAGATTGGTAAACCTCGTCTGCAGATCATACCGAGCTACGGCATCGAAATACTTGGTCTGGAATCTCTCTCTGAATACTGCCCAAGCAATGGGTGCTGCTAATCCAACGGCCTGCGCTGCCCACCAGCTGCGGGCAAGATCTAGCAACTGCAGGCGTACCACGGCTACCTTCTCGTTCTCTGAAGTCCTGGCTACCTCGAGAATCACTTTTGTATCCGGAAGCCAAGCATCTGCTGCGATAGCATCTTCGCTACCATCAAAGAAGGGAGGGTTCAAGCGCTTGAAGCTGTTGGCCGCGCTGTTCCCTGGATGACCGCCTCTGGTCAAAGCATCCGCCACTGCTTGTTGCAAGGCATCTCCACGACGATCTTGAGAAGCTATCAAGGTCCTGCCGAGTCCTATTAATGTGCCTCATCAGGTTCGGCAGGCTGAGCTGGCTGAACTGGGGCTCTTCTCTAATAGGCTCGACCTTGGAGGCTACTCCGGAGTGCTGGACTTGATCTCCGGGCTGCTGCTGGTCCGCGGGAGGTGCTCCGCCTTGCTGGTCAGTAGGACCACGAACAATGCCGCTGAAGAAGATAACATAGGGAACAATAAGGAAGGACCAGGACAGATCAACGATACAAGCACATGATCAGGATAAGAATCCAGGGATTCAGAAGATACGAGCAGAGATCAAGGACGAATACTGATTGAGACATCTATTCGGTAAACCCTCACATATCTTGATTTACAAGACCTGCATGGGCCACCACTTAAACCATGTCACGTCCCAGAACTAGAATACTGGAGAGCGGGGGCAGACATAGCCAGCTACGTATATTGAAATGGATTCTACCTCGCTATACGGTCACGGCTGTCTAGATACATGAGGGTTTTCTGCAAGCCAACAGTCTCCTAAGGTCATGCACAAGCCTATTGTCTCAATCACAAGCAAGTAAGTAAATGTTACAAGATGTATGATCATTAAATATACAATAGTAAGGCATCCCAAATATTACATATTCAGCTGATCATGAAGCTAGTCGTTACAAAATGTGAGGACTAGCAAGAGTTTAGTCATACATGATCAACCCTAGGATCTGTCAATCATGTTACAGCCCGTAGGCAGACAGTAAGTAAGTGCAATCGAGCTAAACAGGTGCTCGTCGGCTAAACGCCTCAAAAGAATATTTTTACAATAAAGTGGGAGAGCAAAAATAGACCCACTCGTTGCCCGGGTTACGTCTAGTCGCCACCATCGGGCTGGATAGTCGGCAGATCCTCTGGAGCTGCTCCGAAATCTGGCCATACAAAACCAGCTGAGTCAGATCACAGAAAGAGCAAGTGCCACAAAGGAAGCTTCACTTAGGAACTAAAACCAGCAATCAGCACAAGAGTATAAATAAAAGTAAGAACTGGAAATAAAGAAAATACATCAGGATGATATACGACGAGATAACCATGGAACTATTCAGATAACCAGGTTACAACCCGTAAACCAAACAAGGACCGGGGTTGTAACCCTTCGTCTGAACAGAACTTGGAACTCTCACCATTTATCGGTAAAATAAATACAGGCATTCAATTCATGCTGTGATCTGGAACAAGGTCAGGGTAAGACTAGACTGGTTAGACTCCATCCAATCATTTCACGGCCAAGCAAGAATTACGGCTTGATACTTTAACTAGCTAGGGTTATCAGAGGCCTAATTACTAGCAAGATGCAGTGAGATTACTCCACAGCCACAAGCCCTGCAGACCATCCAGGTTACCCATGTCGAAATTAGGGGTTGAATTCAGGTGGGTACACCATCCAGGAAACGCATGTACCCTTAGGTAGCTTGAAGGGTGTAACACATGACAGTGTGCTGGAAATGTGCCCTACTCGACGGCAGGCTACAGATCCCAAGCGCGCCCAGGTAACGGGATTGCCTGTAGCTGAGAGATCTCTTCATGGCTACTGTATTAATATAGTTATTAGCCTTAGTCCATTTCAATGGGTACTCCTGACCGTGGTACTCAGGAGTCCCCTCCTAGACATGATGCAAGACAGGACTGGATTATTTGTACAAGCAAGATCACCCACGGTGTCCAGGATTAATTATACAGGTCATGTCATGTCAGGTAGCCGTCGTAACAGCTTATCAGATATATCATGTCAGGTTTATCATGTCAAGTGTTCTTGTCATGAGTGCGCCACGACGGGCCACTATCAGGTCATGTCAGGTTTTCTTGTCAAGAGTGCACCACTACGGGTCACTATCGTGTCATGCTCAGGTATCATTTCCAAATATATTAAACAAATCCATGATTATCAAGTTCATGACAAAAGGCGTAAGGATATAAAATAGACGTAAAATATCTAATAAAATATCAATATTCAGGGCTACAGAAGAGCCATGCGGCTAAGGCCTATGCGGCCAGGAATGATCACATGCGACTGGAAGAAAACAGCCCATGCGGCTGAATGGATATGGGTTCATGCGGCCCGAAATCCGAGTTCATGCGGCTCGGAAAGGTCGGTCTCAAGGCAGTGCGGGCGTGCGGCGCATGCGGCTGCAGGAGCTTATGCGGTCAGGAATGGAGGGGTCTCATGCGGCTGAAGGGAATCAGGGTCTATGCGGCTCGGGATCAGTCAGTCATGCGGCTGAGAGGACTCGGGTCCTCATGCGGCAGCGGGAGACTGCGGTCTATGCGGCTCGCGAGTATTGGAGTTCATGCGGCTCGGGATGGGCGAAGTCCCATACGGCAGCGGGGAGCAATGCCTATGCGGCTGGGAGCAAGAGTGCATATGCGGTTCGGAAAGAAGGGCCCCATGTGGCTAGAAGTACAAGAGCCTCATGCGGCCGAACTAAATACTTGCCGCATGAACTTGTCATGCGGTCAAGTCCAGTTGATAGTGCATGCGGTTTCGAAGCTGACTTGCCGCATGAATATTCATGCGGTCAAGTGCTATCATGCGGCTCGGAATTGTGCTTTTTCTCCAAATTTTCGAGAAGAAGTACACCATAAGCCATGGCTTCCAAGCTGCATAACTCTATCATCCGGAGCCCAAATCCGAACTTCCATAGGTCAAAATGGGGTAGAACGAGATTCTCTACCACATGGAACCCTCAAAACACAAAAATAACAAGATTAAGTAGATCAAAACCCAAAAAATCCAAAAATAAAGTAAATATAGATCTACAAGAATCTAGCCATGGAAAGTAAAAATGCCAAGTTCTAAAGCTAGTCAAAATGCTGTAAGGAAGAGAATAAAGCAATAAAATTGGAGTTCCTCCATGAAGCAAGTTGTACTTGCTTAGACCTCTCTCTTCTCTCTCTGGTAGGTAAGGAAGTAAATGAGGAAGAAGAAGATGATAAATGAAGAGAGAGAATGAGAAAATGGGTAATAAATATGAGTGGTGGTGGTAGGTAGGAGGTTCACCCCCTTGGTTCATGATGAACCAAGAGCAATCCCAAACCGAACCAAGCCCATCCAACCAAGAATAAACCAAGCCAAGAAGGAAATCATGCAATACAAAATAAAATACGTACACGTATTCCAAGAATACGTAATACGAACCACAGGCATTACAACATATTCTATTGGGCATGGAGAGGTTACGGACCTATAACCACTGTTGTCTACTGTTGTTTTCTGCAGAAAATAGGTCCTGTGGGAGGTTGGCTTAAATGCCTTAATGAGTTCTCAGGCATTTGGAATGTCTGGTATGCTTTACAGGAAGCATGGTAGCACAGCACAACAAGGAGTGTGACTCCATGCTATGTGTGGCGGTGAGTCCACCATGAGGTTCTCGAAGGAGGTAAAGCCTCGACTATGTTAGCCAAGTCACAGCAGCATAGCACCGCAAATAGGCAGTTGGCCTAATGCTGTATATTGAATTAAAGAGGGATGTAGTCAGCACTACAAAGAGGAGGTGTTCCGCATGTTACGGGTGGCACGATGCCACAATGAGGTAAACCCGGCTAGTGATAAAGCCTCGGCCTTGCAAGCCATGTCGTAGCGGCATAACACCGCACAGAAGCGTAAGGCTTCATGCTGGGTAGTTTGGCACTACAAAGGGGCTAGACCTCATGCTACGGGTAGTATGACACTACGATGAGGTTCCCGGTGATTCGGGGTAAGGTCCTCGGCTTTAGGCCATGTCATAGCGGCGTAGCACCGCAAAGGAAGTGTTGGACGCTTCATGCCATGTCTCTTTAGTAAAGAACTCACCTATAGTGTATGGACAAAGAGATATCAGGCCGTCTCTTGAGGGTAAACTTGTAGACGCCCAATATTATACACTGAAACCAGGCTGGCATACGGCCTTAAATGTGCAGCCAGAAGCACATGTAACTACATTATGTGAGTGGAAAGAATTTTAGCTATGATGCAGAATTCAAGGCTTAGTCCATTCTTGTATTATAGTTTGATTTTTGACTCACGTGGGAAGATTCAAGTCTTAAGTGGCATCTATCCTAAAAGCATAATGGACAGTTACTGTGGGGAACACTCGTACTTATATATATAGAGATATGTGGGGGATTGTTGGGTTTTTAGCCTTTAGTTTTGGTTTTTAGTCCCACATCGGCTAGAAAGAAATGTGTATCTCCATATATATGAGTCTTTGCTCTTTATGGAGATACACATGTAGTGCACATGGGTGTGTGCCATGTGGGATTAATTATTAATGGTATAAAGGCTTAATCAACAATTAAGAAGCTGTAAGCTTTTTGCTCTTGGAAATTTATTTCCATGGAGCTAAGCTCCGTAGGAGCTTAGCGACTCGGACTCGGACTCGGACTCGGGCTCGGGCTCGGGCTCGGACTCGGGCTCAAGGGCTCATGAGGCGTAATATAGCGTTTTGTTGGCGCACTTTGCACTTAGCACGTCAGCATCGTCGCTAGGCGCATAGTGCGCTTAAGTTGCGCTCGTTGCGCGAGCCACTTGCGCGACCACGTTGCGCGGCCAGTTACGCTGGCCCAGTTACGCAGCCCAGTACGCAGCCCAGTACGCCCAGTACGCGCAGTGTGCGCAGCGTACGCAGCGTGCGTAGAGTGCACAGTGTGCGCAGCGTACGCAGTGTGCGTAGAGTGCGTATGTGCGTATGGCTGGCTGCATATTAGAGCGGAAACGGTTGCAGCAGTTGCTGCACTTTCAGGAGTGGTTCAGCCACTACCCTGAAGTTCAGTCAACTGCTTGGCAACCGTCCCGTGGGCTATATATGCAGGTTCTCTCCTCTCTCTCAGTGTTGGAGAAATCAGAATTCCAGGGAGAAAATTCTAAGTGTTCTTTAACACAACAGAGCAGTGAGCGTGTTTTTTAACACAAACACTAGTACTTTTTAGTACGTGTGGGTTCTGTTACTTCAGAAACAGAGAGAGAAGAGTAGAGCAATTGCCAGAGGAGTTCGCCGTCTTCCGAGGAGTCAGAAGAGCATGAGTGTTCCAAGATTTTTTGTCAACCTTGCTGGTTCCTGGAAGCTGTTCGCAGAGGGCGAATAAAGCTTTGAGCAACGGTGATCATTCACCCCAGCAATTCCATCTCTCGCCTGTCACCCTTCTGTTGCCTTTAGCAGTTCTGTCAGTATCTTCTTTTTAGAAGGTACTACTACCAGTTTGCTACGATCACGAAAATCTCTTTAGATTATTCGTGAATTACGATATCTTTTTAGATCTCGTAATTTGCAGAATCTTTCTGGATCTCTGTCGCAAAACCTTCTTTAAGGAATTGTATTTGAAACGTTATCTTTACAACTGTTTCAGTTTCTGTATTTTCCATCGAAAAGCGTACCCCGACGTTCCCGGCAATAACACCCTTCACTATCACCAACCCACGATGTTCATCCCGTCGTCACCACCGACCACCACCACAATCATCATCCACACCACTGGCACCCCTAATGTCTCTAAAAAACTATCACTACACCATTTCCGTCCCAGCCATCGCCATCCCCTATCACAACCGCCACTGGCTCTGGCTTCCACGGTCACCCTGACTAACACTACCACCCAAGGAGAATAGGAAAGGGAACTCACCATCCATCGCCGCCGCCGTCCTCGCCGAGCCCGACGCTCGAGTTTTTCCCTTGATTCTGCCAGATACGCCCTGATCTGGGTTCGTTGTCACGACCAAGTCTGCGCCACCCGTAGCCTCCATCTTCTACGTCATCCCAGCGCTCCTCCGGCCAGATCTACCGGCCATGTTTGCCAACGTCTGAGCCAACTACTCCTTGCCGCTACGAACTCCGAGTGCTTTCTCGGGCGACTGGAGTCCTCGGATCCGGCACTGCACGCCGATGCCGCTAGCCTAGTCCAGGCAATCTTTGTGCCACGGATCCGTCGCGCTCCGTCGGGCGGAGAAGCCCTCATCGTGGGCCTCCATTCCACTCTTGATCCCTTCTTTTTTTCTTTCTTTATCTCCCCTCTTTCATTTTTAGTTCTTCATTCTTCTCTCTCTTTTATGTTAGGCGTCGGGTTTTAAAAATTCAAAGATGTTGGTTGTGGGCTCAAGCCCAGGAAGTGGGTTTATTTAGCTTTTATTTGAGTTAGCAGTTAGGCTTGGGTTCCAGCCAATTGCTAATGGCCTGAAACTGTTGCATAATTTCTGGTATAAACTGTTTGGGCTTGGGCTTGAAGCCCAGTACAGTTTTAACTGGTTTTATTTTTATGTTGTATTACAGTGGACTGGGCTAAGCCTAATAGTTGATTTTTGATATGTATATTATAGACTTTAAATTCCTTTATGTATTAAAACAGTATATATATACATATATATATATATATATATATATATATATATATATATATATATATATATATATATATATATATATATGACAAATTAAAATTACACCGGATTTTCGACGAAAACGAAAATCTAGTGGACGACCAGGCCGGTATTCAGGCTGCGGCTGTGAACTACTACTCCAACCTCTTCACCAAAGACCGAGTCATTAAAGACGTGACGCTACTGTCTGTTATCCCTTCCCTCATTAGCGAACACGATAATGCAACCCTACTGGCCACAACTTCGGAGGAGGAGGTTAAAGCGGCAGTCTGGTCCATTAACGAGCACAACGCTCTGGGGCCGGACGGCTTCAACGGGGTCTTCTTCAGAGCTTGCTGGGACATCATTAAAACAGACTTAGTTGAAGCCACTAAAGCATTTCTCCAAGGGGCCAGATACCCCAATTCCATTTCCAGCGCCAACATCATCCTTATCCCCAAGATAGATAATCCTAAAACCTTCAAACACTTCCGCCCAATCAGCCTCTGCACCTTCACCAACAAGATCATATCCAAGATCGTCGCCAATCGGATGTCCGACCTCCTCTCCAAGATCATTTTCGAACAGCAAAGCGGGTTTGTCAAAGGCCACAATATTTTAGACAACATCCTCCTATCCCAAGAGATGATCACGTGTATGAAGTTTCCATCGAGGGGGGAACATGGCCATCAAACTCGACATGGAGAAGGCGTATGACCGGCTGGACTGGCAATTCATGATCTTGGTATTCAGGGCCTTTGGCTTTCGAACCATGGATTGACATCGTATTCAGATCAATCAACAACGCATGGTTCTCCACCGTCATCAATGGCCAGGCGGCAGGATTCTTTCGTTCCACTCGTGGGGTTAGACAGGGGGACCCGCTCTCGTCCACCATCTTCATCATTGCGGTCGAGGCCCTCAGTAGAAGCCTTAATAGTATGCCCAATATGTCTGGCTTCAACCACTTCCACACCACCACCGGCTGCCCTCTCATCACTTACCTGGCTTACGCTGACGACATCCTCATCTTCTCCTCTGGAGACAGCAGATCGATCGAGGTAGTCATACAAACGATCGCCAGATACACCACCTGCTCTAGTCAACGCGTCAACAACAACAAGAGCGTCATCTACACCCATCACAAAGCTGACAGAACACGTTTAACTTTGCTCGTCAACATGACCTCCTTCAGCACGACCTACCCCCCTTTCCAATATCTCGGGTGCCCGCTTGTGTATGGTAGGGCCAACTCAGGAATATACGAGCACCTCATAGACAGGATCCGCAAACTTATTACAGGATGGCCCAATGCCACCTTATCCCCAGGGGACAAAACGATCCTCGTCAAACATATTCTATCATCTATCCCGATGTACACCCTGCTCGTCTGCTCTCCTCCTAAGAAGGTGCTCCACTCTCTCGAATCCCTCTTCGCCAAGTTCTTCTGGGGACAAAGCGACGGCAAGGACAAACATCACTAGGCCGGTTGGGAGACGATGGCCAAACCTACTGAAGAAGGAGGTCTGGGCTTCTGCAGGCTTACTCACATCGTGGACACCTGTTCAATTAAGTTATGGTGGAAGTCGCGCACCAAGACCTCTTTATGGACAAAGTTTATGAGAGCTAGGTACTCTAGATTCTTCCATCTGTCAGAGGCGAGCTCTAATAACAGATCCTCGGCATCGTGGCGTCGTATTATTCGGGGCCGTATCACTACTGAACCCCTTATCCGGCTTCAGTTGGGCGACGGCCGCTCACCGACATGTCTGGAGCGGTGGTTAGGAGATGACATCATACATCCCAACATTCTTACTCCTCCGGGGTACGCTATTAGGGATCTATGGGAGGGCAGCTCCGGATGGAATTAGAGGAAGGTCAGAAATTGGCTAGGCCAGCCAGCAAAAAATAGACTACTTGCTGCTAATATCCAGATTACTAACACGATCGACACTTGGAGATGGTCCTCCAACCCGAGCGGGTCATTCAGTTTGGCTTCCGCCAGACTTATGGTCAGAGGCAGCGGGGTGTGGAATATTGTTTATGTCAAGTTTTGGCAGGCATGCATTCCCATCAAATGGTCTATTCTCATCTGGCGTGCCCTTCGCCAAAAGATTCCGACGGATGATACCATCAGTTCCATGGGATTCTGCCTCGCTTCGAGATATCACTGCTGCAAGGAGCACACAACGGAATCTGTAGAGCCCGTCTTTCTTTCGGAGGAGTTGGCTACTGGCTTTTGGTCTAAGCTTCACAATAGACTTAGTATGGTTCAGCCGACTGGAGGCTTTTACGATCTCCTGGCCTACTGGAGCCGATCCCACGGATATCAGATCGTAGTAGCCGTCGGGATTTAGGTTCTATGGAAAAATAGGAACAAATTTAGATATGAAGGCCGACAAATTCTCCCTCCTTAGTTGTACAGAGAGGTCATCAGACAATGCTTCAAAGCTAGGAGATGCTGCTCTCACGTCTCCAACTCGTTCTGGGAGGCCCTGGCTTAGGCCACCCTCCCTTTTTTTGTGTACGCGTCTCGCGCTTTTTGTTTTCTGTCCTTTTGTCGCAATTTCGTGCTCACTTGTATAGGCTTCGGCATTTTGCATCTACTCTTCAATGAAGTTCGGGGTTCCCAAAATATATATATATATATATATATATATATATATATATATATATATATACATATATTTGGTATGTATACGTATACGTAATTGTAATATTACTTTCATTAATATTAAATCCTTTAGTACTATTTAAAACATATAGTAAATGTTTTCATAAAATTATTTGTAAAACCAATTACTATTTCCAAATTGCTTTAGCAAACTATAATAATAATATAACATTTTTATCTAATCTAAAATATTTTTACCTATAAAGTATGCTTAAATAAATTGTATGTTGATAATATGGGACTTGGCATAGTTATATTATACTTTACATATTTACATTTATAAATATTTCCAAAATGGTTTCTAATAAGTTTTTGGGAATAAATGTTTTTGATTCTAAATTAGAATAAATAAATACTTTTGAAGAGTCTCTTGCTAAATATTATTTCCTCTAAATATCTACTATATTAGGATTAGATAGTCCAAATTCTTGACTATGACTAAATCCCTTACACATTCCTCTCTTCAATTTATTTAACGAAATCTCGATCATTGACTAATAAACTTATTTTCTCGATTCGCTTACCGTGTCGAACTCTAATTTTGAGCTTTTATATACCAAACTAGGCTATTTGGACTATTATGGACTCAATAGAACTTCTTGCGCCATCGTTTGGGACCATCTTGTGGAGCATAGCATCGTACCAATCCTGTGTCGACACATTCGTGTCACGTACGTCGACTCCAACCAAATCGAGGCGATTACATTCTCTGATTTTTTTATCATGATAGTATATGTATTGTCTACTCTAGACTACTTTACTTGATGCTGACACATTGTTAACACGGATTGGTACTATATGGATCTTGTCATGCGATGTTATCCCCTTATTGGGTACATCGAGTATTTCATGTTCATGTACTTTATCATGTACATCGTGTACTCCTTGTATTCGTATTATTTATGTACTCTCATGTGCTCTCAGGTATTTTGTGTGCTCACATGTACTTCATGTTTAAACTAACAATCATATATGTAACATATCATGATTGGATCCTTTTGTATTGATGGGGACGGGGGAGTAGAAGTGGTTATGTGATAAAATCCCTCTAGTGTACTAATGTATATGTCGATTATACCTTAACGTATAATAGAGTTACCATAGAAAAATTATGTACAACCTAAACTGTGAGCACCCTGAATTTCGGGTTAATTTTTTTAAATTTTTCTGATTGATTTAGTTTTAATAAATAATTTATTCTGTTATTTATCCTTGAGTGTACTTTTTCGTGCCATTGATATTTGGAGTGTCAGGGATGTTCAACTCTGAAAATCTTCTTCATGAGTTTTGTAGTTGACATGATTGCCTTCATGACGGTATATAGTGTCCTATCCAAACTTGTTCCCTTGTACTATTTTTGCTTCGCACAATTTCGGGTCAATTTAGACCATTTGATTATTAATTAATTTTCCCACTCTTTTCCTTGATCATTTTTAGCACGTTACCGTGACTTTTTATTTGGGAGCACAAGACCAGTCAGTTTCTTGAAACCAACTCATTATGCATGATCTACTCGAGACACTCTTCACCCTTGACCTTCGTGTCCCACTCAGACATGCCATTTTGTGCTCCAATTGCTTCGCACAACTTTCCTGACACGTGACCCGATTTTATTTCACCCTACGGTGTCGCATTTATTTTTCAACTTGATTTGTGGGTACCCTATCGACCAAAACCTGTCAGCCCCAATTATGGACATGGCCCACTTTGAGCCTACTACCCGTATGACACTTGTGTCCCATTTATTGGAATCCCCATGTGCTACTTATTTATCCATGATCATCAACACCTATTTTTATTCGATTTTTGCACAATGTCCGATTTTGATCCAATCCGGCTCCACCAAGTCCAGCCCAGCTTCGTGCTATCCTCCATCATGACACCCTCAGATCATTACCCTTGGAAATAATATCAGATATCCTTCTACCTATTTTTAATATTTATTGGAAATTTTCGTTGAATTAAATCCCTTGGGATGACCAATTTCTCAATATTAAATCCTAGCCATAGGATCCTCCCATTTAATCCTATCCTTTATTTCCTACATGTAAACTTTTTCCAAATCCCTTAGCAACTAGCAGGCCCTAACTTTGAGAGGACCACCTTTTTCTCTCTCTTCCTCATTTAATATCTCTCTCTCTTATCCTCTCTCTCTCATTCCTTAAAACAATATCACCAACACCAGCAACAACTATACAACACACAGCCATTCCCAAGCTTCACCACACCCGACCACCTCCTCCACTCCGGTGTGGCCTCGCCGCCGACCACCTGGCCGAGCAGGACGCGCAGCCCTCTTCTCCTCCTTCTTCCTCCTCCTCTTCAATAATGTCAACACCACCACCTATCACAACCGCCACCACCACCCATCAACACCAGTCACCACCTTCCACCGCGAGCCCCACCGTCGCCGGCCTGGCCGAGCATGGCCGTGCCGCCCCGCCGCGGCTGTCGCGCCCGGCCAGCGCGCCACCAGTGCGCAACAACAGCAGCTGCACAGGCGCGCACGCGCGCGCGCGGGCCGCCGTCGTGCTCCGTCGCGCTGCCGTGCGGGCCGTCGTGGCCCCCTGGACGTCCACTCTGGCGAGCAGCCCCCTGACGGCCACCGTCCTCCGGGACGCGCCGTCGAGACGATTCGTGCGTTTCGCACGAAGTTCCGTCGTGACGCGCGCGGGATTGATTCAGAATTTATGCTCCGTCGCAGCGACTTCGTGCACGTTTTTCCGGAAATTTGACCGTTGGATCGGCAATTTCTTCGCTCCGTCACAATCTCGGTATATCCACCTTCATTCCTGTCAATTTTTGTCCGTTAATTTTATCGTTTGATACATCAAAACCGGCCACCAAGTTGACCGTTTAAATTGTATTAAATATGGACAGTTTTACGGAGTCAACTTCGTCAGCTTGTATCTCCTCCACCGTAGCTCTGTTTGGCATGCTACTAGTTCCTGTGTGAATCTGGTATAACCCTCTTGCTACCCCTCCAGTTTTGTTTCATTGTGAGCTTGTTTGATTGGTTGAATTCGACGCCAAAGTTGGCCGTCCGAATTCGTAATTTCTAACTTGTAAAATTCTATTTTTGAACACGGGAATCCAGATTTCATTTATGACACCACCAGTAGACTCGTGGCGTCGTTCTGGCATGTTTTCATATAAAATTTGTTAGATTTGGAGGACGTGGGCCCTGGCACATTTTTCGGTGCAAAGTGGGTCCCACAGGCCGGGTCAACGGGACTTTTTGATGCCGGCTCATCGGAATCCAATTTCGGATATACCGTTGAGTTCGTATCGTCATTCTGGACTTGTTGACATATAATTTGCTAGGTTTTGGTGGACATTGGACCCGGCACGCATTTCGGTGCAAGTCGGATACCAATATCCGGGTCAACGGGTCATTTTGAGATCGGCTCATCGGAATCCAATTTCGGATATACCGTTGAGTTCGTATCGCCATTCTAGACTCGTTGACATATAGTTTGCTGAGTTTTGAGAACTTTGACTCCGGCACGCATTTTCGTGCAAACCGAAATTTCGAGTTCTGGTCAACGGACCAAATTGAGATCGGGTCAACCGAATCCAATTCTGGAGATACCGTTGGGTTCGTTTCGTCATTCTGGTTTCGTGGACATATAATTTGTTATATTTTATGGACTTGTTTTCTTGTATATTTTTCGGTGCAAAACGGCTCCGACACGGATATCGTTTTTGACCCGAAATTACCTTTTTGCCCTTGTATCCAAATTGGACCGATGGGTAGGCTATCCTAGCTAATTTGACCATTCTGGACACGTTGGCGATGTTTATTTCATCATCCGACAATATTTGTTTATAATTTCTCTGAGTTTAACCTTTTTATAATTTATTAATAATTAATTCTTATAATTTTCGTATTTCGGGATTAGTACAACGAAACTGAGATCAGTCAATTCCAGTGATCTCACATCGCTAAAATTGACAAGATGGACACATGAAACATTATAATAAGATTATCAACTTTACCGTTGATCTTCTTATCACGATTTGCGTGTCGTAAGTTTCGACGTACAAATAACGAAGTACACTTTATATCTTTAATAATTAGACTAGAATTGACCCTGTTTGTCCAGAGTTGACCAGTTGACCTGAAGTCAACTGTAAGTCAACACTTGACCTAGTTTGACTAGATTATTGACCGGAGTTGACCTAGAGTTGTTTTGACTTAGAAGAATCTAGGATAATATCGATTGCTTGTAGAGATTTATTTATTACAACTTGAACACCTTGTAATCTGTGTTGCTTTAAATAGGACTCTGTGGCTTCAGTTGGACCCCTATACCTATCAGCTGTTCAGGTTATCAGGCGAGTACATTCTCTGATCATTTCATATCTGGTTTAGGATTATATTTCCTGCTTTTGATTACTTTACATGATGCTGACACATTGGAAACACGGATTAGTACTATATGGATCTTGTTGTGCGATGTTATCCCCTTAGCGGATACATCGGGTATTCGTGTTCGTGTACTTTATCGTGAGCATCGTGTACTCCTTGTATTCGTGACATTCGTGTACAAATAGTGTGAAATTGTGTATATTCATGTATTCACATGATCTCGTGTGCGACTATACTTCGTGTGCAATAACATCTCTTAGCTAGATCCTTGTGTATTGATTGGGGCGGGGGAGTAGAAGTGGTTATGTAATCAATCCAGTAGATTACTCGTGTACAACCTGTCACGCCCCAGTACCGAAATACGGAGACGGACTAGGCTAGCTACTCCATATGAGGTACGTAACGTCATACGGCGATCGTGGCTGTCGAGAGACTAGGGGGTACATGCTACAATCAAGTCTCCTATGGTCCCGCAGAGTTCTATGTCTCAATCAATCAAGTAACATCAGCAATTAAATGAACATTAAAGATAAAGCAGTAAGGCGTCCCTGACGCTTCATCAAAATGATCATGAGAGACTAGCTTTATAATTTAGCTATCTCAGAAAGTCAGGAGTACAAAATTATACACAGCTACAGTCTGTTTAATTACAATTATGTACTGACACAAAATATCAAGTAATCCGGCTAACAGGTGCCGGTGGCTAAATGCCGCACAAAAATATAAGCAGGAGTGGTGGAGAAGAAACCCACTCGAGTCTCCGAACCGCCATGCTCCTAGTATGCACCATGGATGTCAGGGAGGAAGATCGTGTCCTCTGGCTCTGCTACGAGATCTGGCCAAACAAAACCAGCGGGGTCAGCCCCGAATAGCAAGTATCGCCAAAGGGGCACAAGAGTTAAGATTAAAAACCCAGATAATAGAATGATTGATAATAGTAATGCTGATGCTACTATTATAGGGTAGCGCAACATCCTCGAACCCATGTGGCACCCTTACAACCAAACAAGGACAAAAGGTGCCGCATGGAGTCGGGACGTGTCGTACTCTATAACTTTCACATAAGTAAAAAGGGTATAAACAATAAAATCTCCTGTTCGTGACTTCGGTCGATAGCCTATCGCAGTACAATAACCAACCCAACAATCAAACAAGAACATTGGTTGGATCATGTACCATGATAGACCATGTTTCTCAGTCATTCACAGCAGTAGCACTTCACAACCAGAATAAGTCTTCCGTTCATAACTTCGGTCCACAGCCTGCCATAGTACGATAACCAACCCAACAATGAAACAAGAATATGGGTTGGATCACGTACCATGACAGTCCGCTTTCCTCAGTTATTCACGGAAGGTAAATAGGATACACGCAAGTCGTTTTCGCGGCCAGTCAAGTCTACGAGTTTCTAGTGGGACGAGGTTATCCTCGCATCATGTTATTTCAAAATCCTCAGATCGTATCTTTTCAGCAAGGCTAGCCAACCCAGGGTTCGCGTAGACAGGTGTCATTGAGCACATGTCCCTCGTAAGGCCACCTTGCCAAGACATATAATATATAGCAGGAATTAATCGGATACAGTCATCCACTCGTTGCGGATGACACAGTATCCGTGGAGACCAGCCGGCGCGTCAAGACAATATCTCAAGGCGACTGGTGTAACACGATCTCGGGATTCTGTCCTCCCCATGCATCTAGTATATTTAGTTGCCTAGTTTAATCCTAGGTGAAATCTTGGACTCACATGCTGTGGCCTGCATGATTATCCTCCTAAATGTCGTACTCAAGTACGAGTACCCCAAAGAGGATCCATGTCAATCAGTATGTCAACATGTTCTACCCTCCTTGGTGTAATTCATCATTGCAAATATGCCACGTGGAGTTACGAGTCATTTGTCGAGCATGAACGAGAACTGGGACATTCAGGTACAAGTATCATGTAGGAACACTTTGTTCACCGGGGTCACATTAGTGCTCATATCATGCTCAGGACAAAAGGCGTAAGGATATATAGCATACACAAACATTTACATATATATATACAACATAATATATACATATAAAAATATAAGGTATAGGGGAGTCCAAGTCAGAGCGCGCTCAAGTCAGGCTACGCTCAGGTTAGCCTACGCTCAGGTCAGCGTACGCTCAGGTCAGCCTACGCTCAGGTCAGCCTACGCTCAGGTTAGCCTACGCTCAGGTCAGCGTATGAGGTCCATATGACTCCTTACTACCCATGTGAGCGTATGCAGGACATACACTCCCAAAAGGCAGCGTATGGACTCCATACGACTCCTTGTCACCCAAGTGAGCGTATGCAAGACATACGCTCCCAAAAGACAGCGTATGGACTCCATATGACTCCTTGTCACCCAAGTGAGCGTATGCAAGACATACGTTTCCAAAAGGCAGCGTATGGACTCCATACGACTCCTTGTCACCCAAGTGAGCGTATGCAAGACATACACTCCCAAAAGGCAGCGTATGGATCGGACTGCGCTGCGCTAAAGAGCGCGCACAGCTCAGTGGCACAAGCTAAAAAGCTCACACACTGCTCACTGTCTTCTCCAAATCAGCAAGAACTCCATGGTTTGAACCCAAAGCTTCAAAGTCCATAACTTGGTCAAAATAAATCCAAATCCAACTTTTCAAAGGTCAAAATTGGGTAGAATAAAATTCTCTACAACATGGAACTATCAAAACTTGAAAATAATGAAGTTTGCTAGATCAAAACCAAGAAGATCCAAAAATGGTTAAAACCTAGATCTACAAAAATTAAAGCTTCAAAATGGAAAACTTCAAGTTCTAAACTAGTATAGAATGAGAAGAAGAACATATTTTGGCAAATAATTTTGTAAGAAAACATCAACATCATTTATGGATCCATCTCTTGAGCAAGTTGGTACTTGCCTTGGTTGGTGGAGAAAAGTAAATGAGAGGAAATAAAATGAGAGAAGAGAGAGAGAGATGAGTTATTATATAGAATCTTGAACCCATGGGTTCATGATGAACCAAAGGGTTCATAATGAACCATTGGTGAACCAAGAATAGGTTACCCAAATGAGCCAAAATTGTAGGCCCAAATGCAGAAAATAAATTACGAAATAATATTTTGTCGAATATTTTTGGGAAATGCATGAAGAAATACAGCATATAAATATCGTATAAATACAAAGTAAATACAATTTATCGATTTACGTATTAAAATACGTATTCCAGGATCGGGGAGTGACATCTCTACCCTTCTTAGAAAAATTCTGTCCTCGGAATTCCAGCCAAGACAGGATAGTGAAATCAGGGCAAGCAAGGCACAATCATATACAAGTTAATTATCATAGCAGTTACTATCATACATCACAAAGTACAAAACAAGCAGGTGCAGATAAGCATAGAATCGTGTCAATAAGGCGTAAAAATATACCTCATTAGTCAAACAAATACGGATACCGAGATCTGATATCGTCCTCGCGCTCCCAGGTTGACTCTCCCGAAGAGTGATGGTTCCAAAAAACACGGACAAGGCTTATCGTCCGATTCTTGAGTACCTTCTCTCGCCGGTCCAAAATGGACACGGGTTGTTCCTCGTAAGTTAGGTCGGTACCAACGACTAACTCAGAATGATCGAGGACATGACTCAGATCCGGGACATACCTACGTAATTGGGACACATGAAACACATTATGTATGCCAGTTAACAAAGGCGGAAGGGCAAGTCGATAAGCCACATCGCCTACCCGAGCGAGAATCTTAAAAGGACCAACGTATCTTGGACTAAGCTTTTCCCGGGTTCCAAATCTGATGATACACCGAGTAGACGAAATTCGCAGAAACATTTGGTCGCCAACTCTAAACTCTAGAGGCCTACGATGCTGATCAGCCCAATGACGATGTCGGTCCTGTGCAACTCGAAGGCGCTCTCTGACCAACTTAACTATCTCCACAGTCTGCGTGATCATCTCTGGCCCCAACAACTTCCGTTCTCCGATGTCGTCCCATGCCAAAGGGGACCTGTACTTCCTTCCGTACAATGCTTCAAACGGGGCCATCTGAATGCTATCCTAATAGCTGTTGTTATAGGAGAACTCTACTAGATGAAGGTGATCCTCCCAAGATCTGCCAAAATCTAAGGTACACGCCCGTAGCATATCTTCTAATGTCTGAATGGTTCTTTCTGATTGCCCGTCAGTTTGTGGATGATAAGCAGTATTGAATCTTAACTTGGTTCCTAAACTTTGGTGTAAGCTCCGCCAAAAATGGGAAGTAAACCGCATATCCCAATCTGATACTATACTAACTGGAACACCATGCTGCCTTACTATCTGCTTCATGTACATTTCTGCTAGCTGTTCAGTAGTCTGTCCAACTCGGAAGGGAAGGAAATGAGCGACCTTCGTGAGTCGATCTACTATTACCCAGACTGCATTTTTGCCAGCCGGGGATCTAGGTAAACCGGTCACAAAATCTATCGTGATGTGCTCCCATTTTCATTCTGGGATAGGAAGCGGCTGTAGCAATCCTACTGGTCTCTGCTGCTCGGCTTTTACCTGCTGACATACCAGACACTTGGATACAAATCTCGCTATCTCTCTTTTCATGCCATTCTATCAAAAGAACTGCCTGATATCTCGATACATCTTCGTTCCTCCTGGATGAATGGAGTAAATAGAACTATGAGCTTCGGACATAACTTCTTGCCGAAGGTCTCCACTCGGTACACAGAGTCTGTTTCTAAACCTGAGCATACCATCTTCATGAATCACTAACTCCTTCCTACGGCCTGATTCACACTCCGACCGTAACTTCTGAATCTGTGGATCTCCTGCTTGTGCTGTCCTTATCCTCTCTACTAAGGTTGACTGAATCTGCATACTGGTCATTCTTCCTATATCCTTTGGCAAAACTACTTCAATTTCCATACTCTGAAGGTCTTCTAGAATATGCTTCTGCGAGGTCAAGATAAAGGCACTGTCTCTCCTACTCAGTGCATCTGCAACTATATTCGCCTTGCCTGGATGATACTGAAGATCTAAATCAAAATCCTTCAGCAGTTCTAACCATCTTCTTTGCCTCATGTTCAAATCTCGCTGCGTGAATACGTATTTCAAACTCTTATGATCAGTATAGATCTCTACCCGATCCCCGTATAAGTAGTGCCTCCACAACTTGAGTGAAAACACCACAGCTGCTAACTCCAAATCGTGAGTCGGGTAATTCTTCTCATGGTCTCGAAGCTGCCGAGACGCATATGCTATCACCTTTTCATGCTGCATCAATACACATCCAAGACCCTTCCCTGATGCGTCACAATATACTGTAAAGCCTCCCGCTCCTACTAGAAGCGTCAAGATCGGGGCTGAGATCAATCTCTTCTTCAATTCTTCAAACGATGCCTGACAGCTAGCTGACCAAACAAACTCTACGTCCTTGTGCGTCAAACGCGTTAAGGGCGCAGAGATCCTGGCAAAGTCCGCCACGAACCTTCTGTAGTAACCAGCTAATCCTAAGAAACTTCGCACTTCTGCAACCGTTTTCGGGACCGGCCAATGCTCTACGGCCTCAATCTTCTTCGGATCCACTGACACTCCTGCTCCAGAAATTACATGTCCCAGGAACGAAATGTGGTCTAACCAGAATTCACACTTGTCGAGCTTCGCATATAGTTGATGTTCCCTCAATGTCTGTAAGACAGTCCTAAGATGTTTCTCATGCTCCTCTTCACTGCTGGAATAGACAAGGATATCATCTATGAACACCACCACAAATTTATCCAAATACGGCAGAAAGATGCGGTTCATTAAATCCATGAATACTACAGGGGCGTTGGTTAGCCCAAAGGGCATTACTAAAAACTCATAATGCCCATATCTAGATCTGAATGCTGTCTTCGGTATGTCTTGCTCCCGGACTCTTACTTGATAGTATCCCGACCGAAGATCGATCTTGGAAAAGATGCTGGCCTTGCTCAACTGGTCAAACAGGTCATCAATCCTTGGTAGCGGGTACTTATTCTTCACTGTTACTGCATTCAGCTTGCGGTAGTCGATGCACATCCTCGTCGACCCATCCTTCTTGGGAACTAGAATCACTGGCGCGGCCCAGGGCGATTTACTGTCTCGGATGAATCCCTTAGACTTCAACTCTTCCTCATGTTGATACAACTTATCCTGTTCTGACGGCGACATTCTGTAAACTCTGTCTGCAATAGGCCTCGTTCCAGGGTTCAACTCAATGCTAAATTCTACCTCTCTGACTGGGGGTATCCCTGGGAGCTCATCAGGGAAGACGTCGAGAAAATCTTCGACTACTCTCGGAATCTGTCCTGGCTCTGACACTGCTGCTGAGAGGACGCCTCCGGCCTGATTCTTCAAGGTTCGAGTAAAGATGAACTGTTCCATCCCAGGAATGCTGAATATGACCCTACCTCCTCTACAATCAATTGTCGCATGACTGTCTCTCAACCAGTCCATGCCAAGAATAATATCAAAATTCCCCATAGGGAATTCAATCAATGATGCGGGCAGTAAATGCCCACACACCTCTACCGGATATAAAAAGCGCACTCTGTTCACTTCTACGAGCCCATTGCCGGTGAGTATATCCATCCTCTTCGGCAATGCCTCAAACACTAGTCCAATTCGTGTAGCATATTGTGCAGAGATGAATGAATGAGTAGCGCCTGAATCAAATAATGCTACAGCGGGAAATGAGGTGACGAGAATTTTACCTGCCACCACGTTACTAAACGCTAGAGCCTCTCCCAAAGATAATGTGAGAGGCTGGCCCTGGCCCCGCGGAGCCGCTTGTTGCGGCCTTCCTCGACCATGTTGTTGCTGCCTCTGAGGGCCTTCGGCTTCCTGTGCTTGGCGGAACATCTGAGCCTGTGTTGGTAGACGCTGGGCTAGGGGCCTTATTGCTAATACTGGCCCTCCACTCGGGGTTACCACCGGGGCTGGCAACGCTGGAAACTGCTGAACTGGCCCTCCTGGCCTCTACATCGTAGGACAAGTGGAGATACGGTGGTCTGAACTACCACACCTCAAGCATAAGCCATTCGCTGACCGGCACACCTCCCTCGTGTGCCCTGCCTTCCCACAGAATGTACAGCCCTGGGGTGCTCCCCGACGCTGCTGTTGGTTCATCGGCAGCTGGTGCCAAACTAGCACTGTAGTAGTTGACACGGCCGTCCTCCGCGGCGCTCCTGCATCATGAATACATACACTGGGTGCTGGTGCCGATGTTCGCTGCATTGCTCCTCCTCCGACCTGGGAATGAGATCTCTTCCGACCTCCTGTCCTCGATGCCAACCTCTGCTGGGTAAGCTCGTGCCTCCGAGCGGCCGTCAAAATAGCATCAAACGTCTGGTAGTCGTGTCCCTCCACAAGCTGTAATAGTTCCAAATGAAGTCCCTGCTGGAACCTCATAGCTTTTTCTGGCTCCGTTGCCACCAATGCTGGTACGAAATGGCACAATCTGCAGAACTCTGCTGTATACCCATCTACGGTCTTGCCTGCTTGCTTGAGACTAATAAACTTCTGCTGGAGCTCATATCGAGCAACTACGCCAAAATACTTGGCCTTGAATCTTTCACTGAAGGTGGTCCAACGAACAGGGCGCCTTATACCAACTTCTTCTGATGCCCACCAGTCGCGGGCAAGATCCTGAAGTACTAATTTGACCTGATCAACCTTCTCATCATCTGGAACCTTGGCTGCCACAAGAATAGCTTCAATGTCTTGAATCCATGCATCCGCAGTGATGGCATCCTTCGTGCCATCAAAATACCTCGGGTTCAAGCGACGGAACCTTTCTGATGCTCCCGAGTCAACCCCGGCACTCCTCTCAAGAGCTAACTAAATCCCTTGGTTCAGTAACACGTTCTGCTCCTGCTGCTGAGTCTGCTGCTGCTGGTGAGTGACAAGAATCCCCCGGATGACCTCCAGGAGTGCTACGGCATCTGGTACTGCCGTCGCTACTGGTGCTGCAGGAGTTTCAATAACCTGCGGCTGCGCTGCCTCTGGTTCCATTTCTGCTCGTGTCTGTCCTGGAGAAGGTTCTCTCTCCTGCTGGTGCCCAGTCGAGCCATGCTCTCGCTGCTTTTCCTCTTGGGCCTCACCCGCTACTGAGAATGAAGCACCCCTATGGAGAAAGATATAAGATTATCAAGTCCGAACGAGGAAGATTTTGAGGATATAAGTCAGGTTAGAGATCAATGCAAGGACAGAGAATTCGAAACAGAATTTCAAGGGAAACAAGTTTTGATTGAGACTCCTAATAATTTGCAATACCCCACAAGTCTGAAAAACAGACCTGCATGGGCCACCACTAAAACCTTGTCATACCCCAGTACCGAAATACGGAGACGGACTAGGCCAGCTACTCCATATGAGGTACGTAACGTCATACGGCAATCGTGGCTATAGAGAGACTAGGGGGTACATGCTACAATCAAGTCTCCTATGGTCCCGCAGAGTTCTATGTCTCAATCAATCAAGTCACATCAGCAATTAAATGAACATTAAAGATAAAGCAGTAAGGCGTCCCTGACGCTTCATCAAACTGATCATGAGAGACTAGCTTTATAATTTAGCTATCTCAAAAAGTCAGGAGTATAAAATTATACACAGCTGCAGTCTGTTTAATTACAATTATATACTGACACAAAATATCAAGTAATTCGGCTAACAGGTGCCGGTAGCTAAATACCGCACAAAAATATAAGCAGGAGTGGTGGAGAAGAAACCCACTCGAGTCCCCGAACCGCCATGCTCCTAGTATGCACCATGGATGTCAGGGAGGAAGATCGTGTCCTCTGGCTCTGCTACGAGATCTGGCCAAACAAAACCAGCGGGGTCAGTCCCGAATAGCAAGTACCGCCAAAGGGACACAAGAGTTAAGATTAAAAATCCAGATAATAGAATGATTGATAATAGTAATGCTCATGCTACTATTGTAGGGTAGCGCAACATCCTCGAACCCATGTGGCACCCTTACAACCAAACAAGGACAAAAGGTGCCGCATGGAGTCGGGACGTGTCGTACTCTATAACTTTCACATAAGTAAAAAGGGTATAAACAATAAAATCTCCTGTTCGTGACTTCGGTCGATAGCCTATCGCAGCACAATAACCAACCCAACAATCAAACAAGAACATGGATTGGATCATGTACCATGATAGACCATGTTCCTCAGTTATTCACAGCAGTAGCACTTCACAACCAGAATAAGTCTTCCGTTCATAACTTCGGTCCACAGCCTACCATAGTACGATAACCAACCCAACAATCAAACAAGAACATAGGTTGGATCACGTACCATGACAGTCCGCTTCCCTCAGTTATTCACGGAAGGTAAATAGGATACACGCAAGTCATTTTCGCGGCCAGTCAAGTCTACGAGTTTCTAGTGGGACGAGGTTATCCTCGTATCATGTTATTTCAAAATCCTCAGATCGTATCTTTCCAGCAAGGCTAGCCAACCCAGGGTTCGCGTAGACAGGTGTCATTGAGCACAGGTCCCTCGTAAGGCCACCTTGCCAAGACATATAATATATAGCAGGAATTAATCGGATACAGTCATCCACTCGTTGCGGATGACACAGTATCCGTGGAGACCAGCCGACACGTCAAGACAATATCTCAAGGCGGCTGGTGTAACACGATCTCGGGATTCTGTCCTCCCCATGCATCTAGTATATTTAGTTGCCTAGTTTAACCCTAGGTGAAATCTTGGACTCACATGCTGTGGCCTGCATGATTATCCTCCTAAATATCGTACTCAAGTACGAGTACCCCAAAGAGGATCCATGTCAATCAGTATGTCAACATGTTCTACCCTCCTTGGTGTAATTCATCATTACAAATATGCCACGTGGAGTTACGAGTCATTTGTCGAGCATGAACGAGAACTGGGACATTCAGGTACAAGTATCAGGTAGGAATAACTTTGTTCACCGGGGTCACATTAGTGCTCATATCATGCCCAGGACAAAAGGGCAGCGTATGGACTCTATATTAGCCTACGCTCAAGTCCAGGTATATAGCATACACAAACATTTATATATATATATAATATAATATATACATATAAAAATATAAGGTATAGGGGAGTCCAGGTCAGAGCGCGCTCAAGTTAGGCTACGCTCAGGTAAGCCTACGCTCAGGTCAGCGTACGCTCAGGTCAGCCTACGCTTAGGTCAGCCTACGCTCAGGTCAGCGTATGAGGTCCATACGACTCCTTGTCACCCAAGTGAGCGTATGTAAGACATACGCTCCCAAAAGGCAGCGTATGAACTCCATACGACTCCTTGTCACCCAAGTAAGCGTATGCAAGACATACGCTCCCAAAAGGCAGCGTATGGACTCCATACGACTCCTTGTCACCCAAGTGAGCGTATGCAAGACATACGCTCCCAAAAGGCAGCGTATGGATCGGACTGCGCTGCGCTAAAGAGCGCACACAGCTCAGTGGCGCAAGCTAAAAAGCTCGCACACTGCTCACTGTCTTCTCCAAATCAGCAAGAACTCCATGGTTTGAACCCAAAGCTTCAAAGTCCATAACTTGGTCAAAATAAGTCCAAATCCAACTTTTCAAAGGTCAAAATTGGGTAGAATAAAATTCTCTACAACATGGAACCATCAAAACTTGAAAATAATAAAGTTTGCTAGATCAAAACCAAGAAGATCCAAAAATGGTTAAAACCTAGATCTACAAAAATTAAAGCTTCAAAATGGAAAACTTCAAGTTCTAAACTAGTATAGAATGAGGAGAAGAACATATTTTGGCAAATAATTTTATAAGAAAACATCAACATCATTTATGGATCCATCTCTTGAGCAAGTTGGTACTTGCCTTGGTTGGTGGAGGAAAGTAAATGAGAGAAAATAAAATGAGAGGAGAGAGAGAGATGAGTTATTATATAGAATCTTGAATGCATGGGTTCATGATGAACTAAAGGGTTCATGATGAACCATTGGTGAACCAAAAATAGGTTACCCAAATGAGCCAAAACTGTAGGCCCAAATATAGAAAATAAATTATGAAATAATATTTTGTCGAATATTTTTGAGAAATGCATGAAGAAATACAGCATATAAATATCGTATAAATACAAAATAAATACAATTTATCGGTTTATGTATTAAAATACGTATTCCAGGATCGGGGAGTGACACAACCTCTGTAGATTACTCGTGTACAACATCGTACCGTTTACATAACCATCTTGTGCTCTGAATCACTAGTCACTGATAGTTCTCTATATATTGTAGCTATTTACTTACAGTCTCTCTCTTTTACATCATGTTGTTCTTCAGTTTCCTGTATCTTACTCTCTAGCATGTTTATATTTCCTAGCCTGTTATGATTTTTTGAGATGTACTGTACTCGCTCCTGTCCTGATTGGACCTGTTGATAAATTTTACAGATAGCTTAGAGATTGCTTGCTAGCCTAAAGGAGACACAGTAGAGGTTGTATAGTTAGTTTTTAGTCGTTTTGAGTTGTATTATTATATGGATTACTGTATTTGAGCTTTCAGATGTTTTCTGGTTTTGTGTATCTTAGGCACTTAGACTTCTGGATTGTATCTCTGTGATTTTTATTCTATTTTTTTATCTTTTATCATGCTCTACCTTAGATGTGATTGAGACTGTATCTGCTATGTCACCCCCATTCGTGGAGTATAAACTGTTTAGCCTTATACTGTTAGATGCATGAGACATAGGACAGCGTTCTACCGCCGACACTGCGGCGTAGGCTGGACGTACCCACGTCTCGTGCCCTAACTCTAGGGTGCGGGTCGTGACACGTTTTTAGTGGTGGCCCATGTAGATCGAGTTTGTGTAGTGGTATTCGAACTAGAGTACCACTACAGCCTGCAGTAGGATTAGGATATATTTTAAAGATACTCAATCACAGTTAGGATCCCTTGAGAGATTCCTGGGACGACCCTTGAGAATCTTATTTAACTTTGATTTAAAAACTCTCTTTTCCTTGATTTGATTTATCTTTATTTTCTGTCGTTGAAATTGATTTTGATGGATTATTGTTGAATTTGAGTTTGTATTTATTGATTTTGATGGAAGATTGTTGAATTTGAGTTTGTATTTATTGATTTTGATAGAAGATTGTTGAATTTTGAATCTTGATGTTAGCTGTAGCATCCGAGTTTGTATTTATATGATTTGAAGGATTTTTTGTTTATTTTTGAATCTTGATGTTCGTTGATAAATTTGATTTCTGGGTATTCATTTTTGATTTAACTTAATTTTTGTCAAGATGAAATTATATGGGCTAGGTCATCTAAGTTTGGAATCTAGTCTTCTATAGTCACATTAGCCAGCATGGTGAGGACACATAGTCTGGTTTTGGATATATTTCTTGGGTGTAGGAATTTAAGGTTTTTGCAGCCAAGCTAGCGGCATCGCAAAAATGTTAAATACCACGATTCTAGAGGTATGTGCCTAAGTCGAGGACTTTGTGATTATCGTAGCCTTGCTTACTAGTATGACGGAGATTTAGAGCACCATGATTTTGGATAGACGCATATAATTATCAGATTGTACCTTAAATGTTTTGAACATATTTTCACTACTTGTTCAGTCTTTCAAAAAAAAAGAGAGAGAATTTTTGTTTGGTTTTGTTCTCATTATTTAACTTAGTAGTAGCTTTAGCTGTTTTTATAAACCTTATGTAACTTCTTACTATGAATTTCTTCTTAAAATAATGAATCGATGATTTTGCTAGAACTTATCTTGGATTTGATATTATAGCTCTGGTTTCAAAATGGTTCCTTCTTTTAAACAGATAAGCAGAACAGATTCTATTATCATTCTTTTCCTGCCAATATTTTTATTACCATCATTCCTTGTCTTATATAACTGTCCTGATTATATCAATTCTATCTCGTATCACATTCTGTCAGCTGTACTTTGAAACTCTTGAATCTTCATATCATTTTTGCCTGAGAAATGTTGAGGAAATAACGTAAATCATCTAGTTCGGAAATGACGTAAATGGTTATCATAGAATGATTTGTAGGAATCAGAACGTTGGATGTCAATTATGAAAAAAAAATTTGAGAGGGAGATGTGGTAAAGGTTTAGAATGTAATCAAGTGATAAATGTTATCAATTTAGAAACAATCGCAGAAAATTTTGGTTATGAGTAATTCAGGGTTATATTTCAAAAAAAAACTAATGAGGATATCAGAGGTCAACCTAGTTTTGAGAACTTAGAAAATTTTGGTTATTGATTCTTGGAAACTATTACAAGGCTATGTAAAAATTTATAGATGGAAAGGAGAATTTAATTGTATCATATGATTATGCGAAGTTGAACTAGATATTGTAAGAGGGTGACTAGAGACAGAGAGAACACAAGAATTTTAAGTTATAGGAATTATTTTAGATGATTGGAAGAAAATTGTAGAATTCAAAAGGATAATAATTGAAGGTGAACGTTGAAGAAATATGAAGGTTCATTTATAAACAAGAATAAATTTGGTATGACATAGGGGTATTGGAGTTGAGTAATTACGAGACTCGATTTAAACAAGTTCAAGGATTTCATAAACTGGATTTAGAGGTTGTGGATCTAAATTAAAATGAGGTGAAGGAATTTGGAAATTTGATTAAATGAATAAGTGTTGACTCCTAAATAAGAGGGGTATGTTTCGTGGAAAATGTTTTAGAAGTTAGATTTTGTCTATGGTGATCATAGTAAAGGTTTAGATGACTGAAGGTTATAAAATTTCGATGATAGTCATATGAAGGTTGATTTTCATATTGGGACTTGTGAGAAAAAAAATATGATTAGCAATGGTAAACTGATAGTATCAGAGAGAGATGATTACTGACTTCGTATGAAATCTTTTCCTATTTTTCTCTAAAAGGGTTTTTTTCAATATCATTGAATCCTAGTTTCCTTAATCACGACCAAATCGACTCCGATTATCTTTTCTTATCATATTAATATCTTGGGTTGTACTCAGTTGAATTAAATTTGATTGTGACCTGAATCTCCATCCTTGTATGCTCGTTCTCAGACTTTGTTGAACCTGTCCTCCATATTGCCTAAATCTTGATTTTCCCAATTTGATCAATTTAGATCGTATCGAGACTAAATATTCTTAATATGTATTGTGATTGGAATTTCCATGAAATTGGCTTTCATTTTTTAACTTTTGATTTTGATTTTTCTTTGAATAGTACCCCTTTATAGATAATTGGTAGTTATCTTTATTTTATTTTTGATGAGTACCACTTTTTTTCTTTATATATAGTATGGTAGACTGCCTTACAGTTTTGATGATTGTTATTCTGTATCTTTTCTAGTTTAGCACCCTAGATTGCCTGTGTGTTTTGATACCCTATGACCGTTTTGGTTAGCACGACTAGTATACCTAGATGAGACTTCACTACCACCGCATGCCATGACCCTGTATGTCATCTTCTTTGTTTTTATCACATGATTTGTTTAAATTCTGGAATTTTGATTATGGGGGTTTGACCTAGAGGGAGTATGGACATTTTAATTTCGAGGACGAAATTTTTATAAGGTGGGTAGGATGTGAGCACCCTGAATTTCGGGTTGATTTTTTTAAATTTTTCTAATTGATTTAGTTTTAAGAAATAATTTATTCTGTTATTTATCCTTGAGTGTACTTTTCCGTGCCATTGATATTTGGAGTGTCAGGGATGTTCAAATCTGGAAATCTTCTCCATAAGTTTTGTAGTGGACATGATTGCCTTCATGACGGTATATAGTATCCCATCCAAACTTGTTCCCTTGTACTCTTTTTGCTTCGCACAACTTCGGGTCGATTTAGACCATTTGATTATTAATTAAATTTTCCACTCTTTTCCTTGATTATTTTTAGCACGTTACATTGGGAGCACAAGACCAGTCAGTTTCTTGAAACCAACTTATCATGCATGATCTACTCGAGACACTCTTCACCCTTGACCTTTGTGTCCCACTCAGACACGCTATTTTGTGCTCCAATTGCTTCGCACAACTTTTCTGACACGTGACCCGATTTTATTTTACCCTACGGTGTCGCATTCATTTTTCAACTTGATTTGTGGGTACCCTGTCGACCAAAACCTGTCAGCCCCAATTATGGACATGGCCCACTTTGAGCCTACTACCCGTATGACACTTGTGTCCCATTTATTGGAATCCCCATGTGCTACTTATTTATCCATGATCATCAAAACCTATTTTTATTTAATTTTTGTACAATGTCCGATTTTGATCCAATCCGGCTCCACCAAGTCCAGCCCAGCTTCATGCTATCCTCCATCATGACACCCTCAGATCATTACCCTTGGAAATAATATCAGATATCCTTCTACCTATTTTTAATATTTATTGGAAATTTCTGTTGAATTAAATCCCTTGGAATGACCAATTTCTCAATATTAAATCCTAGCCATAGGATCCTTCCATTTAATCCAATCCTTTATTTCCTACATATAAACTTTTTCCAAATCCCTTAGCAACTAGCCGGCCCTAACTTTGAGAGGACCACCTTTTTTTCTCTCTTCCTCATTTAATATATATCTCTCTCTTATCCTCTCTCTCTCCTTCCTTAAAATAATATCACCAACACCAGCAACAACTCTACAACACACAGCCATTCCCGAGCTTCACCACACCCGACTACCTCCTCCACTCTGGCGTGGCCTCGCCGCCGACCACTTGGCCGAGCAGGCCGCACAGCCCTCTTCTTCTCCTTCTTCCTCCTCCTCTTCAATAATGTCACCACCACCACCTATCACAACCGCCACCACCACCCATCAACCCCACTCACCACCTTCCACTGCGAGTCCCGCCGTTGTCGGCCTGGCCGAGCATGGCCGTACCGCCCCATCGCTGCTGTCGCGCCTGGCCAGCGCACCACCAGCGCGCAGCAGCAGCAGCTGCACAGGCGCGTACGCACGCGCACGGGCCGCCGTCGTGCACTGCCGCGCCGTCGTGGCCCCCTGGCCGTGCGCCCTACTTCGGCGAGTAGCCCCCTGACGGCCACCATCCTCCGGGACGTGCCGTCGAGACGATTCGTGCGTTTCGCACGAAGTTCCGTCGTGACGCGCACGAGATTGATTCAGAATTTGCGTTCCATCGCAGCGACTTCGTACACATTTTTCTATAAATCCGACCGTTGGATCGACGATTTCTTTACTCCGTCACAATCTCGGTATATCTACCTTCATTTCTGTTAATTTTCGTCCGTTAATTTTATCGTTTGATACGTCAAAACCGGCCACCAAGTTGACCGTTTAAATTGTATTAAATTTGGACAGTTTCGCAGAGTCAACTTTGTCAGCTTGTATCTCCTTCACTGCAGCTCCGTTTGGCATGCTACCAATTCCTGTGCGAAGCTGGTATAACCCTCTTGCTACCCCTCCAGTTTTGTTTTATTGTGAGCTTGTTTGATTGGTTGAATTCGACGCCAAAGTTGGCCGTCCGAATTCGTAATTTCCAACTTGTAAAATTCCATTTTTGAACACGGGACTCCAGATTTCATTTCTGACACCACCAGTAGACTCGTGGCGTCGTTCTGGCATATTTTCATATAAAATTTGTTAGATTTGGAGGACGTAGGCCCTGGCACATTTTTCGGTGCAAAGTGGGTCCCACAGACCGAGTCAACAGAACTTTTTGATGCCGGCTCATCGAAATCTAATTCCGGATATACCGTTGAGTTTGTATCGTCATTCTGGACTCGTTGACATATAATTTGCTAGGTTTTGGTGGACATTGGACCCCGCACGCATTTCGGTGCAAGTCGGATACCAATATTCGGGTCAACGGGTCATTTTGAGATCGGCTCATCGGAATCCAATTCCGGATATACCGTTGAGTTCGTACCGCCATTCTGGACTCGTTGACATGTAGTTTGCTGAGTTTTAAGAACTTTGGCTCTGGCATGCTTTTCCGTGCAAACCGGAATTCCGAGTTCTGGTCAACGGACCAAATTGAGATCGGGTCAACCGAATCCAATTCTGGAGATATCGTTGGGTTCGTATCATCATTCTGGTTTCGTAGACATATAATTTGTTATATTTTATAGACTTATTTTCTTGCACGTTTTTTGGTGCAAAAAGGCTCCGACACAGATACCGTTTTTGATCCGAAATTACCTTTTTGCCCTTGTGTCCAAATTGGACCGATGGATAGGCTATCCTAGCTAATTTGACCATTCTGGACACGTTGGCGATGTTTATTTCATCGCCCGACAATGTTTGTTTATAATGTCTCTGAGTTTAACCTTTTTATAATTTATTAATAATTAATTCTTATAATGTTCGTATTTCGGAATTAGTACAACAAAACTGAGATTAGTCAATTCTAGTGATCTCACATCGCTGAAATTGACAAGATGGACACGTGAAACATTATAATAAGATTATCAACTTTACCGTTGATCTTCTTATCTCGATTTGCGTGTCGTAAGTTTCGACGTACAAATAACGAAGTACACTTTATATCTTTAATAATTAGACTAGAATTGACCCTGTTTGTCCAGAGTTGACCAGTTGACCCGAAGTCAACTGTAAGTCAACACTTGACCTAGTTTGACTAGATTATTGACCGGAGTTGACCTAGAGTTGTTTTGACTTTGAAGAATCTAGGATAATATAGATTTCTTGTAGAGATTTATTTATTACAACTTGAACACCTTGTAACCTGTGTTGCTTTAAATAGGACTCTGTGGCTTCAGTTGGACCCCTATACCTATCAGCTGTTCAGGTTATCAGACGAGTACATTCTCTGATCATTTCATATCTTGTTTAGGATTATATTTCCTGCTTTAGATTACTTTACATGATGCTGACACGTTGAAAACACGGATTAGTACTATATGGATCTTGTTGTGCGATGTTATCCCCTTAGCGGATACATCGGGTATTCGTGTTCGTGTACTTTATCGTGACCATCGTGTACTCCTTGTATTCGTGACATTCGTGTATAAATCGTGTGAAATCGTGTATATTCATGTATTCACATGATCTCGTGTGCGAATATACTTCGTGTGCAATAACATCTCTTAGCTAGATCCTTGTGTATTGATTGGGGCCGGGGAGTAGAAGTGGTTATGTAATCAATCCAGTAGATTACTCGTGTACAACCTCTGTAGATTACTCGTGTACAACATCGTGCCGTTTACATAACCATCTTGTGCTCTGAATCACTAGTCACTGATAGTTCTCTATATATTATAGCTATTTACTTACAGTCTCTCTCTTTTACATCATGTTGTTCTTCAGTTTCCTGTATCTTACTCTCTAGCATGTTTATATTTCCTAGCATGTTATGATTTGTTGAGATGTACTGTACTCGCTCCTGTTCTGACTGGACCTGTTGATAAATTTTACAGATAGCTTGGAGATTGCTTGCTAGCCTAGAGGAGACACAGTAGAGGTTGTATAGTTAATTTTCAGTCGTTTTAAGTTGTATTATTATATGGATTACTGTATTTGAGTTTTCAGATGTCTTCTGGTTTTGTGTATCTTAGGCACTTAGACTTCTGGATTGTATCTCTGTGATTTTCGTTCTGTTTTTTCTATCTTTTATCATGCTCTACCTTAGATGTGATAGAGACTATATCTGCTATGTCACCCCCATTCGGGGAGTATAAACTGTTTAGCCTTATACTGTTAGATGCATGAGACCTAGGACAACGTTCTACCGCCGACACTGCGGCGTAGGCTGGACGTACCCACGTCTCGCGCCCTAACTCTAGGGTGCGGGTCGTGACATAAACCAATCACATAACTGTCTTGTGCTCTAAATCACTTATATTTATTATAGTTTAAATGTTCTCTATGTTATTCATGTACTCAGTTTCCTTACATCTTCATGATGTTATTTCTCTATTTCCCTTTCCAGCATGTCCTGTATTTTATTCTTTTGTGAGTTATATATTTCCTACCATGTACTGTAACTGCTTTTATAGTTATGTACTTCCTCTAATCCTAACTGGATAAGTATTTTTTTTAGGTTATGTTATGCCCCACACCCTGGACTTCATGATGACAGATCTCCTTTTATTGTTAGATCGTGAGTTGACCTTTGGAGAGCTCTAGGCTATTGTATTTTTTATTTATGCTTCATTATCGGATTTTTCTCCGATACTTTCTGGTCTTATATATTCATTTGTAGACTTTAGTTGTTTCAGAGTTATTGATATCTCTTATAATTCGTATCTTCCTTAGCTGTTTGTGATGCGATTTGAGTACATTGTTATTATGGATCATTTAGATGTTGTAGATACTTATTGGGTACTTGACAGCGTTCTACCACCGATACTGGGGCGTAGGCTGGGCGTGGCCCACGTACTCGTGCCCGAATATCCGAGTGTCGATTGCGACACATCTACATTGACACAAATACAAAAAAGAGTTGCCGTATGGCAAACTGACTCAATTATGTAATGGTCGATGAGACAGTCGTTCCATATGTCACACCCCTTTATACAATAAAAACATTCAGATACCTTGAATATGGGAGAGTTGAGTCATTTTACTTGGACACTTGCAAGGTCTTCAAGAGGGGTTTGATCGAGTCTTCGCGCGCACGGGCGAAGCTTCAAAACAAATGCGCGCTGCCTTCAGTTAGGTGGTATGCTTCTTCTGATTTATAGTACCTGTAGAAAGCGAGGATCAGTACATTATCGTGTACTGGTGGGTGGCTAATTAATTTTCGTGCTCTTATTTGGTTCAAGATTTAGGTGAAACATGCAACATATTTTAGTAGTCTTTCTAGCCATCCTAGTCAGTTTTATGCAAGCAGTTTGATAAAACATAAACAAGATAAATTATGCTAGAACTTACCCACGGTAGACATGTCGTTTGTAATTCCCCATCCAGCTTAATTCAACCGGAGGAATAGAAACACAACGATATTTGGACTTAGCCATGCAGCGGCTTGCTCGAAGTCCCGCTCGGTCGAGGCAACTCCTTGCTCAAGGGGCTGGCTTCGGTAAACTTGTCTCAGCTTGGCCTTCACACTAATAAAAGAAAGTTTTTATTGCACTAAGTAGGCTTTATAATAAAATATATGAATCCATATAACTAAGGGAATAATCCCATTGAGTCGAGTATGTCTGTAGAACATGGAAAAAGTGTTATAATGTTGCTTAGATGTTCTCCATGATGGTTTTTAAAGCTGTCACTTGGTCTTTTGACCCCACATGTTGAGTTAGGCAAAATTACGCCATGGGCTATCGACTTGATGTCGTAGCAGGCACATCCCCACGATCCCACTACTTTCCATAGCAAATACGCCCTACAGCCTCACTGTCGGTTTAATGGAAGATAGCACGATTAATGCACTCAAGGAACACGATTGTTCAAGTTAAGCATGTATGCGGTCCCATGGTTCCACGACTTGGTATAGCCATACATTCCTACGGCCTTAAGGCTTGTCATATAGAATGTGACATGGACGGCAGTGTTACTCATAACATAGCTGGGTTAAGGCACGATAAACGGCTAATTCAAGTAATATGTCTCACGAGTCCATAGTTTGTCATATAGAGTATGCCACGATCTATAGCATGGATGGAACATGTCTTGTTAAAGTCAAGTAGGAAGGCAATGTTGTAGCCGTTTCCTGGGTTTCAAAGATGGAAAAGTCATACGACCGGTAGTCGTCGCGGCAGTTCCTGACTTGGGATTGGTATTGAGTATGGAAAGAAGATATAAGGAACAAAAGTTTGAGCAGTATCATCAGTAGGCCTTGCATTTACATTGAGTCTAGATGACGTCGTAGGTGTGTGGTCATGGACAAGTTGTGCATAAGGTGTAGTCTTTCTCAAATGAATTGCCGGGGCACCGGGACCATGTTGACATAGAAGGAAGTAAGATGGCAAAGCAGGATACTGGATATACCGCATAGGAGATTCGGAGCTTCCATGGGCTAACTACCTGCAATGGATGGTCGCCGTCTATCCTAAGCTTATTGCATAAGAGATTCTGGGCTTCTATAGGCTAGCTACCCGTACTAGATGATCGCCATCTATCATAAGCCATGTCAAAGATGGCTTGACATTGCCAATGACCCTTCATATAGATTATTCGGTGTGCTAAGCGGCTATCCGCAAGCACGGTGTCTGTTGAGTTATAGGAAGTGTAAGCATGGCCCGAATGAGTTAATCAAATATGTGCACGATTTGCAACCCAAATATGGAGCCTAAGATTTGGCTATAGCAGAGACACGCGCTTCAGCATGAGTTGTGGCGTCATTTGTGGAGACAATGACACAAGTTTATGAGTACGGTTTGAGTCGGTTCTATGTTAAAACAAGAAAGATCGCAAGACAGGTATGAATGAGTTACACTATATTATGAGGCACGGCCCCGTTGTTGTCATACAAATGAGTCTTATGGCACGGCCATGATGTTTGTACAACTGGGTTTTGTAGCACGGTCTCAAGGTATTGATAGTACGATCATGTAGGTTGCAACACGAATAGGCCATGAGTCTAAGTATAAAATTGATCCTAAGGTAATAATAGAAAGACAATCAAAAGAGTAGTTCCACTAACTAAATGAACGTTTTAGTTTTGTATTGATGGGCGAGGGGCTCACTCATCAGTATGGTTGTGTACTGACCACCCAACAGTTTTCATATACAGGTTATAGGTACTCGTTCGTCGAGGCGGAGCTCGCTTGGACGTGCTGAGGCATGGAGTTCCTTGGCATTTCAAGGTATATGACTACGTTGAAGACTTCACCTATACGGGACATAATGTATGGGCATCACCTTCTGAAGCATCCGTAAAATTGTAATCCTTCGGGCATGAGTGATTATAATTGTATCAAGAGAGAGAGTTGAGTGTTTATATTCAGAAAGAAAATGAGCTTGAGTGACTTATAATCTTGGCTTCGCAACCTTGAAATCTTATTATCAATATCAATAAAGAGTATCATTTTGTACATATTCTTGTGTTATTCAACATCTCTGCTTGGACTTCTGTACGACGACCCCATCGCAAGCTACTGTAATCGAACGTTATAGAACCCGCCTTACACGAGTGCAACCTTGGCTGATGCGGCATCATGCCCTAGCGAGGACGATCGGTTCTTTGGAACCAGGGCATGACATAATGGTTTCAGAGTACGGCTTTACGTCCTTGGACTTGTGATTGAATTTTTTAACTCTGATGGCTTTGTACTAAATGTTGTTTCTGTAATCGATATTATTGGTGCGCTCTCTCTCAATGTTCTGTGGGATATTCCATAAAATAAATCTATATATTTTGTAAAATATCACGAAAGAAATTATTTGAACAATAGGTGGTTCCAAGTAAGGTACGGTTGGCAAAGTCGGGCTGGGCATATACACCTAGAATTGTGTCGATGTTTGCAAGTTGCGTACAAGATTCAATTGTGTCATACAAGAATGAGTTAGGCGTGAT
Organism: Iris pallida; assembly: GCA_029216955.1. NCBI lineage: Eukaryota > Viridiplantae > Streptophyta > Magnoliopsida > Asparagales > Iridaceae > Iris > Iris pallida. The sequence continues at coordinate 19,694,020 of JANAVB010028000.1, read as the reverse complement.
TCATAAAATTTTGGGTAGTTAGTGATAGAGGTGCTATCGAATGACGATATCATCGACACGATATAGACGGAACGTCTTTCAAATTTAAGAAAGGTTCGAACGGAGATTCAAATTAATCGCTCGTGATTCGAATAATAAATTCGAGGATTTATCGAGTAACTCCATCCCTAAGTAGTGTATGGTATAACCTTGGGGATGTTGATCTACTAAGGATCGGGGTGCCAATGGGTCTATCAGCATGGGACACGAGTAGTACAAAGCCTTAGAAATGGGTATGACAGTGTTCTTCGTGATTATAGATATCTCATGCGAGAGTTGAGTTAGAAAAACAAGAAGGCGATGCCTAGCGGTTTGGGATTGTGTCGGTTGTGAAGTACTGATGGAAAGAGTAGATAGATTGAATCATGAAAAAGCTAAGGTATAAAGAATGGATGACTCAGTTGAGGAATCGACTAATTTGAGATAAGAGGGTCAAGGGGAGAATTCATGCATATTGATTCTGTAGCATTTATTCATAGCATCATTCTTTGGTTAACATAGTTCTACGACATATATGTAAAAGTAAGCATGTAGCAGTTCTGTAACATGTGTATATGAGAATTCGTGCAATAGTTCATTTAGCATAAGATTTTGTGTCGTTGCGGCTACAACTAGCATATTGATTCATATTGATGTTACCGATTGATTTGAGATAAGAGGTTCAAGGGAAGAAGGGTCAGCCACTCACCTAGATTTACTTGAGGCGAGAGAAAAGAAGACGATTGTGTTAGACGGCACCTACGCGATCACCAAAAATTACACAAGCAACGAATTAGCACTCTGTCCATTTATTCTGATTTTGATATGAAATGCGAAGTTCAAATAACGCAAGCAATGAATCCATCAAAATTATTCACGAAAATGTATTCATAAAAGCAAAGCCAAAGCCCAAAAAGCAAGTGCAACATGAAAAATAGAGCAACAAGAGGACTCTCCCGACTCAGCCGTAGAGTCCATCCTCGAGGCGCAACCCGCTGAATATGGGACTTGTTTCTGAAAAAGACATTCCATAAAGAGGAAATGATCTTAATTCAATCGTTCCCGACCAATCGATAGCGACAGTGTTTCATAACCGTATTTCCCGCGTTGCAATGGAGAATGGGGCACAGAGTTGGGACGGGGCACTACATCATAAGCAACTAAAAAAAGTTTTATCCTCCAAACTTAAGATTAGGACCTATCTCAAAAAAAATAAAGGAAACTTATCTTTCATCTCTGATTCGAGTTTCCAGGTCGACTCTTCGGTCAAATATTTCCTCAGAGTACGCGAACAAGAGGGATAGCACAATTTCGAAGCTATTTATCCTTGCCCTCCAAGATCCGTACAGATTCTTCCATGTACGATAAGTCCGCCTTCAGATTCAACTGACCAAGATCTACCGTATGGCCTGAATCGTATGCGTACTTTCGCAACTGTGAGATATGGAAGATATCGTGCACATCCAACAGCGTTAGATGTAATGGGATTTGGTAAGCTATTGGGGCGACTCGCTTCAGTATTTCGAAAGGACCCACAAATCTTGGACTAAGCTTGCCTTTAGCAAAGAACCTAGTGACCCCCGCATCGGTGTTACTTTCAGAAATACCTCATCACCTTCCAGGAATTCAAGTGGTCTTCGATGCGTGTCTGCGTAGCTCTTCTACCGATTCTGTGCTACCTTTAGTCTTTTTCGAATAAGCCTGACCTTTTCCACGATCTGTTCCACCAGCTCCGGGTCAAGAATCTATCGCTCCTCGACTTCATCCCAACAAATGGGTGATCTGCACTTTCGTTCATACAAGGCTTCACACGGTGCCATCTAGTAATGTCCCAGTTCCAATATACGTAGGACTAGGCATACGAAACATGCGAGCTACATACATACGAAGAATACCCCAATACATGGAATCCTCATACGTATACATGAGTTGTATAAAATATAATCACAGGCCAATCACAGAATAACTACATCTCATCCATAAAACACAAGAGAATAGCAATAGTCCAGATAGAATATAAAAAAGTCAAAAGATATAACATGATGGAAATAGATCCACTACCAAACAACTTTGAAAAATAATCTCAGATAACTGGAGTTCGACCCCCTAAGATAAAATAAAGAAACATTAAAATTAAGTCCACTACAAGTCTCAAATCATGACTAAGAACTAAGAACTAAGAAACATTAAAATTAAGTCCACTACAAAGTCTTAAAATTAAGTCCACTACAAAGTCTCAAATCATGCCATCTAGTATTGTCCTCATCGTCTGCGAAGGATGGATCCAGTGCAGTACCGTACTCCTGGAGGAACTCCTGATCGTCTAAGCTAGAAAATTCACCAGGTCCTCAGCGGGACACATCAAGATACAAGAAACAACATGCCATATAAACTGTGAATAAAATAAATATGCATGCAATAGGGTACCTAACCATTATACTGTGAACATGTTTGTTAAAAACAAGCCTCCAACGCATGGGCACATCTAGCTAATAATGGGATCTGGCATAGTCCCTAATTGTGTACTAGGGGTCAAGCGTATAACGTTTGAAAACGTCAGTGGCCAACCTGAGGGGGTAAGCTTACCCATGTCTCGAGCAGAGCTTCCGGGTTACAAAAAAAAGTGTAATAGTAACCCATACGTTAAAGAATTGTTCTCCCCACATAATGTCTAACAATGTCGTCTCCATGACTCATATGAACCTCTAGTAACTGCCAAGTCTATTAATCATGCAATCTATTGGCAGTTACTCCCTAACCGTCGTACGTATCAGACGTATTTGTGGCCATCCGACTAAGCGAGTATGTATCCTATATGTGAATCAAAACTCATGATACAACAAGTGTCAAGGCCATATGAGATATACCAATATGTCGTTTCAGTAGGTAGTTAACTACTACTAAGTCAATGCAGAATAAGAAACAAAAACAGTAAAACGACTAATGCAGTCGCTTGCACCCAAGTATGACTTGGACGCACGGTGTAATAGAAACATGCATGATATAATAAAACTGAATAGAAATAGTAGGGACAAAATAGCAATAAAAGACAGAATATAATGGCAAGATATCTTGCCTGGAGGTGTGTGCATTGAATAGAAAACCAGTCACTCAAATCGTTAGAATAAGTAGCAATAAAAAGTCAAATTCTGCAAACGCTCTCGGATGCTGAAATAAACATCACAAATATTTTTGGTATAAAATAAATGTCTAAAAATGCCTACTCAAAAGTCCAATTCTGGATACAAGGGCAAAACCATAACTTCGGGCTAAAACGATGTCCGTCGTTAGACCCGCTTTGTACCGAAAAGTGTGCCAGTATCTATGGTCTCTAAAGTCAACAAACTATACGCCTATGGGTCTGGTTTGATGATACGAACCCAACCATACATCAAATGTTGGGTTCTGGTGGGCCGTACAAAAATTCGCTCGTTGGATCGGATCGTGGGCCTACCAAAATAGCATTCCGGTCGACCTTTTTAGAATCGGACCAAACTTGGCTCACTGGACCAGAAAAATGATACGGTCCCAATGGCATAAGTTTCATCTTGAGATGACGAACGTGCACTATGTTATGGACTAGTTTGCAAACTTGCTGATACGGGGTATCTCGACCGATACGTCTTGATTTTGTCGTGCACACACAATAAAATTGAGTTCCGTTGAATCCTACGCATCGAAACCATCCATATGCATCTTTTAATGCTTATGGGTTGTGACCATGTCTCCCGATATGTCGGGGCGCACGTCGTATCGAAAAGTTTTCCAATATTTATTTTATTCGAAAACAGATTTTTCTAAAACTTTGGATTCAAAAATAATTGCATACAGTGCATGAAAAATTAAACTACAAGAAGGGAGTTAAAGATATACAAGTGGTCTAACATTTTTGTTCAAAAAGTTCCCAAAGATTTTTACTATTTTGGCCAAAATTTGTCTTCGAACAGGGGTACTTGAAATCCCATTACTGTCAATTGTGACAGTGGGTTTTCATCGACTTCGTGTCAATTTTACAGACCGGTCGTGTCATATACCCAAATCCACTTGTTGGGAATTCGAGAGGGTTCCTAGAATAGTTTACGAATTCAAAAATAATCTAGAAACTAGGGAAAATTTAGGTCAGGAAGGGGGTACCTCTCAGTTGTATCGAACATAGTGTACTCTGTTCTTGCAATGGTCTAGGCAGGTACGACGGTTCTCCGGAGATCAAACGGCAGTCATAGTGGGTCGGGGGGCGCGCAGGAGATCGATGACGCTCTAGGACTTTCTGACCAAAGTCGGGGTAAAAATTTCGTAGGGTTTTTCCTTCAAAGTCTCTCGAGCGGTCTTTTACAGGTAGGGATTTAATCAAATTTTTTGAAGGATTTAAAATAGGATCTTGGTTGAAATCTTGTGGAGAATCCTATTAGGATTATAGCAAAAAAATTGAAGCTAATCGGTTGAGATTTGATGTTGTTTGGGTTTTTCGAAAGTTTAAAAAAATGAACAGTTCTGTTCTATATGGGTCAGGGCGGGCGTTCACTGTTCCGAATGGAACATTGACTTCTCCTTTTTTTCTGTTTTTTAATATACTATATATATACATATATTTAATATAATTAATATATATATATATATAATATATATATATATATATATATATATATATATATATATATATATATATATATATATATATATATATATATATATATATATATATTTATATTTATATAAAAATAAATTCTAAAAATTTCTAACTCTAAATAATTACTTATGAAGTAATATTTAGTAGAAATTTTGTGTAAGAAATATTATAAATAATATTTTTTTGCTAGTTTTCTTTATAAGAAAAAAAATATAATTAAGTAATAAACTTAAAATAGAAAAAAAGAACATGCCATAAAATATTAAAATAAAATATAATAAAAATTTATAAAAATAGGGGCGGTTTACATCCTATCTAACTTATAAAAATTTTGTTCTCGAAATTAAATCTAACGATGGGGGTTACGCCATGCAATGCGAATGAAAGGAAACTAGCATATAAAAGTCGTACCTTGGGTTTCGAACAAATGAGGGTAGCGATTTCGAATGTCATCCCCGTGCTCTCATGTAGACTCCTAGCGAATGATGCTTCCATGCCATGCGAACTAATATGATGGATTGTTTCTGCAACACCTTTACTCGACGATTGAGGATACCTACTGGTTGCTCTTGGTATGACAAGCTCAGACTAACAGTGATTTCAGAGTGATCAAGCACATAACTGTTGTCTGCCACGTATCTCCTCAGCTGTGACACATAGACTACGTCATGTACTCCCTCTAGCGACGGTGGCAACACCAATCTGTAGGCAACTTCTCCAACACGTTCCAAGACATCGAAAGGGCCAATATATCTTGGAATCAACTTGCCACGTCCTCTGAATCGAATCGTACCTCTAGTGGGTGATATCTTCAAGAAAATATGGTCTCCTTCCTTGAACTCCAAGGGTCAACGATGGTGATCTGTCCACTACTTCTGTTGATCCTGCACTGCTCACAGGTGGCCTTATTTCTTTTCACCTTCTCTATCGTGCTCATGACTAATTTGGGACCCAATATTTGTTGCTCTCCTACATCACACCAACAAACAGTAACCGACACTTCCTACCATACAATGTTTCAAACGGTGCCATCTGAATGCTCGCTTGATAACTATTATTGTAAGAAAATTCTACAAGATGGAGATGGTCTTCCCATGATCCGCCAAAGTCAAGCATACACGCTCTCAACATATCTTCTAGAGTCTGAATAGTACGCTCTGACTAACCATCGGTCTGAGGGTGATAAGTTGTGTTAAACTTCAGACGGGTGCCCAAGCTCTCCTACATGCTTCTCCAAAAATGAGAGGTAAATCTCGAGTCCCGGTCCGACACGATGCTAACTGGCATACAATGTAGATTCACTATTTGCTTTATGGACATCTCAGCCAAGACTTTCGTGGACTGGCCCACTCTAAAAGGTAAGAAGTGGGCTGATTTAGTATGCCTATCAACGATCACCCATATGACATTTCGTCCACTAGGACTCCGAGAAAATCTCGTGATGAAATCTATGGTGATGTGCTCCCACTTCCACTCAGGAATGGGAAGAGGCTGCAACAATCCAGCTGACCTCTGCTCCTCTGCCTTCACTTATTGGCATACCAAACACTTGTCCATGAAATGAGCTATCTTCCTTTCACGCCCCAGACCCAAAATACTCGGGGCTGAGGTACGTAACAAGGCCACTAGATACGAATTCAAGGATTTCCTAATTTAATGGCATCCTTGAATATGTACTAGGCTGCAAACAAAACAATATCATAACACTGGCATGCTAAACATTATCCATGGAATAGAAAAATAAACTGGTCTGAATAGGAATAAATCATGTGCTCAGAATAAGTCATACAGAACCATAATGAATGATAAGTTGGTGGAGACACATCCACTACTCAAATAGTCTGAACATAGAGTACTGAAGGAAAATACAGAATGAAAGTGCTGAAAGTAAGATAACTTGACCTATACTCCAGATAATAGGCTGCGTCAGATGGTACCATACCCAAGATCAAATGAGGTCTCCTGGGGCTATCTCCTTGTCCCCGAGTGCAGCGTCAGGTTCCGGTCCGTACACCTGCTCGTACTCTGGCTCAGGTAAACCTGAAAGGAGACCAGGTCCTCAGCGGGATGCAACAAGATACATAATATATATGCTACTATGATATAAAAAGCAAAAAGAAAGGGTATCCTATCCACTATGTGTATATATAATTGAGGAAAACTTTTAACGCATGGGGCTATCTATGATGTCATGGGTACTTGTGCAGTGGCGCTCACTCTGGGCACCCATCATGCAGCAACGTCAAGTGAACTAATATCGTAGCCCCTACGTCTAGTGACTGTCCTCCCCATCTAATGAACTAGAATATTTTGAATCCTCGTCACGTTCAATCCCTACTCAGAAGTCTAGTAGCTGTACAATAAAATGATCAACATGATTATGCCGACACACGCTCCGTCGTACAGATGATTAGCCGAATACGGAGATACGTGTCATATATCTTATCATCATCACTCTGTGTCCAATGCAGTATCAGGGTCCTACGGGATATCTTTGTGTCCGCTCAACAATATAAGGGTAGTCTCCTATAGCCTTGGTTAGAAAATAGAGAGCCAACGTATCTCATTGGTTGCACCCAGAGTTGCACTCGGACGCGCACATGTGATATATCAAGCAAAATAGCAGACAGAAAAAATATAAATAAATGATGAAAAATATAGGGGCAAGGTACACATGCCTGTCACTGGAGGCAGAGTGTGAAAGTCTGGCACGAAAATCGGGTCCAAGTAATCCAAAGAACCTATAGAATAATTAGGAACTAATTAATTATTTGGGCTAGCAATCCCCTCGATCATGTAATCATATATTTTTAGTTTATCATAAAGACAAAAATATAGTCATAGGCCTAAGCCATAAAGGGTGTCAATAATGGATTATTTGTTGATCAAAAACTATATTAAGTTGGTATTAACAAGTTTAGCAAGGGAACCCAAAGACCAAAATAAAAATCCACAGACATGGGGTTTGAACCTCAAAATACATGTATAGTAACCTCCCTCCTTACAGATTAAGCTAATGCTCACCAATGTAAGTATACGGCCTTTGATAATTAAGGCCAGACACACATGAACTCCCAACACCCAACAAAGGGCTATATCCTGGGGCCTCATCAGTACCTATTCTCTAACTCAACCAGGTGGGCTAATGCCCATGTCTGTACATATTGGCAATAGACCTAATAAAGCCTCTAATGTTTTAATAATACTCATATAATAATATCATTCATAAAAAACTCACAACCCCAAACACTTGGCTCGAACTTGAAAGCTCCCATATGCACTTCCATATACACCACCAGAGGAGCTATGGCTCACAAGTTTATACATAATGTCCTGTTGTTTTTAAAACATATGTTCCTTTCTTCCTACGTGCTAAATTATTTGTTCACTCCAACCTATTCCCATCTCTCCTACCAGAATCTCTCTATACAGTTAGTGATTTGCTTGTATACATATAACCTGTAGAAGACACATATACATCCATGGGTTCTCATAACATAACTGTCATCTAAGAACGTCCACGCACACATAAACATACATCTATATGCTTGAACTAGGAAACAAAAGAACCTCATGCATATGAATAAATAACTAGGTTGATATTGTTGGAGTTTGGCCTTTTGTTTTGAAATTTTAGTCCTACGTCGGCTAGGCCAAAGGAGTTGTATCTCTATATATTAGCTATGCTCTTTTAGAGATCCACATGTGGTGTGAAGGTGCACATGGGTGTGCCATGTGGGGGTATTTTTTTAATAGGAAAAAGACTAAATCAATAATGAGGCATTCATGCATTTTGCTCTTGGAAAATTTATTTCCATTGGAGCTAAGCCCCGTTTGGGCTTAGCGACTCGGACTCGGACTCGGGCACATGTGGCATAATATGGCATTTTGTTGGCCCTTGCGCAGTCGACTGAATCGTGTCTATACAGGATTTGACCGGTTACAGTACGTTCGGGGCAGTTTTTTCTATGTGCCGAACGTTCAGCTAACTGGGCAGTTACTGTGTGGGCTTATATAAGGCTCCCTTCTCTCTCATAGTAGAAGAACAAGTAATAGAACATAGAGTACATAAGTACTTTTTAACACAAGTACAGAGTTCAGAATTCTTTACGAATTTCTACTGACTTTGAGAGAGAAGAGTAGCGTTGCACTAGCGTCACTTAGCGCCGCAGGAGTCCGTTGTCATCCGAGGAGTCAGAAGAGCAGAGTGTTCCAAAGTTCTCCGACGAACTTGGTGGTTCGTGGAAGTAATTCGTGTAGGGCAAATTAAGCATTAAGCAACGGTGATCATTTACCCCAGCAGGCCATCTTCCATCTTTCACCTGTTATCGCTGCTATTGTTAGCATTTCGATTCGTACCTTCTGTTTAGAAGTTCTACTATCATTTTCTACTGTTATGAAATCTTTTTAGATTATCGTAATCCAGAATCCTCCAAGGATCTCTGTTGTGCACCTTCTTTGAAGTGTTGTATTGAAATATTATTTTTATAATTATTTTATTTTCTCAGTTTTCTATCAAAAATTGTGCCCCGATAATAACAATATCAAAGCTTAATTGCTACGATGAAAAACTTTTGTGCTTCGCTAATCAATCCTAACTTCTCTAAGTTAGAACAATTTGATGATAAGCACTATCAAATCTGAAAAAGAAAGGTTTTCCTCAATATTCAGTTCTCTGATATTGATCACGTGCTGAATGAAGAGGAACCTACTATTCCAAAAACTGGATCTACAGCCGCAATCTCTGCGGCTACTAAGAACCAGATTAAGTGGAGAAGGGACAATAGCATTTGTAGGCTTATGATCCCAAATGCTATGGAAGATTCTCTTGCCGAATCTTATTCAAAGAAGACTGTTATCAGAGAGATTTATGAGTCTCTGGAGAAACTGTATGAGGATGATAAGAACCGTAGCAAGATATTTTTTGTTAAGAAATATCACAAGTGGTTCTTTGAGGACGAAAAGCTAATGCTGTCGCAGGTGAAGGAGTTCCTAAAACTGCGACAGAAGTTGGAAGACAAAGCGATGCCTCTCTCCGACAAGTTTGTTATTAAAGGGATCATTTCAAATCTTCCAGCTGGGTGAAGCAAGTTCTATGCAAACATGCATAGGAAGTAGTTGGAGGTCAGTCTCGACGATCTCCTACAGGAAGTCTACGTTGAGGACCAGATGAGGGCTCAAATGAAGGTGGACACACTGTCCAAACAATTGGCTAATGCCAATCTGGTTCATACCAAGAAACCAAGAAGAAAGTATACGACTTTCTACTGCAAGAAGAAGGACCCTAACAATCTAAACGTGAAGAGGACTTCCTTCAAGCAAAAGAAGGCAAAGTCTCAGATGCCTTGTTTCAAGTGTGGCAAGAAGGACCACTTCAAAAATGAATGCAAAGTAGAGACCAAGTAATCAGAGCAAGGAGAGCCAAGCATGGTATCTATGATCACTGACGTTGTTGCTATGATTGCACTGGTCGATGTGGTGAGGGCAGACTCGGACTGGTGGGTAGATATTGGAGCTACCTGCCATGTCTGCTCCAGCAAGGAGTGGTTCACCACCTATACACCAACTTCTAAAGTGGTTATGGTGGCGAACCAGGCACAAGCTGAAGTGCTCGCATCGGGACGGTGGTTTTGAAGCTGACTTCGGGAAAGTTTTTGATGCTTCAAGGTGTGAAGCATGTACCTGCTATCATAAAGAACCTGATCTCGGGAGGCCTACTCTGTAATACAGGCCTCATGATCGACATCAATGCTGGCCAGTTGGTGATGTCTATTAAGGGAATATATTTTGGAAAAATGTTTTATATTGAAGGAATGTTCAAATTCAGCTTGTAAATCAGTCCAATATAATTAATGCAATCACTTCTTCTGCTTATACTCTTGATTGTGGCATAATAGGCTAGGACATGTTCATTGTAAACGAATAAACAAAAAGTCTAGTCTATGACTTATCTCCAAGTGTGGGGGTAAGGTAGAGAAATGTGAAGTTTGTGCTCAAACGAAGATCACAAGGAAAACCTTTTCTCGGGTTTGTTGAAGTAAAGATCTTCTGGAGTTGGTAAACTCCGATATCTGTTACTTCAAACAATTCTCTACAAAGGCCGGGATGAAGTATTTCATAACCTTCATCGATGACTTCATAAAGTATACGTTCGTCTACTTATTGAAGGCGAAAGACAAAGCATTCGATAAGTTTAAGGAGGTAAGGGCCGAAGCTGAACGACAGACTAGACAACAACTTAATAGAATAAGAAGTGATCGAGGTAGAGAGTACAGGTCTCATGAATTTGTATCGTTCTGCAAAGAACATGAAATTGTCAATGAGACTACGGTTCCGTACTCTCCATAATCAAACAGAGTAGCAGAGAGGAAGAACAGAATGTTAACAGAAATAATTATCTCAATGTTGTTGATTGTTGGTCTTCCAAACTGCTACTGGAGAGAAACTACATTGACGACCACCTTTATTCTAAATAGAGTTCCTCATGCAACTTTATATATTACTCCTCATGTATTTTGGTTCAAGGTCAGACCTAACTTGAATGTCATTCGGGTGTGGGGGTGTCTGGCATATGTCAAGCTTCCAGATCTGAAGATTCAGAAGCTTGGGACAAGGACTACAAATATGATCTTCTTGGAGTATGCCGAGAAGAGTGATGCTCGGAGATTTCTTGATATTGAGTCAAATCATATCATTAAATCTTGCGACGCAGAATATTTTGAAGACAAATTTGCAAGACATAAGAATATTATTCTTGCGGATGTATTGGAGAATAATGAGGGTGCACAAGAAACTGAAGTTTTCAATAAAGAAGTCCAAGAAGATGTTGTTGTTGAAACAATGGTTGAACCAGAACTAGCTGAGCCGTTAGCTAAGCATATGAGGAGGCCGAAGGACATCGAAAATGACTTTGTCACCTATCATGTGGAAGCAGATCCGCTTACCTATGATAAGGCGATAAAGACCAAAGACGCAATTTTTTGGAAGGAGGCGATTGACAATAAAATTAATTCCATCACCTCAAATAACACTTGGTTATTGGTTATTCTTTCTGAAGGAGTGAAACCCATCGGATGCAAATGGATCTTCAAGAAGAAGATGAAAGAAGACGAAACTATTGACAAGTTGAAGGCTAGGTTGGTAGCCAAGGGGTTTTCTCAGAAGCAGGGGATTGACTTTTTTGACACGTATGCTCCAGTAGCCCGGATGACGACCACCAAAATGTTGATTGCTCTCATAGTAATACATAAGATGGTGATACATCAGATGGATATAAAAACGGATTTCCTAAAAGGCGAGCTGACCGAAGAGGTTTACATGGAACAGCCAGAGGGATTTGTCATCAAGGATCTTGAAGACAAAGTCTACAAGTTGGTAAAATCCTTGTATGGTCTTAAACAGGCTCCCAATATCATGAGAAATTTGATAAGGTTATAAGGTCAAATGGCTACATGGTCAGCGAGGCGGACAAGTGTGTTTATACGAAGTTCGCTGATGGAAGAGGTAAGATCGTTTGTCTGTATGTGGACGACATGCTGATCCTAGGTACGAATATGGGCTATATTACGGAGAAAAAGAAGTTCATAAGTTCAGTATGAAGGACTTGGGGCAAGCTGATGTGATCTTAGGGATCAAGATCATCCGGACAGATACTAGACTAGCACTATCACAGTCCCATTATATTGAGAAGATGATCACTCGTTATGGGTATCAGGATCTTCTAGGGATTGATACGCCGTACAGGTTTGATCTGAAGCGGAAGCCTAATTCAGAGGTAAGCGTCCGGCAGCTGGAGTATAAAAGCGTAATAGGGATTTTGATGTATGCTACTACGACGACAAGGCCTGACATAGCTTTCGTCATGGGAATGCTGAGTCGTTTCACGAGCAACCCAGGCATTGAGTACTGGAAAGCTGTGAAATGGGTTATGAGATATCTCAAGAAGGTTCAAACATATGCACTACACTACATCGGAGATCCATCTGTAGTGAAAGGCTTCAGTGATGCTAGATGGTGCTCAGAAGTGGGAAGCGAGAGGTCCATATGTGGATATATTTTTATAATAGGTGGAGCTGCTATATCGTGGAAATCGAAGAAGCAGACTATCCTCTCTCGGTCATCCATAGAATCTGAGTTCTTTGTACTTGATACCGCAGTTCATGTATGATCTTCCAATGGTTGGGGCACAAATACCGGCGATACCGATATATTGTGACAACCAGGCGACTGCGGCGGTGGCATCAAATGACCTCTTCAATAGAAAGAAGAGGATTGTGCGGTTGAAGAACATGGTAGTACACGATCTCATCAAGAGGGGTATTATTGCAGTGATTGATGTTCGGAGTTAGGAGAACCTGGCAGATCCATTTACCAAGGGCCTCAAGTGCCAGCTGGTCGATGACACAGTTTATAAAATAGGCTTGAAGGCATTATGATATTGTGTTATTACATTCCTACCATAAAGTTTTATGCCATTAGTTCAAAGAGAAATCTACTAGGCATCTAGCTTTTGGTTCAAGGAAGGACTATTAACCGAACGAATATCAGGAACGGTGGTTACTTGTCCACTTGGAGAGGTTAAGGACCTACAACTACTGTTGTCTACTGTTATTTTCTGCAGAAAACATATTTTGTGGGAAGGTTGGCTTAAACGCCTTAATGAGTTCTCAGGCAGAATATGCCTGGTGTGCTTTACAGGAAGCACGATAGTACATCACTACAAGAAGTGAAACTCCATGCTACTGTGGGGTGACTCTACCATAAGGTTCCCGAAAGGGGTAATGCCTCGGCTGTATGAACCAAGTTACGACGGCATAGCACCGCAAATAGGCAGGTAGCCTAATGTTGCATGTTGAAATAAAAGAAGGTGTAGTCAGCACTACAAAGAGGAGGGGTTCCTCATGTTACAGTGGCACGATACCACATGAGGTACCCGGATAGGGTTTAAGCCTCGGTCTTGCAAGCCATGTTGTTCCGACGTAACACCGCAAGGGAGCCTAAGGCTTTATGCTGGATAGTTTGGCACTACAAAGAGGTGGTGACCTCATGCTACAGTAGTATGAAACTACGATAAGGTTTTTGATATAGGGTAAGGCCTCGACTTTAGGCTATGTCATAGCGGCGTAGCACCGCAAGGAAAGCGCAAAGCGCTTCATGCCATGTCTCTTTAACAAAGAACTCACCTATAGTGTATGGAAAGAGATATCAGGCCATCTCTTGAGGGTAAACTTGTAGATGTCCAAAATTATATCCTGAAACCAGGCTGGCATAGGGCCTTTCATGTGTAGCCAAAAGCACATATAACTACATAATGTGAGTGGAAAGAATTTCAGCTATGGTGCAGAATTCAAGGCTAAGTCCATTCTTGTATTATAGTCTATTATTTGACCCATGCGGGAAGATTCAAGTCGTCAGCGACATCTCTCCTAATGCATGATGGGCAGTTACTATAGGGAACACTCAAACCTATATATAGAGATATGTGGGAGATTGTTGGAGTTTGGCCTTTTGTTTTAGAATTTTAGTCCCACATCGGCTAGGCCTAAAGAGTTGTATCTCTATATATTAGCTATGCTCTTCTAGAGATGCACAAGTGGTGTGAAGGTGCACATGGGTGTGCCATGTGGGGGTACTTTCTAATAGGAAAAAGGCTAAATCAACAATGAAGCATTCATGCTTTTTGCTCTTGGAAAATTTATTTCCATTGGAGCTAAGCCCCATAGGGGCTTAGCTACTCGGACTCGGACTCGGACTCGGACTCGGACTCAGGCTCGTAGGCTCATGAGTCGTAATGTAGCATTTTATTAGTGCCTTTTACAGTTAAGCATGTCAGCATCATCGCTAGGCGCAAAGTGCACTTAAGTTGCGCTCGTTGCACTAGCCTCTTGCGCAGCCTCTTGTGCGGTTTGTGCAGGTTGCACATGGTGTGCAAGTTGGGTGCGTTGCATGGTTTGTGCGGGGTACATGCTTCGCACAAGTGGCACACGTTGCACGAGTAGCACCGTATGCACGTTGTGTAGCTTGTGCAGGTTGCGCGTGGTGCACAAGGGGCGCACGTTGTGCGAGTAGCGCAATGTGCGTATTGCACGACTTGCAAAGGTTGTACATGGTACGTGTGGCACAGTGTGGTACAAGTGGTGTTGTACATGCAGTGTACAAGTTGTGCGAGTGATGCAGGTTGTGCACACTGTGTGCAAGTTGACTCAGATTGTGTCTATACACGATTTGAGCGGTTACAGCATGTTCAGGGCAGTTTTTTCCATGTCTCGAATGTTCTGCTAACTGGGCAATTACTGCACGGGCTTATAATAGCTCTCTTCTCTCTCATAGTAGAAGAACAAGTAATAGAACATAGTGTACAGAAGTATTTTTTAACACAAGTACAGAGTTCAAAATTCCTTACGAATTCTCACAGACTTTGAGAGAGAAGAGTAGCGTTGCACCAGCGTCACTTAGCGCCGCAGGAGTCCGCCGCCATCCGAGGAGTCAGAAGAGCAGAGTGTTCCAGAGTTCTTCGATGAAGTTGCTGGTTCCTGGAAGCTATTCGTGTGGGGCAAATTAAGCTTTGAGCAACGGTGATCATTCACCCCAGCAGGCCATCTTCCATCTTTCGCCTGTCATCACTGCTGCTGTTAGCATTTTGATTCGTACCTTCTGTTTAGAAGTGCTACTATCGTTTGCTACTGTTACGAAATCTTTTTTGATTATCGTAATCCAGAATCCTCCTAGGATCTCTGTTGTACATCTTCTTTGAAGTATTGCGTTGAAATATTTTTTACAATTGTTTTATTTTCTCTATTTTTCATCAAAAAATGTGCCCTGGTAATAACGAATATTGAGAGGAGAACGACCTCTCGGGCACAGAGTTACACTACTCAAAAATACCCTTTTTATTTCTATTTTCTTCTTTGAAGACACAACCCCCACCTTTCTTCACACGTGACCCATATATCCCTCATACTGCTATAGATCTGGAAGCATTACAGGAAGAAGAATTTCAAACAAGGAGATGGGGCTCGATGAACATACCTAGCCGGAGCGGCTGCTCAAAAGTAGTACTTCCGGACCTTGACGAGTCCCCGACGGAGAAGATGGCTCAACGGAGCCGAGCTCACTGCGACGTACGTCGTCGACGACAATGTCGACGTAAGCTGCCCGAGCTGTGTCGATTGGAGGAGCCAATGAGGGTCCACACTTGGGCTACAAAATAGGAAGCATCGGCGAGGGAACTACTGGTGAGGCGGCTAGGTTTTACGGGATTAAGGTTAGGGGGAGAGGAGAAAAATGTATACATATAGAGAGGAAGAGAGGAGAAGATGGAGATGAAAAATGGATGGATAGGATTGTAACGGGGGTGGTCGTACGACATGGGTCTGGCATACCTGCCACGCATAGGTTGTATGTGCAAGCGCGGGGGAGGAAGGAAGTCCACAGTATTTTCTTGAGTGAACCATTATTTTCAAATTGTTGGGTTGGTTTGTGTTTGGGTTTTAGGGGGACTAGTACATATATTCACTAAATATATATGACATAAATATCTATAATCAGAATATGTGTTCACTTGAAGATGTATATACATACATATATGTTTATATATACACTTCAAAATATCATATACACTCTTTATACTCTAATGATAATATACCCATTCTAACTGTACATGCATATATGCATATGCCCGATACCATATACACATAAAAATATCCTCTAAGTTATACCTATAATTGTATACAAATATACATATAAATATATACAGGTATACACTAATTCACCTATCTAATTTAAATAAAAAAGGTTTTACTAACAATAGAAAATTTTAAGGAGAGAGGGGGTTTACATCCTTCCCAATTTGGAAGAATTTCGTCCCCGAAATTAAGAATATTAGCACAAAATAGGAAAAATGAGAATTTAAGGCCATAGTAACAACGCACTACGTAAATTCGTACTTTAGTCCTCAAATAAATGAGGAAAATGCTCCCGAATAGAATCTTCACACTCCCAAGTTGATTCGTCCAGTGAATGGTGCTTCCATGCAACACGGACTAGTCGAATCGTCTGCCCCCTTAATACCTTCTCGCTACGGTCAAGAATCCTAACTGGTTTCTCCTCATAGGATAGACTCGGCCCCATTATGATCTCTGAATAATCTAGCATGTGACTAGGGTCCGCCACGTACCTCCTCAGCTGTAAAACGTGGAATATATCATATGTGCCTTCTAGTAGTGGAGGCAGTGCAAGTCGGTAAGCCACTTCGCTAATCCGTTCAAAAATGTCAAACAGTTCGACGTACCTCGGACTGAGCTTTCCTCTAGCTCCAAATCTGATAGTGCCTCAGGTAGGCGAGATCCTCAGGAACGCATGATCGCCTTCCTTGAACTCCAAAGGTCGGCGATGTGCGTCTGCCCAATGCTTCTGCCTGTCCTATGTTGCACGTAGGTGACCCTGAATTTGCTTCACCTTCTCAACTGTGCTGGTCATTAACTCTGGTCCCAATATCTGTCTCTCTCCGACAACGCTCCAACATACGGGAGATCGACACTTTCTCCCATAAAGTGCCTCGAAAGGTGTCATCTGAATACTAGCCTGATAACTGTTGTTGTAGGAGAATTCCACCAAGTATTGGTGATCCTCCCATGAACCCCCAAAATCTAGCTTACAAGCCCTGAGTATATCTTCCAACGTCTGAATTGTCCGTTCAGACTGGCCATCTGTCTGAGGGTGATATGAAGTGTTGAACTTCAGTCGAGTGTCGAGACTCTCCTGCATACTCCTCCAGCAATACGATGTGAACCTCTAGTCTCGGTCCAAATAATGCTGACTGGCACTTCGTGCAAACGTACAAGCTGCCACATGTATATCTCAACCAAGATCTCGGTCAACTGCCCAACTCTGAAGGGCAAAAAGTGTGCCAACTTTGTGAGTCGATCCACGATAGCCCAGACTGTATCCTTTTTACTAGAGATTCGCAGGAATCCAATGACGAGGTCTATCGTGATATGCTCCCACTTTTCACTCAGGAATAGGAAGCGGCTATAATAGTCCTGCCGACCTCTGATGTTCGACCTTTACTTGTTGACAGACCAAACATCTCGACACGAACCTGGCGATCTCCCTCTTCATCCTATGCCACCTTAGTACTGTCTCATGTCTCGGTACATCTTCGTGTCCCCGGGATGAATGGAGTACACTAAACTGTGTGCCTCTGTCATCAGCTCTTGACGTAACTCTCCATTTGGAACATATAGGCGACCTCCACACCTCAATGTTCCATCTTTGTGAATCTGCTGTCATTCCCCAGTCCCAAAATACGCGGGATCGAGCCACATGGCATAAGCCAGCTACGTATTCAACTAGACTCTAGTCCGACCAGAATACGTATAAGCTATTCAAAATGGTGTAACTATCACTACATCAACTCTATATCTCAATCCAAGTAACAGAAACATAAGAAAGGGGAAATATGAATACTAGTTTGCAGCCCAATAATCATACTTATTCGAATAGACTCGGAAGGATAATATGAGTCTGTAAATACTAGGCTACTAAGCAGATACAAATAACAATAAATGAAACATAAAACTCTGAAAGATTGAATACTTGTAATGAAATGAATAACATCAACCATCCAGCAAGCAGCTCATCAAAACCTACTCAGCCAACCTAGAAGGAAACCAGGTCCTCAGAGGGACACAACAAGGTACATAATATACAGGCCAAGTGTATGACAATAATGAATGATAAATAAAGTATTGTAAGACTGATAAAGGGGTAAATCTAACATAACCGACTAGAATGCTAATGCAATTTAAGAAACATCACTCGAACACACGTACTATCAAGATGTACCCTACTGATAGGCACTCCGGCAAACTATGAATACCCCACAGTCGAATAAGGAGGCTGTAGCAAACTACGAAATCCCTAAAGCTCTGGAATGAGACAATGGCATACTATGAGGGAAAGTAGCCCAAGCGCACGGTGTATGTTCTCTCCGCCCATGTGACTTCACGTATCGTATCCACAAGTCGCTCGATCAGAACCTCTAACTAGAACAACGGGTCCTTATAGTAAAGTAACAGTGCATGCATATCAATATCATCATCCTGGAATCAAACTCGGGATTTCTGTATAACATGATGTAATCAAATACGAGAATTCATCAATAATGTAGTATCACATGAAACATGTTCTAGGGTCAGAGTGTACCCCGCAACGAGTTATCGCAGTAACGCCAATATGAATATCTATTATCGATATACGATGGCACAAACGCCCATCGACACCCGAATATGATTCGGACGCGTTGGAACGAACGCGGCCCTAGGTGCTGTAATAACAAAATCAAGTAAATATATAAAATCTAAATATTGTAAACTGAAGTACAAGATTGACAAGGTACACTTGCATGGAGTTGTCCGAACTGCTGAGACTGCAGTACCAAAGTCTATCCCACTATCCATGAGAACTACACTCCACTTAAATATCTATCAACCTTAAATTAGAAATAAGTATATATCACACATATATTCCACTATCCATGACCCGATCTCAAAATAACCGATTGACCCGGACGTTGGGACCCGATTTGCACGAAAATGAGTCCTAGAGCCAAAGTCCTCTAAATCTAGCAAAATATATGTCAATGAGTCCATAATAAAGATACGAACCCAATGGTATATCCAGAATTGGATTTCGATGACCCAATCTTAAAATGACCCGTTAACTCGGACAAAGGAACCCAATTTTGCACGGAAATGCATGTCGGGGCCACATTGCTCCAAACTCAGCAAATTATATATGAATTTATGCCATAATGATGCTACGAGTCCATTGGTGGCGTCAAAACTGGAATCCGGAGTCTCGGGTTCAAAATTAGAATTTTACAAGTTGGAAATTACGATTTCGAGAGGCGAACATTAGCGTTGATTTCAACCAACTAAATAACATTCTATGAAGCTAACATTTTTAGGGCATGTAGGTGGTTATACCTGCTGCACTGCGGAGTTGGTGGTTCGTCGATCGGAGCTTCGATGAAAGAGAAATGAATTCGCGAAGTTGGCTCCATAAAACTGTCTAAAAATAATATAATTTATACAGTCAACTTGGTGGCCAGTTTTGATCTACAAAACAATCGAATTAACAACTAAAAATTTAGGTCAAGATAGATCTATATACCAAGATTGTAACGGAGTAAACAGTTCATTGATCCAACGGTCGGATCATCCAGAAAATATACGCAAAGTTGCTGTCCCGAGGCGTAATTTTGTCTTAGTGCTCCTTGCGCATGTCGACGGGTTCGGTTCCAAAATGCAAAAGTAGCCTACGGCGTTCGTCGGGTAGAGCGGTGTCCTGTCGGGGCATGCTTGGTGGTGCGTAGCGAGGTCGTTGGAGGCATGGCCG
This sequence comes from Iris pallida, assembly GCA_029216955.1. Classification (NCBI taxonomy): domain Eukaryota; kingdom Viridiplantae; phylum Streptophyta; class Magnoliopsida; order Asparagales; family Iridaceae; genus Iris; species Iris pallida. The sequence continues at coordinate 19,673,976 of JANAVB010028000.1, read as the reverse complement.
CTCGTGGGCGGTCGGAGGAGGCGCTGGTTGCTCGCCCATGCGGCTGCTAATGCGACACTTGTTTGCGCGCACGAGCTGCTGCCAAGGGCACAACGGGGTGGCACGCTGTCAGCGATGCTTGCGCATCCGCTACCACGATTAGGTGGCATTGCTACCTTATGCGGCTGTGCTCGATCACTATCGTCACTGGACAGATACACACCGGTGACACACGCGGAGGTGGTCGCAGCGCCGCGGTGGCCTGAGCACGACCATTGGTGTGCTGCCATAGCTGGATATGCTGGGCCTCCAGTGTTGTCTCAAGTCGACGGTGTCTCAATAGAAGTTATCTCCGCTGGACCACGCTGCTACTACGGGGGGCATCGACGTGGTCGAACATGTTGGAGAAGAAGGAGGTATAGCAGGAAAGAGGAGACTCTGTTAGGTAATATGAATAAGGAGGAAGGAGGACTATGTTGCTAGGGTTTATATTGTGTTAGAGACAAGGGAGATAAAGTTTTATATAGTGAGAGAGAAGTAAGGAGTTGGAAGGCTACCATGCTAGTACAGGCGTGGCCTGTACACCTACAAGTTGTAGGAAACAACGGTATTAGGATTGAAGAGAAAAGAACAGTGATTTCAAAGACGTTCAGTTGGAAGAGCAGGAGTACTCTTTCCTAGCCGACAATGAGGAGTTTTCTATCTCCTTCTCAAATTCTGAAATGAACAATATTTTTGAACAATTCAAATTCACGCTAATTTTCAAATTTTCGAGGGGATGCCTGAAGCTTGCTCAGGTCAAGGAGTTCATATCCAAATGGGGCATCACCAGCGCCTGCTCGGTTGCTCCGATTGACCCAAGGCATATCTTGCTTCATTTCACGAGCTCGGAAGACCACGTCCGAGTATGGACTTCAGTGGAACGTAAGATCGACTTGGCCAAATTTCATCTCCTAAAGTGGTCTACTAATTTTAACGTCAAACAGGAATCAACCATAGCAGCAGTTTGGGTGAGATTCCCTAATCCTTATTTATTGAGTTTTATTCCATCTGCTGTTCGTTGCATGTCCAACTCCTTCGGCAAGTTCTCGCGTATAATGGCAAAAACTAGCGGATTCTCCAAAGTTAACTACACGAAAGTTTGCATTGAGATGGACCTATCAAATCCCCGTCCGTCCTACTTAAAAATCAAAGTTGGAGATCAGGGTACTTATTCTCAACCAATTATTTATGACTCAAACACTCGTTATTGTGGCCACTGCCTTCTCCAAGGGCACGATAGCTTGGGCTATCACAAAGCTCATCCAAAGCTTAGGAAGAAGCAGTCACAGCTGACTCATTCTCACAGCTGGCCACAGGTTCTTAGAGTAGCCCCCCAATAAACACTTCCATTTTTTGGTAAGTATGGACAACCCGACAGCTTCCAGTACTCCCGATCTGTCTATGTCGAATAAATTTTGAACTCTTGAGGAGGATGACCCGAGTCCTTCAGTAGATTCCTGAGGCCTTCTGGCGTCGAATGTTGCGGTCGCCCATGTGCTTCTATCCGACGCCATGGTAAACCCTACCCAATCTTCGGAGAATCCCTCATATATGAATATAATCATACTGAACCAGCACACCATATTTTCGGACAGCAGCGGGACATCTTCGAAGAATGGACAAGGGTCGAGCCATGTGGCAGTTGCCATTTCCACTGCTAATACACTCTAAATCTTGGAGGAAGAAGACACAGCCCTAATTTATGGTACGAACCCAGCTGCTCCTGTGCTGGACCACTCTGTCGAGCCCCCCACTGCAGTTCTGGACACTTCCGTGCTTCTGTCTAGTTCTGCCACTGCCAATGCCTACAAATCCCAGACTCTTTCGACTTCTTCTGAGTGCTATGATACAGCCATAGAGGAGGGAGAAGAAGAAAAGGAAGAAGAAGAAACAGAGGAAGCAGAAGAAGAAGTTGAAGCAGAAGAAGAAGATAAAGATGATGATGAACTAGAGGTCGAAGCAGCCCTTGGAAGTTCTTCTTCTACCACCCATTTGACTCCCCGGCAGCAGGAGTCTCCTCCTTTCGCTAGAGTAGCAGATGCCACCTTGGCTGTCTTAGCAGCGATTAGGGATACTTCACCTTTTTTACGGGATTATTTTGATCGAATTGCTATTGATTGCTCTCAGGAGGATGCTGTCAAGGAGTTTGCCTTCATTGAAACCCTTGCCAAACAACCTAATTTTAGGCAAACTTTTTCAGCTAGAATGTTCGAGGTAGAGAATGCTCTCAATACATAACAAGGTAAACAAGGAATGGCTTATTTAGACTCAGAGGAATACTTCACCTCTAAATTCGTAGAGGAATCGGAGGAGGCAGAGCCATGCTAGTTACGCTCCAGCAACGGACGTTTTGTGAAAAAACTGCTTAACCAAGGAAAGGCAATCTAGGATCGAGCTCTGTAGCATATAGGCTTGGGGGGTCGTTGTGTGTTTGTCGTAGCCTTATTAGGCAATAAAGTTAGTGTAAAAGCATAAAAAATTTCAGCTGATGACATCCCTTCGCCATAGAGCAGATGATTCAAAGGCTCAGCCCAAGTGATAGAAAGACAAAACAAAAGAAAGCATCGAGACTACACAAAAAGGACTAATTTTGTTCGTCTACAAAGTATCTGGTACAGATTCGACAGAGCCTAGAAGGGTCTACATGGGATTTGATCTTCATCAAAGCGCAGTCCTACTTCTTCGTGCCAGAAGATTGACCTCTATTGAGGCGTATTCTGACCTTTTTATGGGTGCAAGCCTTCCAGAAGCATATCAGCTACTCGGCCAAAACATGCAACTTTCTGAAGCAGTCATTGGCTCGAGCCTTCAAAGTGCGCATCAGGTCGTCAGGACCTCGAAGTCCTCTTAGAAGGAAACCAGTATAAACCTTGGTGTTGCGTATTGCCTTCTTGCACTATTTAATTACTGCTTTACTTTACTACATTTAAGTAATTATTTTATATCTGCCTTTACCTGCTTAAAGTTTTATTGGGGATATTTTTTTACTATACTTTATTCACCCCCTCTAGAGGTCCCATCGATCCTATAATTGGTATCAAAGCACGGTTTCTTTCTAGTTGGATTTAATCTCCTTGAGATATGGCATCCCTATATGCTAGCATTGGTAAAGGCCAGTCTACAAATAAGCCACCCCTATTTGACGACACGAACTACACTTATAGGAAGACACGAATGAGCTTTTACCTCAAGTCTCTTGATTTTGATTTTGGTCGATTGTCATCGATGGTTACAAGAAACCACTACCTATTGTCGTAGATGGAAATCTAGTTGAAAAACCATATGACAAATATAACGACAATAAAAAAACAAGCAAGTCTTGATGCAAAAGTCATTAATGCTTTGTTTTGTGCTGTAAATAGAACTGAGTTTAATAGAGTATTTACATGTGTCACGTCTCACGAGATTTGAAAACTTCTTGAGGTAACTCATGAAGGAACTTCACAAGTAAAGGAGTCAAAAATCTTACGACTAACACAAAGAATATAAGGCCTTCAAAATAAAGCCTAATGAGACTATTACAAATGTGTTTACTCGGTTTATAGATATTGTTTACCCCTTATCTTCCCTTGGAAAAGAATATATCAATCATGAGAAAATTCGAAAGGTACTTTGCTGGCTGACCAAGAACTAGAATTCCAAGGCAACGACCATTATTGAAGAAAATAAACTCACTACAATGACTCTTGAAACTCTCATTAGAAATTAAGCTTATGACACATGAGCTGGACCTTAAAGACTTTGAAGAGCCTGCACCAAAGGAAAATGCTATAGCATTCAAAGCGCATCATAAGACAACCTCTGATGACGAAAGTGAGACCGATGGCTCAGACAACGAGCATATAGCCCACATGACAAGGACGATGAAGAACCAATCTGCTATCGCTGTAAAAAGATCGGCCACATCAAAAAAGATTGTCTTGTTGTAGAAAAAGAAAGCATGTATGATCAATCAGTCAAAAGAAAGACTTTGACAAAAAATTATGATAATGCCAGCATTTTGTGTGAAAGTGAGGCGAGCAATTTTGAAGAAGAAGAAAAACTTCGCAACGCAGCAAACCTATGCTTCATGGTTACAGATGCTAAGGTAATATCAAATCCTCTTTATGAAGAATTTACATTTGATGAATTGTCTGATGCCTTCACTTATCTATTAGAAGATCAAAGGAAAATGATAGATTGTCCAAAGTGCCAAGAAAGACCTAAAATTTATACAATCTGAGTTTTCTAAGCAATCTCAAATGCTAGAAGACATTAGAAACTTTTTTAGTAACACGGATGAGGTTACTTCTTTAAAACTGAGTTTACATGACACTATTGAAAAGCTTGAGAAAGCTAATCGAAAAAATATAAAACTCAATGATCTCTATGAACTAGAGAAAAAGAAGTATAATATTGCTACTCAGAGGTTAGATGCACTCACGGCCAAGTACAATGAAGCCTGTGACGTCTCTAAAAAGTTAGAGATTAAGTTGGGTAAACAGGTTGTCAAGCATGTTGCTCAAGTGAACACAAGTCACAAGCTAAGCATAAACACAACAAGACCATCACTATTAGAACTGCTAGAAGTCATGCATTCATGTATACTTTTCTATACAAGAAGTCACATACATCTACAAAATCACACGTACATGATCTTCGAACTTTACCTAGCACTAACACTTCTGCTACATATCATTATTATGGTATAAAAGGACATGTATCACATCAATGCAAAATTAGGAAATTTGTAGATATGCATGTATATGTTTGGGTTCCAAAAGCTAACAAATTCGAACCCTCAAGAAAGTGGGTACCAAAGGTTATATCTTCAACTTGTGTTATAGGACCTTCCTCCTCCTACTAGAAGCAAGTGGATTCTCGATAGTGGTTGCTCCAGGCATATGACAGGTGATAATACTTTGTTTGCAACTTTATTGATAAAGAATGAAGGCCATGTCTCCTTTGGAAATAATTTAAAAGGACATATAATTGGAATTGGCGACCTAGGTTCTTCTTCCCTCCAATTATTAAAAATGTATATTTAGTAACAGAATTAAAAAATAACCTTCTAAGTATTAGTCAATTGACAGATCATGGTTATGGAATTAATTTTGTTGAGGATAAATTCTTTTTTTATGATAAAACTTTGGAAATAATTTCCTTTGAGGGAATAAGAGAGGACAACATATATGGATTTTATCTATCAGAAAGTACTAACAGTACAGGAAAGTATCTATTCACATCTGAAGACGAATGCTGGGTATGGCATATACGTCTTGGACATAAGAGCATGGACACTATTGCAAGATTGTCCACAAAGAATCTAGTAAGATGCTTACCTGATATCACATTCGAGAAAGATATAGTCTGTGCCGAATGTGAAAAGAATAATGCATCTAGATCATCTTTCAAATCAGTAAATACTGTAAGTACCTCTAGACCACTGTAATTATTACTTATGGACTTGTTTGGACTAAGTAGAATCGTTAGCCTTGACGGTAAGCTTTATGCTTTCGTAATAGTCGATGACTGTTCACGATATAGTTGGGTTTACTTTCTTGCAAATAAAAAAGGGCCTTTTCTGAATTAGTGCCTTTTTTGTAAAAAGGTACAAATGATAAAGGATTCATGATTACTCGCATTCGAAGTGATCATGGAGGAGAATTTGATAACCATATCTTTAAAATATTTTGTGATTCCCTTACTCCGGAACTCCTCAACAGAATGGCGTTGTCAAAAGGAAGAATATAACTCTTGGCGATATGGCCAGAGTTATGCTTAACCAACATAAGCTTCTAAAGTATTTTTGGGCTGAAGCTGTTTATATAGTATGTCATTTTTTAAAAGGAGTTCATATTAGACCAATTTCCAACAAGACTCTGTATGAATTATGGTTCAATAGAACTCCTAACATCAGCTATTTCAAAGTGTTTGGTTGTAGATGCTTTATCTTAAACACTAAAGACAATTTAGGGAAATTTGATGAAAAAGCTGATAAAGGCATATTTTTGGGATATGCTGCAAAGAGCAAAGGATACAAAGTAATACAAAGTATTCAATAAAAGTTCACTCGTTGTTGAAGAATCAATAAATGTCACATTCGACGACCTGAACAGTTGTCATGCCCCGATCCCGGAGGATTGAAAACTAGCCATTGGGTATAATGTTGTACAAATCTAAATTACACTTGTACAAGGCAAACCATTACCATTCCTGGTATTTTTCAAAAAACAACAACAACACAGCTAAACAAACAAATAAATTGAAGTCAAAATAAGATATAAAGAAATATATCTCTTTATTGATAATTGTAATAGATTACAAGACTTGCAGCTGAATACAGAGTTTACAAATGATTACAAATTTAGGCACTACAACTGAATATGCCGACTTTGCTTACAATAAACTTGTTTATTTGGCTAAAATCTTACTGGTACATCTGTATTATACTGTTCCATACATTATGTCCCATATAGTAGAAAATATTTTCTTGTAAGAAGAGCTTATGCAAACCCATACGATTCATCGATGCCAAGCACTGATCAAACGATTTTTCTATGCACGAGCACCTGAAATATTGCCCACAACATGGGTCAGTACATCATCTATGTACTAGCGAGCGGTGGTGGCCGAACTCATCTAATAAGACAATACTAAGTAATCTTATTATATAATATTATTAAAAGTGGTCTTTCTCGTTGCCTTAGGGTCAATTAGCAGTTCATATCCGACATAAGTAAAGCATGCACATCATTCTTAGCCAGCATAATGTAAAATAATATAGTATCACCCTTTTGGTGATTTCTTACCCACGGTCGTATAGCCATCCCTATACATTTATAATATTTACTCGGCCCACATAAGACATTATTAGAAACAACATCATATTTATCACCGTTTATGTGGTTCTTACCAACAACCGACATCCTTCTCTTTAATTGAGTAATAACTTATTCTACCTGCATAAGACATCATTGGTATTGGACCTATCTATATGAAGGTCACTGGCATCATGCCATCTTGGATCGTCTTACTGGTATAACAGCGCCCCTTACAGTGCTGGTAGCTAGCCCAACTGAAGGTCCCATATATGGTGCTACTACTTCAGCACTGTGCTGCTACTTCAGCACGAGGTTCCCCCAGGACGACCCAGTTTTCGAGGCCTAAGAATACCGTTCGAGGAACCACCTTGTCGATAAGTTGTCCATGACCATGCAAGTATATGCAACTTATCTATGAAAAAATATATAATGCATGATAAGGAAAACTAAGTAAATAAGCCATCATTTTCAATAAGCCATTATTCTTATTCGTATTACCATCTTGCCATCTTGTCTAATCTAGGATCTTAGTGTAATCAACATTCTACATCGGTGACATGATAATAGAATGTGATTACCCAATCCCTTTCCTATATCTTTGATACCATATATCTTTCAACCAAAACTCAATGTACGCACCGCCCAACTCTTGGGACTTACCATCTGTGTTACCATCTATTCATTGAGCTAAGGCAGTGATATACTCACCGCCTAAGTATTTGGGACTTTTCCTTCAATTGTCATGTACTTCATAGTAACAACACGTAACCCCACAATTCATGAAATGATTCGAAGCACACATTCGATAAAATGATTCGCAAAGGTTTTTGGGTCATATGATTAATTATCTTTCATTATCTTTCTGAGTTCCATGCAAGATCATATTTAGCAACTCAATAAGAACATAGCATACTATCCTTTTATTAAGCGTGAACTAAAGGATCTTCGAAGGGTTCAACACTACTTAATTTTATGAGATGATTTCCGCCACGATCGCATAGCCTTCCGAGCGATCCTTTGCATAATCCCAAGTCCACAAGGCTTTATCGAACCAGCCATCAATCATAAGGCATATTGCGGGTCGGGGCACTACAATATATACCACTCAGAAAAAGTTTCGTCCTCGTAACTTAAACAAAACTCATTTCCAGAACTTCAACCGACTTTATGAAATTTCTCATTTATCAACTTGCACTATTAACATTTCTCTGCCATATCTCGATTAATTTCAAATGATGTACCATCTCGCCACAGCACCCAATTTGATTCAAAATAGTTTATCATCCTTATTCTTTCCTCCAATACTCGTACAATTTCTTAACACATGATAATTCTCTCCCGTGGGTTCGTTTGAATTCAGCATACCACTTTGTTGGAATTATATACATATTTTAGGCATCCCAAAAATACATGCATTTCAACCAAGTTCAATGACAGAGAAAACGAACAAGCTATGTATAACTTCATTCCCGAATATTAGCCAATCTTCTTGAGCATCTCGTATAGTCTCAAACAATTTATTAAGTCTTCCAACCAACTATTAACACAATAAAGGTTACCAATTCCAACTTAAAATTTCCTTCCCAACCGATTCAAAGTTTTCGAAAGTATTCCGACTTAGTTATATCAAGTATTCAACGAATCCATAGTTCCCTTTTAAGTCGTATTGTCATCTACACCACCAAAAATTGATAAGCCATATTTCATTTTGACATCAAGATTCTCATCAATCAAATCATGTACCCATTATTGCATCCAAACACTTTATTTGCAACTCATAAAGTTTGCGATTATGATCCGTCTTCCAAGTCGTACCATCATCCAAGTTGTGCCATCATTTAACTCTAGCAAAAATTTCTCGATGTACTTAAAATTTCTTGTATTGATGAAGCCTATTATCGTCTCGCATGTGCGACTCTCATTTCCAACAAAACTAATTCTAAGGGTCGTTTCAAAATTGCATTCGCTCTTGTTGATCTCGACTACATGCATTAATCCAACCCGTGTTCTACTTATTCTCAATTCTGATATGATTATCCATAAATGAAATTATTTTGACTTTCCCAAGGCAACTACCATCAATTTAAGCATTTCAATATGACTCAACCAAATCCAACCAACTCTAACAATTTCTAATATTCCACGTAAAGGCAACCAAGTTCCGAAAGTAATACGATCCGTCATTCCGTCTAACGTTGTAACATTGAATTTCCCAATCTCTATTCTATTTTAAAGTTTACTTTCCAATATATCTCACTCATTCTGATTATACCCATGCAATATCAATCGAGACATCCTAAGGGTCTCCAACAGTTGACTTAGTCTTCACTCATGTCTCTATGGTCAGCTATTCTAAGCTAAACCAGACATTCAGCTAACTCATCTAAGATGAATAGCTAATAGGGACATGCTTATCACTTATCTTAAAGGCAACCAAATCTTATCATAGGGCTTTATCTTATCTCAGGGATAATCTATGATCTGACAAATCTAAGGGACATGGGACATCACCCAAATCTTATAAACTTAGTCCCAAACTCGAACAACTTAAATAACTTAGCCAACAATCTGGAACTTAGGCAACCAACCAACAATCTAAGCTCAAGTCTATCTACCCGTACTCATCATCGGGTTATACCCAACGAAGTTATTCTAGACTTACCCATAATCGACAAAATCTATACAACAATTCTTATGGGTCAATTGCGAATCCGTTATATAAGACTTTTTCAATCGTACATTTAAATCTTTTCAATTTTTATTTGCATAGACGCGGCATCACCTGCTCAATCCGACTTGTATTCTCACATCATACTCAAATTGTGTCTATTCAATCAGCCAACTATTCTGAGTCATATTCTAATATTTCTACCTCAATGGCTTATCATTTACCATCTCTTTCCTTCGGTCTCTTTGCGACATATTCAAATTCTATATTTTAGATCATCTGTATGGTTTGTACTCTTTTAACCAACAAAATAAGGCAACTATATAATCGTGTTTCTTTGGAAAACATCTTTTATGAATTTTTCTGCTAGCACCAACATAAACATCTCTTAGCAACTCACATTAACCATCAATATTTATTTTGCATCATCTCCTTCTAATTTCATAAGACGATTCATCATTCATGCACTGATCCAGTCTCTATGACACCAATAATCCAGCATTCGTATCTCGGTCATCCGATTTAATATGACATAACTCATTTAGCTAAGTCATCATCCGATAATTCTATATTTTATCCAAACTCGTTATTCATGCGACAACATTATTCACCAACTGGGTCTATTACATATTGCAGCATCTCATACTTATTTGTATTCCAGCTATCAGAGTCTCATAAGGAACGTCTACACTTTCATGCATCAAGGGACAAGTGTTCATTCTCTATGCCTCAAAATTAAGGGTCATAACTTGTTAATTTAGGATACATCTAATTCTTTCAAGAACAACTGCAAAATATGCAAAAGCCATCTATTTCCTCAAGCCTATTTATCTACCTTTGGATTGCTAATGTAACTTTTTGCATCTTCTGAATCAATCACAACATTTGGTAACCGTCTAACATCACCATCAATTTGTCAACGTTCAACATGCAATTCTATTAACTCAATTCCAATATCATTTAATATTTGGTCCATGTTATTCTTCCAAAACATTTGATAGCAACACCCCTCAATCGTTACTGAGCCAACAATTCTTCTTACCCAACTGATTCAAGTTATCGCCTGAATCTATAATTTGTACCGTTTCCAACCAAGGGATTCATTTCATATTCTCGATTTCTTATTACCCAACGCAATGCTAACTATCAGAGTCCAGCAACGGTTCATTTGAACTCATCAAAATTTTGCAGCGACTTATTCGAACTTAATTATCAAGGGACACACCTAGCCGTCATGTATCAATCATAATCCATCTACGACTCGATAGGTAAAGCAATCTCTATATTATAAACATGGTCAAGGGTTATCATATCGCTAAGAGGGTAGGGCCATATACCACTTAGATCTCAAGCCATTTCTGTCATGCTCCGATCCCCCTAGGGTTGTTTGTCCTCGCTTTCATTCCTATGGGATCGTTCGTCCTCGCTAAGGCGTGATGTCGTACAAGCCTAAGTTGTGCTTGCATAAGGTCTGTACCTTCACAAAACAACTAGACAAAGCAAAACACACGCACATAACATATATGAACCCACATTTGGATACAAAAGCTTTGAAATGAAAATACTTCTTTTTATTAATATACATGATAGGAATACAAGTACAAAGCTTTGCAACTCAGATTGCCTTATCTTGGTTACATAATTCTCTTTAAAACTCTCTTTTGAAAATAGTTGCAATGCCCATACATCATATCCCTTTATTATATGCTGGAAATATAAAGACACCTTCAAGGAAAAAGAAACTTGTAACTTAACTGGAAATGAAAAGAAGCTTGAGGCAATCCACGAGCTCTACTGGGCTAAACGAGCTTCAGTGTCTCACTTGAAATCCCCTATCTCCTTTGCTTTCTGAAAAGGATGCCCACAACATGGGCCAGCACACATCATGAACTAGCGAGCGACTTTTCGTCGAAACTCACAAATATCTGCACTAAGTCAACATGTGAAGCTACATATTTACTAGTGCTCTTTCTACTTGTCTAGGTTCTTTTTAACAATCCATAAGAAATATGATCGAAGAATATTTCATAACCAACTTATCCATCGTCGACAATCATCCCTACACAAAATAGGTTAGCACAATTTGTTTATGTATATAAGAAGCATTTTTTACCGTCATCATTCAATGTTAGGTTTTCTAAAAAATATTTGTTCATATGCACGTCCTAACTACATGGTGTTCCATGGGTCCGCTCTCCATGATTAGCCGCTGAGACTCATGGTTCAGTTTGTCGTTAAGGACACAACATTCCTGAGGTGTAGTATTTACCACCGGGTGCTATTACAATCTTTCCTAGGCCGATCGATCCCAGGTGCCTCCAGTATTGTCGAGAGACCATTACCTTGTTAACAAGTTGTCCGAGACCAATGCATGACTTGTTTTTTTTATCAGATAAAACTTAACATTGTAACAGGTAGTGACCAGTTCATAACTTGTATTATTCTTTCGGTCGTTCATTTGCATTTAATTCTCATTCGGTCATTCGATAACATTCAATAGCATTCATTTCCTTTGCAATCATTCGTTAGCATTCATTCGTATTCTTATCTTTTATTGTTTTTGGTATCGTTGATCAGAGGGACACAATAAAGAGTGGACTAGAGACCATTTTTATTAGGGCGTACAAATAAATACAAGCCCGGTTAGAGCAACTCACCAAGATGAATCTTAGTTGAAAGAAGGAGAGACTTTACGCGTCATTTATGTTGTGTATGTCTATACGTCCTCCTGCATAGGCACCAATATTTGATTAGCATACTTCGGTCGCTTTCTCTTAAGATTCAGAATGAATGTGATATGCGATGAAAGTGAACAATGAAAACCAATCATCGAAAACCAATATATAAACGCATTCATAAAAACCAAGCAGTGAAAGAAAACAACTAACAAAAACTATTGGATTCATTTCAATAGAAGTCAATCCATCAGTTGGAAAAGTTTATTGCATTGCATCCGTGATAAGTCGATACAGGCAAAGGTTTCCCTAAATACTCAGTTCGAGACTGAGTCAGCAAGCCATGGGTATTACATAGTGGACCGCAAGGAGCGGGGCACTACATAATAACCCACTGAAAAAAAGTTTTGTCCTCAAAACTTAAGAAATAAACTCACCTCCACTAGAATTGCCATCTGTATCAATTAAGGTGGAGAGATTGAAGATGCGAGTAGTAGCATTAGCCTTCCGCAACTGCTGATTGTGCAGATTATCTCTTATCTGCGGTGGGCCTCTCAGCGGCCCACGCTCTTCAATATCATTTCTTTGTTTTGGGAAATTCTTGACTGTATGATCCGTACTTCCATAGCCAAAGCATGATTTGTTGGCAAAATGACAGACTTCTTTGGTGTGCCCGTGACGACAGCAGAAGGTATACTCAGTTCTCCGGTGCTGATCATTGTTTATCTTATTTTCTCCCTCGATCTTTTTCTCTCCATCGTAGTATCTCTTAGTAAGCTGATTGTGAATGCATTGAATATTTGCTGACGCCTTTTTCAGGCTGAATTGTTCCACTTGCAGTGCCGCTTCAAAGGCCTGGGAGTATGACTCACATTCTCGGTTTAGCACACTCGGCTGAATATCGTAATTCAGACATTCGACGAACTGATATATGCGAGTCTGCTCCGTTGGTAACATTATAGTAGCAAAATTTTCTAGCTTGACAAATTCAGATTCATAGTCCTCCACGGACATGTTGCCTTGTTTTAGCAATATAAAGTCATTCTCCATCTTCTTACTCATGGCTGGAGGCAGATATTGATCCAGAAATACCTTTTTGAACGAGGCCCATGAAATCTTCCCATTTATAGCCGATGCGAGCAACGTCGACATTTTTGCTTTCTACCAGTCTTTTATCTGCAGCTGTAGTAGCAGTGCGGCACACATTACCTTTTTGCTACTCGAAACACCTACGAATATGAACTCTCTCCATTTTATTGATCCAGTCTACCACCTTATTTGGTGATGTCCTGCCCTCAAATTCTGGAGGTTTCACATATAAGAAGTCCTTTCGCTTAAAAGAAGAGTGGCTACGTGCCGGCTGGGGTTCATCACCATCCACGGTCTCAATCTCGGGTGTGCCCGTCGGTTTGGTCACTGCGGTGGTATCTCGATTTCTCGCTAGCAAAGTTACGAGTTGGGTCAAGGCATCCAGCTGTTTTTGTTGGGCCTCCAATAGGGCCTGTTTAATTTGGCTACGCTCCTCAACATCGTGTATCTGTAGTTCCATAATTGTCATAATCCGCTCTATCGGATCGGTCGAGCCAGATGGTCGAGGACAAGCCATTTCTCTACAAAAAAGTATAACTTTTGTCAGTCTCTTAAAATATTATGGACTTATTGTATAGGTCATTGGTTTTCCATAACCCAAAATCGGGACCTTTTGAAAGCCATCAAAATACTTTATATACTTTTTCAAAAATGATATCTACAAGAGGCCAAGGACATAAAGCCGTGCCCTAATACCACTTTGTCATGTCCCGATCCCACTAGGGTCATTCATCCTCGTTTTGATCCCAGCGGGATCGTTCATCCTTGCTAAGGCGTGATGCCGTGCAAGCCTAAGTTACGCTTGCACAAGGCCAGTACCTTCATAAAATAACTAGACAAAGCAAAACACACGCACACAACATATATGAACCCACATTTGTATACGGAAGCTTTGAAATAAAAATACTTCTTTTTATTAATAAACTTGATAGGAATACGAGTACAAAGCTTTGCAACTCAGATTGCCTTATCTTGGCTACATGATTCTATTTAAAACTCTCTTTTGAAAATAGTCGCAATGCCCATACATCATATCCCTTTATTATATGCTGGAAATATAAAGACACCTTCAACGAAAAAAACTTACAACTTGACTGGAAATAAAAAGAAGCTTGAGGCAATCTACGAGCTCTACTGGGCTAGATGAGTTTCAGTGCCTCACTTGAAATGCCCCTGTCTTCTTTGCTTTCTGAAAAGGTTGCCCACAACGTGGGACATCATACATCATGTACTAGCGAGCGGCTTTTTGCTGAAACTCACGAATATCTGCACAAAGTCAACATGTGAAGCTACATATTTACTAGTGCTCTTTCTACTTGTCTATGTTCTTAGGTTTTTTTTAACAATTCATAAGAAACATGACAGAATAATATTTCATAACCAACTTACCCATCATCGACAGTCATCCCTGCACAAAACAGGTTAGCACAATTTGCATATGTATATAAGAAGCATTCTTTAACGTCATCGTTCAATATTAGGTTTTGCAATAAGGATTTCTTCACATCCATGTCCTAACTACATGGTGGTCCATTGGTCCGCTCCTCATTATTAGCCACTGAGACTCATGGTTCAGCTCGTCGCTAAGGACACAACATTCCCGATGTGTAGCATTACCTCAGGGTGCTATTGCAATCTCTCCTAGGCCGATCGATCCTGGGTTCCCCCAGTATCGTCGAGAGACTATTACCTTGTTAACAAGTTGTCCGAGACCAATGCATGACTTGTTCTTTTTATCAGATAAAACTTAACAGTGTAACAGGTAGCGACCAGTTCATAACTTGCCTTATTCGTTCGATCATTCATTTGCATTTAATTTTCATTCGGTCATTCGATAACATTCAATAGCATTCATTTCCTTTACAGTCATTCATTAGCATTCATTCTTATTCTTTATTTTGTTGTTTTTGGTATCGTTGATCAGAGGGACACAACGAAAGAGTGGACTAGAGATCATTTTTATGAGGGCGTACAAATAAATGCAAGCCCGGTTAGAGCAACTCACCAAAATGAATCATAGTTGAGAGAAGGAGGGACTTCACATGTCGTTCACATTCCATGTATGTCTATGCATCCTCCTACATAGGCACCAATATTTGAATAGCATACTTTGGTCTCTTTCTCTCAAGATTCAGAATGAATACGATATGTGATGAAAGCGAGAAATAAAAACCAATCATCGAAAACCAACAAAGAATGCATTCATCAAAACCAAGCAGTGAAAGAAAACATCCAACGAAAACTATTGGACTCATTTCAATAGAAGTCTATCCATCAGTTGGAAAGATTCATTGCATTTCATCCGTGATCAGTCGATACCGGCAAAGGTTTTCCCAAATACTCAGTTCGAGACTGAGTTAGCATGCCGTGGGTATTACATAGTGGACCGCAAGGAGCAGGGTACTACAATTTCCGATAAAATATTCCTCTTTTGTACCAAACCAACGTCCATTCTGGACTATCCATCCCATTGTGGCTCTGTCGACCACAAAATACCATCTAATTCTCTCGCATCTGAAACATAACAAAGCCAACACACATAAGCTAACTCGAAATTCTGTCGATTTCCACTTATTATGCATATTTCCTTTCCAACATACCATTCCGTCACCCACTACCATTTGTACCTTGACAATCGATTCCTATGAATCCTACACTTAAGACATCAAGCACACATTACCAACTATTATCGCATCACATCATTATTATTCATTTTGGTATCTTTAAGCGTTCAATAAATCACACACATCACAGCTCACATATTTAGACTTATTGTATAGAACACCCACGGAGCAGCCATGAGGATCAATAGATTTTTAGTCAAGAGAGCAACTTAGAATAATTTGGAAACAACAATGAATAATCATGGGAGCAACTCTGAGTCATCGTTGAGGCAACTTTGAATTCATTGCGGAAGCAACTTTGAGTAATCGTGGAAGCATCGTTTGTGTCATCATGAAAGTATCTTTGAATCATCATAAAAACAACTTTGATTGAAACAAATCGAATACGAATTCAAAGATGTAAAGCCGTGCTCTGATTCCATTATGTCATTCCCCGATTCCAGAGGATTGAAAACTAAGAACTGGGCTTGATAAAGTACAAGTCTAGATTACACTTGTACAAGGCAAACCATTACCGTTCCTGGTATTCTTCAGAAAATAACGACAACACAGCAAAACCAAGTAGATAACTTGAAGTCACAATAAGATATGAAGAAATGTATCTCTTTATTAATAATTATAATAGATTACAAGACTTGCAGCAGAATACAGAGTTTACAAATGATTACAAAACTTCTTAAATAGCCAACTGAATATATACTTACCATTTAGGCATTACAACTGAATATGTCGATTTTGCTTACAATGAACTTGTCGATTTAGCTACAATCTCATTGGTACATCTGCATTATAGTGTTCCATATATTATGTCCTGTATAGCAGAAAACATTGTCTTATAAGAAGAGCTTCTGCACATCCATTCAATTTATCGATGCTAAGCACTCATCAAGCGATTTTTCCATACACGAGCACCTAAAATATTGCCCACAATGTGGGTCTGAACATCATCCATGTACTGGAAGCAGTACCGGCCCAGCTAACCTAGGAAGACAACACTAAGTAATCATGTTATAGAATATTCACTACAAGAAAACATGATTTCTATGACATGTAAAGTTGTCAAAGAAATTATGAAAGTCGTCACAAAACAACTTCTGTGACGAGTACAGTGACGACTTATTTTCGTAGCCTATACCTCCGTAGCTAAAAGTATAGGTGACGACCAAACGTCGTTGTCACAAAAAGTTCTCTACTGTGACAAGAATATGTTGTCAGTGATAGTAAACTTTTTGTGACAACAAAATTCGTCACTAAAAATATTATAAGTGGCGCACAATATTGTCACAAAATAGTTTTTTATTGTAACTAAAAATAAATAAAATTTTTTGACAAAAATAAAAATTATTTTCGTGACGACATTTGCTATCACAAAACAACTTTAGTAACACTTTTATTGTTGTCACAATAAACGTATATGTTTAGTGACAAGTAAATGTCATCATTGTAAACACTTGCAGTAACACATTTATTATTGTCACCGTAGTGTACACTTTATATGTTTGATGGAAAATCAATTATCACGAGTATTTTTTTATCATTGTCATTATACATTAAAAACACAAGAACACAATGTAATATCACACAATTCTTGTAGAAGAGGGTATGCATGATTGTCCTCATCTTCCAAGAACACCCCTATCGACTTTCCAATGTAAACCAAAACTAACCTTCATAAATTCTAAAAAGCCTTTATATAGGCGACTAACTCTAAAGTAATTATAGACGACAACAACATGAAAAGTAATTATAGCAATTCTCAAAAAGTAATTATATTGCTCCACAAAATTCAGTACATATAACATGAAGAGAAGTAATATTAATACTTATAAAATAAAGAGTATCCAAAGTAGCTGGTACATAAAACCTAGAGTAATCTATAAATATCAATTGATGATCAATTACATATACAACTCCTGTCTTGGTGATGATCAATCTTTAATGACCTGTATAAATTAATAAAAAGATTGTTTAGAATATTACGTAAGCATATATGTATAAGAAAAAAATTGTCAAAAATTTCTACAATAGAAGCAATGAGAATAGAGTACCGCAATGTCTATGAAATGTTTAAAAGAACCAACAAAGTAGTTAACTAGAGCATAAGGACTAGCTTATAATTGCTAGAGGTCGAGAATAAATACCTTTCCAGTCGCATTTCCTACTGGTGATATGTGAAGACGATTCCAAAATGATCTTCCATCTTTCCTAAAATTTGAAACAAAAATAAATATCTAGAACACCACTTTGTAACAAGTGCTAAGAACTATTTTATGAATTATATCTACTAAACTTCATTAAGTTATGAAATTGCACCTGTAATTTAAGATGCACACTGTGCAAGGTTGTTCTCCTCGAATGCTCTCTTTTATCTATAAAGAAAATACACAAAATAGCAATATGATCTTGCAGTGCATGCCAGATAAGTTTTAGCATCATCACATGCCTACCTGGAGTAAGACCTCACCATTGGTAGCAGGTCCACTTAAAAATCTACAATTTTGTCCCAGAACTTCATTCCTAGAGTAACCTGTGAAAGAAAATTGAGTACTTTGTTCAATAACAGTCCAGACATTTAGGAAGAAAAAAGAAGGAAAAGACAAATTTTGTAATTAAATCTCGATTAAAATACTAGTCCGACTCATGATGTGGAACATAATTTGGTTACATAGAGTCCCAGATAGCACAGGAATAATGTATAAAAGAACAAAAAAATTCATTATCTAAGAAGATTTTTTACATGATTGTTACTTCAAATGTTTGATAAAAGTATGACAAAGAAAAGAAACAAATTCAGAAAGGCTTAGCAAAGATGGGGATAAAATTATCTACTGCACAAAAAATCAACTTCAGGAAGGAAAATCAGATGTTGTCCTTTAATTTTGTATACAAAAATAAAAAGAATTCAACTTGTTTAAGAGTAACAAATTCTATTACATAATATGCAAGTCCTAGTACTACTTCTTAGCATCCACTTTTTTCGAGCATCAAACTCGAACCTTCTCCTTTATAATTTCAAATTTTACAAAGTCTGGCTTCGGCTCTGCCATTACTTGACCTGCTTTAAGCCCTCCCATTCGGTGTCCTTCTGCAAGACGAAGGCAAAAGTGTTAAAATTACTAAGCTTGCGCATATATACATGAAATTGCTTTGATACTTGACCTGCTTGAAGCAGCTGCTTGGTACTCATTGCTTCCAATATAATTACAAGGTCCTGGACAGAACAAAGTGGACATGATGACAAGATAAGTATTAACCACTAATAGCCATTGGTTTTGCTATGAGAACCATAGGTCATAACCTACGAGAAGAAGCGGCTACTGCACAAAGAAATAAGCAGCAGGAGCAACTATGATAAGTTGTAACCAAAAGCCTGCATAAATGACCTATCAAAACCCACACAACCCTGCTGGCTTCTAGAATTGCTATTGTTGCAAAGGAAGACTTTTCTCCAGGGCTTGCAAAATTGAGGTGATACTAACAGATCAAAATAGGTCAATCACATGACTAAACAATACCATATGTCCTCGAACTCGATTTACGCAACACACCTGTTTTCTTGGCTTCGAAGCCCATAAAATTGTGCGAAACTGCCTTCTAAAGATGGACATGAAAATCTACAAGTTTCAAAACACACAAATTCGAAACTGCACATATGCTAAAGAGGATAAATTGAACAACAAACAATTCTCAGGAATACCCACATGCCCTTTCTATCTATATTCACAAAAAAGCCTCAAAAATCACATGGGTATAATCTTAAATACACAAACCAACCTCAAGAATAGCCACATGCCCCTTCTAGTTATCTATTTTCACAAACAAGCATTTCTCTGCGAAACCATTACAGAAATGGAATATCATATAGAAGAAAATTATCAAGAGGAAGAAGTTGGTCTACCAATCAAAATGTACATATAGACAAAAAAGATCATGCATTTAACAGAAACAATATATTATTAGGACACTCTGTTTCGGACTTCCTGTTGTCTCATGGTGTCAATGTAACCTCCGTAAATTGAATTCTTGGATATTTTCGAAAATTGGTATTTTTATTTTATTTCGTATTTTTCAAAACTTTGAATTTTCTAAATCTCGAAGAACGTGCAATTTCTAAAATTTTGGGAAAACAATTTGACCGTGATTGCTATCGGTCCTTGTTGGCTTCGGCTTACTATTTTTAAGCGATTTTGTCCTATTGCGATTTCCTGTTATTTTCTCGAATCAATGAGTTTTAATTATTTTCTATATGAAAAACTTTATCGAATTTTGGAATTTCAAAATATAATTATTTACTAAATAAATAAATTTTAAATAAATTTTAAATAAATTTAAATAATTAGTGAATAATTATTATTATTTATGTCTTTAAAAATATTGGCTAAATTGTAATTAGCCATTTGTTAAATTAGTATTAACTAGTAATTTTAATTATTAATTTATAACTAATATTATTTTAGTACTAATTAATTGGCAGATACTAATAATGTTAGTGGTTAGCAGTTAGCATGTTAGTTTTCCACTATTTTTCCTATTTTCCTATTACATTGTACAATTGTTAGGGTTTTCTCCCCACTCCCCTATAAATAGTACCCATTCCCCAAAACCCTAGGAATATTACACAAATCCCCAAATCCCTAGAAACTAACCATAACAGCCGCCACCCTACTGTTCCCCACCCTGGCCGTCGCCCATCAACCCCAAGCCACTTCCGGCCATCCCCTGGCCGATGCACCACGCCGCCACCGCCATTCACCAGACCATCGCAACCGACCTCCAGCCTCACAACCAGCCACCCGAACTTCCACCACCCTCACCATTGGCGCCCTACCCCCTCGGCCACAATTCGGTCGGCACCACCACCGTTCACCACTACCACCATCAGATCCGTACCACCACCACCGTTCACCACCACCACCACCAGATCCGCCAACTCCGGCCGCCCTATTTCAGATCAACCACCACCGCCCCATCAGGAAAACCCACTGCCATCACCTTCAACCGACCCGGCCGCCCCTGCCATCAACCGCTGCCACCACCATGGATAACCACCACCACCACCATCGATTGAGAGAGAGAGAGAGAGAGAGAGGTGAGGAGACTCACCAGAACCCTCACCGCCGGCGAGACGGACCCCTCCGTGCGACGTCGCCCTGGCCGAGCTCGCCCGCCTGGCCCGGCGCTCCGCCGCCGAACACCTCCTTGCGCGCGGCCTCTGCCATCCTGGCCGTTTCGAGTCCGGCCTCCGCCCTGTCCCGGTGTTCGCCGCCCCTTGGCGAGCCACTCTGCCGGCGCAGCCGCCGACCCAAACCCCTGGGTGAGCCCTCCTTCCATTCGAACCTTTCCCTGTGATTTGGGGATCGGCCCCCCCTTCAGTGAAGTTTTAATATATATATATAATATATATTAGTAAAATAGTTTAAGATAAATATATATTAGTTATATATATATATATGTATATATATATGTATATATTAAGTTTATATATAAATTAGTTTTATATATAAATATATATTAAGTTTTATATATAAATTAGTTTTATATATAAATATACATTTGTTAATATAATGTATTTTTGTATAATAAATGTATAATTGTTTAATATAATGTATATTGGTTATATATATAGTATATATAATGGTGGTATTATTATTATTATTATTATTATTTTTATTGGTATTATTATATTGCATAATCACTTACTTAGAAAATATATAAAAATATATAATTATATTTCTAAATTAGTATTGGTTTATTGAGTTTTGGTCTAAATTCATATTTGATAAAATAGAAATATTGGTACAGAATGATTTTCTGAGTTTTAAAATATTACTTAAAATATGTTGATTAATGCAGATATAGTTTTTAACATTATAAGGATTTCCAAATATTTATTATATTTATTTATTATATTTTCTGAAATCGTAAATCGTGATTAGGATAGTCATTTTCTATTCTTGATTTGATTAGTGTACCAAACCCTGATTTTAGACTTTTATATACCAAACTAGGCTATCTGGACTACTCTGGACTCATTGGGACTGCCCGTGTCATCGTCTAGGACCCTCTGTAGAGCATAGCAGTGTACCTACCTTGTGTCGACACGTTCGTGTCGCGCACATCGACTCCAACCATTCGAGGCGAGTACATTCTCTGATCTTTTCATACTTAACTAGATTATATTCTTGCTCTAGATTACTCTATTTGATTCTGACATGTATCTTCACGGATTAGTACTATATGGATCCTTTCCTGAGATGTTATCCCTCTACGGGTGCATCGGGTATTTCATGTTCATGTACTTTATCATGTGCATCAGGTACTCCTTGTACTCGTATTAGTTCATGTTTTTATATGTTCTCATATGCTTCATGTACTTCATGTGCTTTCATATGCTTATCATGTGCCTCATGTACTACTCATTACATAAGTTCACGTACCTTAGCTGTATTCATGTGCTTATAACATAACTTGAACGGATCCTTGTGTATTGATTGGGGCGGGGTGAGTAGAATTGGTTATGTGATCACTATCCCCAGTAGCTGTATTCATGTGCCTCCTTATTTGTATTCATGTGCCCCCAAGCCGTTTATATAACCATATTATGCTCTAAATCACGTAGCCACTTACAGTCTCTACTATCATGTATTTACTTTCAGTTACAAAATATCTCATGTTTACTCGTACTTCCTATTCAGCACTTCCTGTATTTTACTCTATTGTATGATTTATACTCCTAATCTGCTATAAACTTTTTTTAGAGATATGTGCTCGTTCCCGTCCTGACTGGACCTGTTGATAAATTTTACAGATAGCTGGAGGTTGCCTGCTAGCCTAGAGGAGACACATTAGAGGTTGTTTAGATAGTTATTTTAATTGTCTGGAGTTGTATTTACTTTATGGATTACTGTATCTGAGTTTTGAGATTTGAGATGTATTTCTGGGTTTGTGTATCTTAGACACTTAGATTTCTCTCTGTTGTACCTCTTTTGGATTTTATGTTTTATCTATCCTTATCATGCTCTACCTTAGATGTGATTGAGTCTGTATCTACTATGTCATCCCCATTCGGGGAGTATAAACTGTTTAGCCTTATACTGTTAGATACATGAGACCTAGGACAGCATTCTACCGTCGACACTGCAGCGTAGGCTGGATGTACCTACGTCTCGCGTCCTAATTCTAGGGTGCGGGTCGTGACATATTTTTAGTGGTGGACCATGCAGGTCGAGTTTGTGTAGTGGTATTCGAACTAGAGTACCACTACAGCCTGCAGTAGGATTAGGATATATTTTGAAGGTACTCAATCACAGTTAGGATGCCTTGAGAGATTCCTGGGACGACCCTTGAGAATCTTATTTTAACTTCGATTTGAAACTCTTTTTCCTTGATTTGATTTATCTTTATTTTCTGTTGCTGAATTTGATTTTGATGGATTATTGTTGAATTTGAGTTTGTATTTATTGGTTTTAATGGATGATTGTTGAATTTTGAATCTTGATGTTCGTTGGTAAATTTGATTTTGAGTATCCATTGTTGATTTAATTGAATTTTTGTCAAGATAAAATTATATGGGCTAGGTCATCTAAGTTTTGGAATCTAATCTTCTGTAGTCACATTAGCCAGCATGGTGAGGACATATAGTCTGATTTTGGATATATTTTTTGAGTGTAGAAATTTAAGATTTTCGCAGCCAAGCTAGCGGCATCGCAAAAATGTTAAATACCACAATTCTAGATGTATGTGCCTTAGTCGAGGACTCTGTGATTATCGTAGCCTTGCTTACTAGTATGACGAGGATTTAGAGTACCATGATTTTGGATAGACGCATATGATTATCAGATTGTACCTTAAAAACTTTGAACATGTTTTCTCTACTTTTGTTCAGTCTTTCAGAAAAAAAAATTATTGGTTGTTTTTGTTTTGCTTCTCATTATTTAACTTAGGAGTAGGAGTAGGAGTAGCTTTAGCTGTTATTATAACCCTTTGGGTGACTTTTGCTATTCTTCATAATACAATGAATTAATGATTTTGCTAGGCCTTATTTTGGATTTGATATTACAGCTCTGGCATCAAAATGGGTTCCTCTTTTAAATCGGATAAGCAGAACAGATTCTATTATCATTCTTTTCCTGCCAATATTTTTATTACCATCATTCCTTGTCTCATATAACTGTCCTGATTATATTAATTCCGTTTCGTATCACATTCTGTCAGCTGTATTTGAACCTCTAAATCTTTATATCGTTTTTATTTGAGAAATGCTGAGGAAGTGACGTGAATCATCTAGGTTAAATGACGTAATTGGTTATCATATGATGATTTTGTAGGAATCAAAATGTTGGAAGTCAAATATGAAAAATTTGAAATGGAGATGTGGTAAAGGTTTAAAAAGAAATCGAGGGATAAATGTTATCAATTTAGAAACAATCACATAAATTTGGTTATGAATAATTCAGGGATGTATTCAAAACTAATGAAGATATTCAAGGTCAACCTAGTTTTGAGAACTTAAAAAATCTTGGTCATTGATTCGTGGGAACTTCTACTCTAAGGCTATGTAGGGATTTAGTAAATGAAAAGAGAATTTTTGGTATTCAATGATTATGCAAAATTGAACTAGATATTGTAAGAGGGTGACTAGAGACAGAGAGAACACAAGGATTTTAAGCTATAGGAATTATTTTGATGATTGGGAAAATTATAGAATTCAAAAAGGATAATACTGAAGGTGAACGTTGAAGAAATACGAAGGTTGATTTATAAATAAAAATAAATTTTGTATGACATGGTGGTATTGGAGTTGAGTAAATACGAGACTTGATTTAAACAAGTCCAAGGATTTCATAAACTGGAGTTAGAGGTTTCGGATCTAATTTAGAACGAGGTGAAAGAAATTGAAAATTTGATTAAATGAATACGTGATGATTCCTAAATAAGTTGGGGTATGTTTCATGAGAAATGTTTTAAAAGTTTGGAATTTTTGTCTATGGTGATCATGGTAAAGGTTAGATGACTGAGGATTATAAAATTTCGATGATAGTCATAAAAAGGTTGATTTTCATATTGGGACTTATGAGATAAAAATATGATTTGGCAAATGATAAACTGGATGGTATTAGAGAGAGATGATTAACTTGACTTCTTATGAAATTTTTTCCTTGTTCCCTAAAATGTTACAATATCTTTGAATCCTAGCTCCCTTAATCACGACCAAATCGACTTTGATCATCTTTCTTATCATATTGATATCTTGGGTTGTACTCAATTGAATTAAACTTAATTATGACCAGAATCCCCATTCTTGTATGCTCGTGCTCAGACTTCGATGACATTGTCCTCCATATTGCCCAAATCTTGGTTTCCAAAATTGATCAACTTAGATCGTATCGCGACTAAAGTTTCTTAATATTATTGTGATTGGATTTCAATGCTATTAACATTCGTTCCTTAAACTTTTTGATTTTGATTTCCCTTGAGTAGTGCCTTTATCGTACTAGTATTCTTGACCCTTGACCGTACTCAATTTATTGAATTCCATCGTGACTTGGATCTCTATCAGATGTTGCTCGTGCTCAAAAATCTCGATTCAATTTTTTTCGAACCTAAATTCAAATATTGATTAGCCTATTCTTCATCGTGTCAATATTTTAATTTTGATCATAATCGAACTTCGATACCAATATCACTTGTGCCTAAACTCTGATTTATTCTTGAAACGACTAAGTTCTGTTCCAATTTCGATTTTTATCTTGTTTGGATTTTTGCACTCGTGCCTAAAATGTTTTCTGACCATGATTTGATTTCCTAATATCATCTGAAATTCTCATGATTGTTCGTGCCTGAATGACCTGGCATGACTAGACGACTATGAAATCCAGGGTCGTGATTCTTAAGATCATGACTATCGTACCGATTTTGCCTCTAAATCGTGCTTAAAAATTTTTGTCCTTGATCACGACTACCGATTGACTATGAAATTGTCATGAATTGAGTGATCATATCGAAGATAAATTTTTTTTCATTGTGCCTAAAATCTTGATCTTCGATAACGACTATATGTGAACTTAGTCGTGTCCGAACTTGATTTTGATCGTGTCTGAACAAATTCTCTGTTAATACCTAGATTTCAATTCTCTAACTGCTCGTGCTATGAGTTCATTCCTGAATCATACCTAGATTTTATTTTGGGTAACTTATCCTTGATCGTGCCAAGGTGACTTAAATCATTTTCAAATTTTTAATTACGACCGAGCCTTGATTCATGACTTAATTAATCTTGTCCATTAGATTTGGATCGTGCCTATGAGACTTTAATTTTGTAACTAGATTGTGCCAAAATCTTATCCTTGGTCATACCAGGTCTTGATTTTGATCGTGCTTGTGTGACTCTAACTCCGACCTTATCAAGCCTAGATTCTGTTGGTCGTACTATACTCAGATTTGACCCTACCTTATCATAACCAAAACAACAATTTGTTATATTAGTCGCGACTCGAGTCGTGCCTAAGATACTTAATCTTCGTTCTAAATCGTGCATAGTTGATTCGACCATACCATGATTCTATCGTGCCAAATCAATAGTCGTGCTTAAACAATTTCGAGTTGATCGTTCTTGATCGTGCCAACTCGTCGTTCTTGATCGTGTCGGCCATACTGCCTAAAATTTTATCATGTTTTAACCCCCTTGCCAAGCTTTAATTTCGAGGACGAAATTTCTTTAAGGAGGGTAGATTTGTAACCTCCGTAAATTGAATTCTTGGATATTTTCGAAAATTGGTATTTTTATTTTATTTCGTATTTTTCAAAACTTCGAATTTTCTAAATCTCGAAGAACGTGCAATTTCTAAAATTTTGGGAAAAGAATTTGACCGTGATTGCTATCGGTCCTTGTTGGCTTCGGCTTACTATTTTTAAGAGATTTTGTCCTATTGCGATTTCCTGTTATTTTCTCGAATCCATGAGTTTTAATTATTTTCCATATGGAAAACGTTATCGAATTTTGGAATTTCAAAATATAATTATTTACTAAATAAATAATTTTTAAATATATTTAAATAATCAATAAATAATTATTATTATTTATGTCTTTAAAAATATTGGCTAAATTGTAATTAGCTATTTGTTAAATTAGTATTAACTAGTAATTTTAATTATTAATTTATAACTAATATTATTTTAGTACTAATTAATTGGCAGATAGTAATAATGTTAGTGGTTAGCAGTTAGCATGTTAGTTTTCCACTATTTTTCCTATTTTCCTATTACATTGTACAATTGTTAGGGTTTTCTCCCCACTCCCCTATAAATAGTACCTATTCCCCAAAACCCTAGGAATATTACACAAATCCCCAAATCCCTAGAAACTAACCACGACAGCCGCCACCCTACTGTTCCCCACCCTGGCCGTCGCCCATCAACCCCAAGCCACTTCCGGCCATGCCCTGGCCGATGCACCACGCCGCCACCGCCATTCACCAAACCATCGCAACCGACCTCCAGCCTCACAACCAGCCACCCAAACTTCCACCACCCTCACCATTGGCGCCCTGCCCCCTCGGCCACAATCCGGCCGGCACCACCACCGTTCACCACTGCCACCATCAGATCCGCACCACCACCACCGTTCACCACCGCCACCACCAGATCCGCCAACTCCGGCCGCCCCATTTCAGATCAACCACCACCGCCCCATCAGGAAAACCCACTTCCATCACCTTCAACTGACCCGGCCGCCCCTGCCATCAACCGCCGCTACCACCACGGATAACCTCCACCACCACCATCGATTGAGAGAGAGAGAGAGAGGTGAGGAGACTCACCAGAACCCTCGCCGCCGGCAAGACGGACCCCTCCGTGCGACGCCGCCCTGGCCGAGCTCGCCCGCCTGGACCGGCGCTCCGTCGCCGACCACCTCCTTGCGCGCGGCCTCCGCCATCCTGGCCGTTTCGAGTCCGGCCTCCGCCCTGTCCCGGTGTTCGCCGCCCCTTGGCAAGCCGCTCCGCCGGCGCAGCCGCCGACCCAAACCCCTGGGTGAGCCCTCCTTCCATTCGAACCTTTTCCTGTGATTTGGGGATCGGCCCCCCCCCCTTCAGTGAAGTTTTAATATATATATAATATATATTAGTAAAATAGTTTAAGATAAATATATATTAGTTATATATATATAAATATATATATATATTAAGTTTATATATAAATTAGTTTTATATATAAATATATATTAAGTTTTATATATAAATATACATTTGTTAATATAATGTATATTTGTATAATAAATGTATAATTGTTTAATATAATGTATATTGGTTATATATATAGTATATATAATGGTGGTATTATTATTATTATTATTATTATTATTATCATTATTTTTATTGGTATTATTATATTGCATAATCACTTACTTAGAAAATATATAAAAATATATAATTATATTTCTAAATTAGTATTGGTTTATTGAGTTTTGGTCTAAATTCATATTTGATAAAATAGGAATATTGGTACAGAATGATTTTCTGAGTTTTAAAATATTTCTTAAAATATGTTGATTAATGCAGATATAGTTTTTAACATTATAAGGATTTACAAATATTTATTATATTTATTTATTATATTTTTTAAAATCGTAAATCGTGATTAGGATAGTCATTTTCTATTCTTGATTTGATTAGTGTACCAAACCCTGATTTTAGACTTTTATATACCAAACTAGGCTATTTGGACTACTCTGGACTCATTAGGACTGCCCGTGTCGTCGTCTGGGACCCTCTGTAGAGCATAGCAGTGTACCTACCTCGTGTCGATACGTTCGTGTCGCGCACGTCGACTCCAACCATTCGAGGCGAGTACATTCTCTGATCTTTTCATACTTAACTGGATTATATTCTTGCTCTAGATTACTCTACTTGATGCTGACACGTATCTTCACGGATTAGTACTATATGGATGCTTTTCTGAGATGTTATCCTTATACGGGTGCATCGGGTATTTCATGTTCATGTACTTTGTTATGTGCATCAGGTAGTCCTTGTACTCGTATTAGTTCATGTTTTTACATGTTCTCATGTGCTTCATGTGCTTAACATGTGCCTCATGTACTACTCATTACATGAGTTCACGTATCTTAGCTGTATTCATGTGCTTATAACATAACTTGAACGGATCCTTGTGTATTGATTGGGGCGGGGTGAGTAGAATTGTTTATGTGATCACTATCCCCAGTAGCTGTATTCATGTTCCTCCTTATTTGTATTCATGTGCCCCCAAGCCGTTTACATAACCATATTATGCTCTAAATCACGTAGCCACTTACAGTCTCTACTATCATGTATTTACTTTCAGTTACAAAATATCTCATGTTTACTCGTACTTCCTATTCAGCACTTCCTGTATTTTACTCTATTGCATGATTTATACTCCTAACCTGCTATGAACTGTTTTAGAGATATGTGCTCGTTCCCGTCCTGACTGGACCTGTTGATAAATTTTATAGATACCTGGAGGTTGCCTGCTAGCCTAGAGGAGACACATTAGAGGTTGTTTAGATAGTTATTTCAATTGTCTGGAGTTGTATTTACTTTATGGATTACTGTATCCGAGTTTTGAGATTTGAGATGTATTTCTGGGTTTGTGTATCTTAGACACTTAGATTTCTCTCTGTTGTACCTCTTTTGGATTTCATGTTTTATCTATCCTTATCATGCTCTACCTTAGATGTGATTGAGTCTGTATCTGCTATGTCACCCCTATTCGGGGAGTATAAACTGTTTAGCCTTATACTGTTAGATACATGAGACCTAGGACAGCGTTCTACCGCCGACACTGTGGCGTAGGCTGGACGTACCCATGTCTCGTGCCCTAATTCTGGGGTGCAGGTCGTGACAGTCAAGATCTAGGTTAAACCAATAGAATGGCATAAGCGTAAAAACCTCCCAGAAAAGTGCAAGCTTTTCTAGAGACAACTGCCAGAAAGAATCTAAAGCAGTAATCTAGCAACAAATTACAGCATGATATATCAAAAGGTTGAATAGTAGGAGGATACTTGAATGTTCTTTTGATCATCAGAAACAACAAGACGCGGTGTACTCCCAATCAATCAAAAACAATATCGCATAAGAGTCTAGAGAACCAAAATCCTTTGCCAACAAACTTTACCTTGTTCTTTCCAATTAAGTATATACTTTTGTGAATGTCACCCAGGAGAATGAAACTTTTTACCTGAGAGAATCACAGAATATGAGTCAGAATCTTTTTAGATAAATGACACGTAGGAAATGTTTTACAGTAAACATGTAAAGAATACACTTATTTTAGAAGTAAAGCTCATGATATAAATAATTCAACATCGTTCATATTAAATGCTAATGTGTGTGACACTATATTTTATTTTCTTTATCTTTAAGTTAAGCTCCATGTCCCAACCATAGTTCCCGGTATCAGCCGATACCCATACCAACACCAAATCTGTCCAGGGGGAAATAGACATCTGAACTTAAAAAGGTTTAGATGATGAAATTGGTTGATTTGATGGGTATAAAGCAAGAGGTACAATGTTTCTGTGAACTTTATAATGTGAGCTAATTTGTTAATTTAATTGTAGTACTAGCTAACATACTAAAGTTCTTTTCAGTTTGGGAAATGTATTTCTGAAATAGGTTCAAATTCTCTGAGATCTTTGGAAAATATCTTAAGCACATGTATAATGTAACCACTAACACACATGGAACTCAATAAGAGCACCTAGTTTTTTTTTTTTTGAAATTAGACACTAGTGCCGTGGAAATATCTTAATATAAAATATTTTTATCTAGTTGGACACATTTTTAATGATACTTAGACACTCCAAAAATTAGACATTTTCACTCTTATAGTTTAAGGTACTGCCACAACTAGATGTTGCACTAAAGGAATCGGATTTAGGAAGTAAAAAGCAAAACATGGATTGACGTAGCCGGCTAAAAAATTGTGCTATAACCAATCCATAAATGTAAGGCTAAGTACTATTAGGAATATATATACCTGCCACAATTGAATTGCCACATACTTCAGGTTAGGAAAAACATAAAGCGAAGGGTCATCTTTGAAATCTGCCATCCATTTCAAATGCATTTGTAAAAGATGTAACAACTATGATATTCTACCATTCAAAAAATAAAGAAAGGAAAAAAGTATCCGAGTTATCAATCATAGGTGCTTTCGATTTGCCCTTGTAGTTAGGATTCTTGATTTTCTGTGAACAAAAAAAGTGAACCAGTGAGATAAAGGTGCAAATGTCAAAATCAAACAAGAAACAATAGTATTTTTCTAAAGATAGTTGTTGTATAGAGAACGAAAATTTTTTACTCTAAACTCACACGACATTGTACTCAATTTGAGAACATAAAAACAAAAAACTAAACACAATAACTCCACACAGAGAGAAATAAAGTTAGCTTATGAAACTTTTGAAAATTAATACTATAAATTGAAAGATTTCTGACAAACTAAGTGTACTGCACATCTCAAAATTTCAAGCATTGATGTTACCAAGTCCTTACAAGCTAAACTAGTCACAAAATGAGTTAAGCCGGTCCCCAAAATTTCTTGCTTTACCCAACTGAGCTAAACCAAACCAGTACCCAAAATTTACTACTTAAAAGTATGTGGAGTAGAGGATGAGAAATCCATATATGAGGAAGTAGGAAATTATATCTAACAATCCACCATTACTAACATAACAAAGTAAGAAAATAAAAATGCATCCAAGACATAACTACATAATGAGTGCGGCGGTACAAGACTCAAAAGTTTTGTCTGACAGCAAATCATAACACAATCAGATATCAGTTACAAGGTTAAATGACCTCCCCAATTATGGAGCCATAATAATGCTAATGGCCCTCACCCTCATGTTGTTCCATCTCTGATACCTTTCCTTTACTCCTAGATTGAGTATGACAAACGATATTATCAAGGACACAATTTCTAGGTTAAATGACCTCCCCAATTATGGAGCCATAATAATGCTAATGGTCCTCACCCTCATGTTGTTCCATCTCTGATACCTTTCCTTTACACCTAGATTGAGTATGACAAACGATATTATCAAGGACCCAATTTCTTTTCATTTACTTTGGTTCATTCCCCCCAAGCACATGTAGATGTAGTGCCCCTTTAATACCTATTTGCTTATACCAATAAAAACAACAAAACTTGCTAATTTGTCTACATGAAAGGGATAACTGAAGTGAAGCATCCATACATGAAAGGGGTACCTCCAGGATTCCTTTGCCGTGTAACCTGTTCAAACATCCTTCCTTTCTTTGCAACAAAACTTGCTAATTTGTCTGCAACATTCTTTATTGAAGGATCTCTTGGGGAAACGGTGTTGTATGTCACTTAAAGAACTGATTAATACCAAAAGCATGAACAATGGAATGCAAATCATTGTTGTAGCAGGCGTGCCATATTTTCTAATTCTTCCAATCAGCATCTTTTTCCACCATGGGTGATAGATAAATAATATATAAGCTGCATTTACGAGACAAAAACAAACTTTCAAGAATAACTAGTTTATTGATCATCCTTGTAAATTTGCTTCATTGCAATAGAGCGTAAAGCAGATCATAGCCTAAGAAACTTCATAATTGTGACACACTGGCACTACTACAATAGCAACCTAATGTTCAATAAATTTGGGAATGATAAGACTTTATGCCTTGCATCACTACTAAATATACAAGTTCTTACAGTGTAAAATCCAAATTTATGACCATTAAAAGGTATATCATCTATCAATTTTCGTAAATAGTATGAAATCATGAGCAAACAGGCAGGAAGCAATAAGCAGGCATATATGAAGGCTACTTTACGCAAGCTCGTCCGTTGAATCATAGGACCATTTTTTCCAAATCTATCAACCAAATCCTTCCATTACGGGTAATTAAATCGTTCTCGTGATGAAATATTGCTTACCATCCGTGGCAAATATTGTTGGGAAAAAAACACAGAAACCATTCCCCAAACCGGAGAGTACCTGCGAGAGGACCGAGCAATACAACGCACGAACCCAAAAAACAACCACACAAAACAATCCACGTAGACACAGAGAATTTTTGACGTGGAAAACCCTTGCGGGAAAAAACCACGGGATGATCGGTGTCCAACCCTGAGAAGCCTCCACTAATGGAATAGAAGAATTACACCCTCTACAAACTCCTCCCGATCCAAATCGGATCCCCACAACACTCAGAGATAAGAACAATGATTACAAGGCTACGAAGAGCGAGAACGACGAGTAGAGTTTACCCGAA
Source organism: Iris pallida (assembly GCA_029216955.1). NCBI lineage: Eukaryota > Viridiplantae > Streptophyta > Magnoliopsida > Asparagales > Iridaceae > Iris > Iris pallida. The sequence continues at coordinate 19,640,805 of JANAVB010028000.1, read as the reverse complement.
CACGATCTCCTTCGAATGGCGACCTTCAATCCTCCGTCTTCTTCTCCGAAGTTGTAATGGCACTCTTGTCTCCTTCTCTCTCAAAAGTTGTGTTGCCTTGCGATTATGAATTAGGGTTGGAAAATCCCAACTTAACTCCCTAATCCCGCAGCAAACTTGGACCGTTTGATTAGATCCAATGGTGACAAATCACCCAAAAATTCGCTTCAGCCCCGACGACACAGAGTTCGGCCAGAACTCTGTGTCGAGCAACCAGCACCTACTCGCCAAACCCTGGAGGAGCCAGACTGAGTTCGGCCAGAACTCAGCCTGGGACCGAGTTCGGGCCGAACTCGGCAGGCCCAGGCCAGAAACTCCTTCAGGAGCAGCAGCAGCAGTAGCGACTCCGTGTCGCCTACTTCCCGAGCTTCTTCGACATACGAACGGCGCTCGTCGCACTCCAGGGTCTTCTCCACATAGGTTGGGAACCCCACCCACTCCAACAAATCTCCCCTTTCACAACTATGGGAAGGATATCGCCATCCCGACGATTTGCCTGCAGTACTCAAACTTCCCCCTTGGTAGAATCTTCGTGAACATATCAGTTCCGTTGTCATCTGTATGAACCTTCTCAAGCTCCGCGTCCTTCTTTTCAACCACATCCCGTATCCAATGATACCGAGTCTCGATGTGCTTGGACCGGCTATGAAACGTCTGATTCTTCACAAGGTGGATAGCACTCTGACTGTCGCAAAGCAAAGTATACTGCTCTTGCTTCAGTCCCATTTCCTGCAACAGCTTCTTCATCCACAACAGCTCCTTGCAAGCCTCCGTCGCTGCAATGTACTCTGCCTCTGTCGTCGACAAGGCAACACACTTCTGTAACCGCGACTGCCACGATACCGCTCCTCCCGCAAACATCATAACGTAGCCCGAAGTCGATCATCTCGTGTCTACATCTCCAGCCATATCAGCGTCGGTGTACCCAACCAGCTTCGGCTCGTCACCACCAAAGGAAAGTCTCCAACCAGCAGTGCCCTGAAGATATCGTAGAATCCACTTGACCGCACTCCAATGTATCCTTCCAGGATTTGAAAGATACCTGCTAACCGTACCAACTGTATGAGCAATATCTGGCCTCGTACACACCATAGCATACATAAGGCTTCCCACAGCTGAGGCATATGGAACCCGCTCCATATCTTCCTTTTTGTCTTCAGTAGATGGACACTGTTCCTCAGTGAGCTTAAAGTGAGCCGCGAGAGGGAAACTCACTTTCTTCGACCCGTCCATCTCGAAATGCTGAAGTACCCGGTAAATGTACTTCATTTGGGACAAGTGTAGCAGCTTGGACTCTCTCTCTCGGCTGATCTCCATTCCAAGAATAGTCTTCGCTGTGCCTAAATCCTTCATAGAGAAGGTCGCACCCAGTTGGCGCTTCAGCTTCGCTATTCTAGTGGCATTCCGACCCACTAATAGCATATCATCAATATAGAGCAATAAAATGATGAAATCATCATCGACAAAATACCTCACAAATGCACAATGATCCGACGTCGTCCGTGTATAACCATGCTCCCCCATAAACGACTCGAACTTCCTGTACCACTGCCTCGGAGCCTACTTCAGACAATATAAGCTCTTCCTCGACCGGCAGACCAAATGTGACTTGCCCTTCTCACAGAATCCCTCTGGCTGCTCCATGTACAACTCGTCCTCAAGATCACCGTGGAGGAATGCCATCTTCACGTCCATCTGCTCGACCTCCAAGTCGAGACTGGCTGCTAATGCTAGCACCACCCGAATAGACGAATGCTTGACGACAGGCGAAAAGATCTCATCATAATCCACGCCTTTTTGCTGATCGTAGCCTTTGACTACCAGCCTCGCTTTGTATCGAGGACGAGTAGCATCATCCGTCTGCTTCACTCTGAACACCCATCGATTCTTCAAAGCCTTGTTGCCCTTTGGCAACCGCACCAGATCATAAGTGGAATTGATGTGCAAGGAACTCATCTCCTCCTACATAGCCTCCATCCACTCCTGCCTGTGTTCGTCTTCCATAGCCTCTGTAAAACTTTTGGGCTCTCTCCCGTCAGTCAATAGCATATACTCATCTGGTGAGTATCTCGTAGATGGTCGACGATCCCTGTCACTCCTCCTCAAAGGAACCACTGGTGCTGGCTGTATACCGACAGCCTCCTCCCCTTCAGAAACTACCTCTCCGGCATGCTCATCCTTCTGAGGGACACCCTGACCACCATCAGCAGGCTGATGATCAAGGTTGGGAGCAACTCTATGTACCGGCTCCCCCATAACTGGATCCTCTGCGATGTCCTCTGGAAACTGCTCGAAGCGAAATGACTCTAACTCAGGCAATTCCTCAGCCTCAGAAGGCGTCTCGGAATCCTGAGTGTTGGTCATGGTCTGATCCTCGACGAACACCACGTCCCTGCTTCTGTAGAGCTTTCCTTCCACTGGGTCGTAGAGTCTATAGCCAAACTCATTCCGACCGTAGCCGACAAAGACACATCGCCTCGTCTTCGGCTCAAGTTTGGTCCTCTCGTCCTTCGGTACATGCACGAAGGCCTTACAACCAAACGCCCGCAGGTGATTGTATGACGGCTCTTTGCCGTACCATACTTTATCAGGCACATCACCCTGCAAAGGAGCACTAGCTAGGAGACAAATTAATAATATAAGCAGCTGTGAGAAGAGCCTCACCCCAATAACTGCCCGGCAAGTTTGCTTCTGACAGCAAAGACCGTACCCTCTCCATCAGTGTCCTGTTCATGTGCTCCGCTACACCATTGAGCTGAGGTGTCTTTGGCGGAGTCTTCTGGTGTCGTATCCCTTGCTCTCTGCAATACGCATCAAAGGGACCGATGTATTCGCCGCCATTGTCGGACCGAACACACAACAACTTCTTGCCCGTCTCCCTTTCAACAGAGGCCTGAAACTCCTTGAAAGTTGGCAGCACCTGATCCTTGGTCTTTAAGGCATAGACCCAAACCTTCCTGGAACAGTCATCAATAAAGGTTACAAAGTAAGAAGCACCACCAAGAGATTTTACCTTCATAGGACCGCAGACATCCGAGTGAATTAACTCGAGCAACGCCGGCTTCCTCGAACTTGGGTGACTTTGGAAAGACACCCTATTTTGCTTCCCAGCTAAACCGTGCGTGCATTTCTCCAACTTTGTAGACCTGAGCCCCGGAATCACCTTCCTGTTCACCAAGTAGCTCATCCCCTTCTCGCTGATATGGCCGAGCCGCCTGTGCCACAACTCGGTAGACGCATCACTGACTGCGTTCACCTCCTGTGCCCCCTCTGCGCTCCCCTCCATATAGTAGAGACCGGACTTCTTGCTTCCTCTGGCAATTACCATCGAACCCCTGGAAAGCTTCTACTGACTATTCCCGAAGAGACTGAAGAATCCCTCGTCATCCAACCTTCCAACCGACACCAGGTTGAAATAGATATCAGGGACATGACGAACATCCATAAGAACAAGAACCGCACCCGTCTTCGTTCTCAAATGCACATCTCCAACGGCAACTGCCTTCGACACATCTCCGTTGCCCATCTACAACACGCCACAGTCGCCTGTTGTGTAAGTGGCAAACAGTGCCCTGTTGTGAGATACATGTGCTGAAGCCCCTGAGTCCACCAGCCAAGAATTGTCATCGCAGGCAAGGTTAGTAATGACCTCATCACCTACGACGATCACATCGCCTCCATGTACCGAGGCCGCCGTTGCAGTGTTCTCTTCTTGCTTCCCCTTGTCGCCCTTCTTCTCTCTCTTCCAAGCGAAACAATTCCGCTTGATGTGGCCCTTCTTACCGCAATGGTAACACTCTGAGTCCTCGTAACGACCCTTGGACTTCCCCCCGCTCTTGTCTCTGCCACCACCTGGACCCCTGCTTTTGCCCCTTCCGCGGCTCTCTGAAACAAGTGCCTCTGAGTGGTAGGATGTGGATGAAGTGCCCTGAGAACGTCTCCGTATCTCTTCATTCAGCAACCCGCTCTTGGCAAACTCCAGACTGACCACGCCCTCTGGAGCAGAAGCGATCATAGATACTCGTACGGTCTCCCACGAGTCTGGCAAAGTACACAGCAGCCATAGTCCCTGAACTTCGTCGTCGAACTTGACTCCCATAGAAGATAGCTGGTCAACCACGCCCTAGAACTCACTCAAGTGATCCGAAATAGACGCCCCATCCTTGTATCACAGATCCATCATCGTCCGGATCAGGAACAACTTGTTTACCCCGGTCTTCTTCGCATACAAGGATTCCAGCTTATCCCATAACGTCTTCGCGTGCTTAATATTGGCAACGTGGTTGTACACGTTCTTGTCCACAAACTGCCGTATGTACCCACACACCTGTATGTGCTCGAATGTCCAGTCCTCCTCGGATTTATCACTGGACTTCTCGGATGCAAACACGGGTAGATGCAGCTTCTTGACAAATAGCAAATCCTTCATCTTGCTCCGCCAATAATAATAGTTTGTGCCGTTCAGATTCACCATGCGCACCGGCTTCGCGTCCATCTCTCCTTTCTGGTTTCTCTGTCAACTACTGACACTCCTTCTGAATTCCAGAACCTGGCTCTGATACCACACTGTTGGGAAAGAAACGCGAAAACCTTTCCCCAAACCGGAGAGTACCTACGAGAGAACCGAGCAATACAACGCACGAACCCAAAAAACAACCACAGAAAACAATCCACGCAGACACAAAGAATTTTTGACATGGAAAACCCTTGCGGGAAAAAACCACGGGACGATCGGAGTCCAACCCTGAGAAGCCTCCACTAATGGAATAGAAGAATTACACCCTCTACAAACTCCTTCCGATCCAAATCAGATCCCCACAACACTCAGAGATAAGAACAATGATTACAAGGCTACGAAGAGCGAGAACGACGAGTAGAGTTTACCCGAACACGATCTCCTTCGAATGGCGACCTTCAATCCTCCGTCTTCTTCTCCGAAGTTGTAATGGCACTCTTGCCTCCTTCTCTCTCAAAAGTTGTGTTGCCTTGCGATTATGAATTAGGGTTGGAAAATCCCAACTTAACTCCCTAATCCCGCAGCAAACCTGGACCGTTTGATTAGATCCAATGGTGACAAATCACCCGAAAATCCGCTTCAGCCCCGACGACACAGAGTTCGGCCAGAACTCTGTGTCGAGCAACCAGCACCTACTCGCCAAACCCTGGAGGAGCCAGATCGAGTTCGGCCAGAACTCGGCCTGGGACCGAGTTCGGGCCGAACTCGGCAGGCCCAGGCCAGAAACTCCTTTAGGAGCAGCAGCAGCAGTAGCGACTCCACATCGCCTACTTCCCGAGCTTCTTCGACATACGAACGGCGCTCGTCGCACTCCGGGGTCTTCTCCACATAGGTTGGGAACCCTACCCACTCCAACAAATATTCCTCAAATTAAACCAGAAACAAAAAAAATCAAACTTTTTTCTACTTAAATCCACAAGTTTCCATCATCTATTACAAAAAATTGACCAAACGATTCAAACTTCCATAAGAAAATCCCGATTCTACTATATTTTGGTACCATTTCTGGTGATAACGAGAGGATTCAACAAAAAGACTCACACTTTAATAAATAAATAAATAACCTAATTCCATCCAATTTTGAGAGGGGAGTCGACTCTTCTCAACCAATATTGGCTGTCTAGATCTAGAGCTTACGAGAATTCGACAAAAAAATGATGCAAAATTAAGGCTAAACCCCCAATTCCATTCAATTTTAAAAGGGGAATTAGGGTTTCAGTATCGTTTCTGGTGATTAGATACTGCTTTTCGGCAGGGAAATAGGATTTCCTTTTGCTTGACTCCCCAGCCTCCCTACAGATTAGAACAAAAACAGATCTCCAATTACATAAACAATTGACGAATAGAAGAGAAAATCGAAGAGGGAGAGTTCAAAATTTTTACCATGACCAAATCGGGCAATTGGAGACAAGGTTGTCACCGACGATGACAAACTCGGACATGCTAAGCACACCCTTCTCCTTGAAAGCCGACACGGTCCAGGAGTCGGTGACCCTCTCCCCCGTCCCTTTGAATAGCTCGTGAAAGCCTCTGAGTGAGAACCAGTTTTTTTCTTCTTCCCTCTTCCACTACAACCATGTTGGATGTGGTCCGTATTGGTGCCTACAGCGAGGCTGCCGGCAAGGCCTACCCCAACTATGATGCAATTGATGAAGAAGGTGACGTTCGTGTTATGGTCGGAGACGCGGAAGGGCTGGGGGCAAGACTAACGGACGAAACCGATGTCGATGAGGGGGAAGAGTTCATGTAGCTGATGGAAAATTAGGTCAGAGAGAGCACTACAACAGAAATACCTTTTAATGACGACTAAAAACCGTCATTAATGACAAACCATGACGCTTTTTTTTTCAAAGAAAGCGTGATGAAAACGGGTGTTATAAATGTTTTTTAAAAGCGTCAAAAATAAAAATGTCATGAATATGATGAGTTTCTGCTACACTTATTTTCAGCGTAGTTTGAAAGCGTTATGAATAGATAATCTGTATAGACTCAATTCAGCACATTTATAACGCTCAATTCTGCACATTTATATATTACTTTCCAAAATAATTATATATCAATGCTCAATGTTGCTCAATTCAATTTCAAAACATTCATTTTGAACCATATTCACAAGAAAACATCTAAATGTTATAGAGTACCATTTAATCCATTTACAAATATATACGTAATATATATTGCACTCAATTGCTGAATGCATCAGATCTCATTGAACTTCTTCATAGAATACAACATCATGATAAGTGTTCTGCCCCCAGCCACCTTAGAATGAAAGCCGAATCAGCAATGAAAAAGGATAAAATGCCCCAGCTACTGAACGCATCAGAACACAGGAGACAGAATTGGTCACGATCATTCTATGTTTTGCTGCATTTGCAAGAACAGATCCACTAGAACACCATATAGCTGCAGTTTCTTGGCTTGTTGGGGTTCCAACCTATTGGTTTTTAACCAGATTCCAGTGAAGAGTCCCTCCACGGCCTGCAGCATGTAAAGCAGAGATATCAGAAATCATACACTGCAGACAAAACATATTAAAACAACACTATTGGGGCCCCCATGGGCAATCAAACCTGAAACTCCTGCAAAATAACTCGAAAGTTCAGTATTAGATATAATATTTGGTAACACTAAAAAAGAAAATAAAACTTCTCCCTCTACCTGCAATTACTAAAGAATAACTTGTAAGGTAACAAAACTAGAAAAACAAACCATAGTTAGGTTTTAAGAGAACCACGAAAACCTGCACAACTAATAGATGTGTTGTTTATGATATATACACATATTATTGAAAATAAGAACTTTCAATGGAAAAGAATTAATGACATAATCATTAAGCAATGAAATTAGTTTTTCAGACAATAGTAAGACTTCAAAGCAACCAACGGAAAGATGCATGCAAGCATGTTAAGGATCAAGCAAATGCATTGACAAGCATAAAAATAATACAATATAAATGAACTAGCACTGGAGAGCAACCAACAAACAATTCCAGGTAAGGTACACAAGAAGGAAATGCCTTTGTAAATATGTATGTTGATCTGAGATAATTCAAGCAGTAGAAGGGATTTTCATATCCCTACTTTAATTCTTGGCACTGAGATAATTCAAGCAGTAGAAGGGATTTTCATATCCCAATTAACAAAAATACACAAACTGGAATGGTTGCCACATTGTTGATACGCCTTCACTTAGGAATACAAAGCTATAAAAAAGAAAATGGATCAAAGAAGGCTGATGCCTCGATCTATACTGCAAATAGACAATACGTTATGTATGCAACAAGTCTACTCTCAAGGTTTATGCAAAGCCCGAGCCTTTATTAGAGAATAAGTTAAGAAAATGTAAGTTAAAAAAATGTAGATAATAGCACATGGTGATGTTAGAACTCCTAGAAGAGGTGAAATCCCTAAACATGAAAAATAAGGGACATTTGATTTGTTCAATTTTGATGTACACCTATGAATCCTGTTTTGCTTTGTTTCAGAATTTCCTAAGCTGCATATAGCATTTTATTTTATCTTAAACATCAACAACCAAAACTAAAAGGTTTAATTGTAAAATTCTATACCAATTATAGCTAATACTTTTGAAAATACATAACACTAAGAACTAGAAAGAAAGAAAGAAAGAAAGAAAGAAAGAAAGAAAGAAAAAAAGAAGAAGAATAAGATAGATAACATGGAGATTATTACAGATAATCTGAGACAAAAGAACACACAAGTTAAAATATATATACCATTGCTCTTATACTAAATTTTTCTGATAATACATATGATATCGATGATTAAATTAACAATTAAATAATGTTTCCTGACATGCTCTCGATATTGCTTATAGACTAGTCATTTATGCACCAAAATTATCCAACTCTGAGATACGACACATTTGTAATGTATAATGTGTTCAATCTGGAATTGCATCAAGATGCCACAAGATGTCCTTAGACTCTTAATTATATCGAGCAGCAGATTGATCCAACATGCAGGACTAATGCTGATTCATCATTCATCGACACCAAAGTCATTATTCAATGTACTATAGGCCCCCATTTAAAATTTTCATGTTAATTTTGCTTTACCTATCTTTTATGAGAAACATCATTCTTCCATTAAAATCGTGAACAATTATAAATTACCGAGGTCATAAACAACAGCAAGTCATAAAATGTTCACACAGCTTCTCGTCTTACAGGACTGCCAAAGTCGGACTTTTATTCTTTTATTCCCTGTTGTCACCTAGACCGACTGAAACATAGTATATTCTGCATCTTTTTTAATTACATTTTTTGAACTACAAATGGAAATTATACTCAACTTTCGGATTCTACCATATGCTAAGCTACGAAACAAATAGTTACCTGTAGCTCACGCATTTTAAAAGTCTTCATCCAATTCTTTGAATCTCGCGTCCTTGAATCCTCCTCCCCAATTTGTTTAACAAGTATATCATAAGTTTTCTTCTCATTCTCTAATAAAGAGCTTAAAGTCAAGAAGCCTACACTAATATGACAAACATGATCGACTTGGATCGAGATCGGGAGAACAAAGCAATGAGCATCATCACAAGTTGGTGAATCTCTTTTTGGAGTGTTCGACTAGCAAACCCTTTTCAAACGAATCCATTCCTTTCAATAGCGAAAAAGGCGTATTTTTCTTGGACAAAAACTGAAAAAATTCAAGAAACCCTGGAATGATCGAGAGTTGGGGGGCACGAACCTGCGTCCCTGGATGGAGTTGCAGATGAACTCGTTGAGCTGGACGATGGAGCCCTTCTGGAGGGCCCCGTTCTGGACAATGTGGTTCATCTGCGTGGCCAGCATCGCCTGCTGCTGGTGGACGTCGTCGAAGAGAACCATGCGGAACCTCTCCGTCTTGGTCTCACGGTGTTCACCAGCCGGACCTCCATCACCTGCAGCACCGGCTTCAGGTCCTCCGACGACCCCTCCAATATGGTCGAGATCGCACCTCGGCTAAGATCCATCGATCAGAAACCCTAACCTAACTCTTGAGGAAATTGGGGAAGAAGAGGTTTGGAGAGATGCTGCTCGTTAGAAAATGGAAGAGAAATGAATTTTCTCTCTCCCACTGAGCTTTTATACAGTAAAAAAATTATAAGTTTGCCACCGCTCTAAAGTATTAATGACGTTTTCTTTTATAAACGTTATAAAAAGCCCAGAATTAGTCCAAACCATCATAGAAAAAAGGTATTTTTCAACTTGATAACGCTTATGTATCAGCCGTCATTAAAACTCCTTGTCGAGCGTCATTAAAAGGGTTTTTTGTTGTAGTGGAGGGAGAAGAGAGAGTGTTTGTACACTAATGGACATTAATAAGGAAATTCACGTAAAGGCGCCAAAATAAAAATAAACAACGGGGGACTAAAATTTTAGATGACACTATCAATGTGTTGTTTTTTGTTATTTAATATTAGATGACATTCTAAAGGTGTCGTTAAATACATTGTTACGATACTTTTAAAAAATGTCATAGATAATGATAAATATTCCATTACAATGACATGTTTTAGCAAAGTGTCATAATAAATAAAAAATGACGATACTTATTTAACAAGTGTCGTCAAAAAGTGTCGTCATACATCATTTTTTTTGTAGTGTGATTCATACTCGCCCGAAAAGCTTCAAAGGCCTCGTCGGACTCGCGGTAGCTGATGATAACTTAGGGAAGAATGTCACGATAGATCCATGTACACAATTTTTTTGATATTTGAATGAGAGAAAGAATACGATGGGTGTACGTCTATAGTAAAATTGGAGAAGAAATTAGAGGGAAATTATAGCACCAATTTTTTTTGTTTTTCCCTCTTTGTTTGCCTGATTTTTCAGCAATAGTTAATAATTATTTAGGGAAAAGTACATTATTTGTAAAAGACTATAGCATATACCAACGGTTTGACCTAGTTAGTAATTTGAAACGCGCTACGCTACGGCCGTTAGAAATCGAAAAAAGGGTCCATTAAAAATTGGGCAATTGTTGTAGTTAATGGGGAAGGGGAAATTGGCAGCAATGAAATCGTGGAGAAAAAGGAGGGCGCGGAATTGCTAGGGCTTTAATTTCGTGTGAAAAAATAGAGGGAATCGCTAGGGTTCTGTGGGACAGGGGATAAAAAAGTGGTATATATATATATATATATATATATTATATATATATATATATATATATATATATATATATATATATATATATATATATATTAGTATCCACATACAGGATACTAACAGGATTCCAAATCCGGTAGGAGACTTGCGAATATTTGATGATTTTTTTATATACAGCCGGATTATAATTAGGATTGTGATATTTGATGTGAAGATTTTTGGTATAGTCAAATCTTGTTACAATTTAAATAATAATGTCAAAATAGTATCAAAATTAGGATATATTTTTTATTAAACTTTTTTAAAATTATTTAAAATTTTTGTTACAAGAAATAAATTTCTTCTTTGTGACTAATACTTTTGTTTGACGTACAATTATTTGGTAACTAAAAGAAACTTTTAAGTGACAAAAATAAAATTTTAATCTTGTGGCTAATACTTTCATGTGGCAATAATATTTTCTTGTAACTACAAAAAAAAAATTAGTGACAACTATTTTCCTTATCATACATAACTTGTCTCTAAAATCATAATTTTATTTCAGTAACCACATTAAGTGACGACCAATAAAAATATGGTCACTAAATGTTTTAATTGTGTGACGAAAAATAACAGTCGTCACAGAATCAAATTATGAGTGACAACAAAAATTATTTGTCACAAAAATATCCCTTTCAGTGACAAGTTTTACACTTGTCTCAGATTACTTATCACGGAAATCCGAATTTCTTGTAGTGATTATTAGAAGTGGTCTTTCTCGTTGCCTTAGGGTCAATTAGCAGTTCATATCCGTCATAAGTAAAGCATACACATCATTCTTAGCCAACATAATATAAAATAATACAGTATCACCCTTTTAGCAATTTTGTTCCCACGGTCGTATAGCCATCCCTGTACATTTATAATATTTACTATGTCTGCATAAGACATTGTTAGGAACAACATCATATTTATCATAGTTGTCACCGTTTAGGTGAAGCTTACCAACAGTCGACATCCTTCCCTGTAATTGAGTAATAACTTACTCTGCATGCATAAGACATCACTAGCACTGGATCTATCTATATGAAGGTCACTGGTGACACGCCATCTTGGACCGTCTTACTGGTATAACGGCACCCCTTGTAGTACGGGTAGCTAGCCCCTCTGAAGGTATCGTATACCGTGCTACTACTTTAGCCGTGCTACTACTTCAGCACGAGGTTCCTACAGGACGAACCGATTTTCGAGGCTACAGAATATCATTCGAGGAACTACCTTGTCGACAAGTTGTCCATGACCATGCATGTATATGCAACTTATCTATAAAGAAACATATAATGCATGATAAGAAAAACTAAGTAAATAAGACATCATTCTCATTCGTATTATCATCTTGTCATCTTATCTAATCCACGATCTTAGTGTAATCAACATTCTACATCGGCAATAAATAATAGAATATGATTACCCAAGCCCTTTTTTACATCTTTGATACCATACATCTTTCAACCAGAACTCAATGTACTCACTTTCCAACTCTTAGGACTTAATATCTGTGTTACCATCTATTCATCGAGCTAAGACTCGATATACTCACAGCCCAAGTATTTGGGACTTTTCCTTCAACTGTCGTGTACTTTATAGTAACAACACACAAGCCTACAGTTCATGAAATAATTCGAAGCACACATTCAATAAAATGATTTGCAATAGTTTTTGGGTCATGTGATTAATTATCTTTCTAATTTCCATGCAAGATCATATTTAGCAACTCAACAAGAACATAGTATACTATCCTTTTTATTATGCGTGAAGCTAAAAGATCTTCGAAGGGTTCAACACTTCTCATATTTATGAGATGATTCCTACCACGATCGCATAGCCTTCCGAGCGATCCTTCGCATAATCCCAAGTCTAACAAGGCTTCATCGAACCAACCATCCATCATAAGGCACCTTACAGGTCAGGGCACTACAACAGTCAATACAATAACAGTGACAATAAAGATAAGAAAACTCCCTCATACAAAACATCTGAAGATACACCACCCTTGTACCTGGAGAGTCTACGGAAGTGATTGCAATTTACACCATATCATCTCGAAGAACTAGTAATAGGTGATTTATCAAAAGGTGTAAGTACTCGTTTAAGCACTAGAGATATAGTTGTTAATGTTGCATTCATTTCTAAGATAGAACCTAAGAATATTGTAGAGGCTTTTAATGATGAATTGGATTTCAACAATACAAGAGAAACTAAACCAATTCGAATGAAATTAAGTTTGGAAACTCGTTCCCAAACCTAATAATTATCCAGTCATTAGTACCAAGTGGGTGTTCCGAAATAAGTTAGATGAGAATGGTTCAGTCACACACAACAAAGCACGTGTAGTATCTCACGACTATAATCAAGAAGAATGTATTGACTACGATGAGACATATGCTCCAGTTGCTAGACTAGAATCCATTTGTATGTTTTGTACTTTTGTAGGTTTTCATATTTTCAAACTGTTTCAAATAGATGTCAAAAGTTCTTTTCTAAATGGTTTTATAAAAGAAGAAGTATTTGTTAAACAACCTCCCAATTTTAAAGATTTCAAAAATCCTAATCACGTATTCAAGCTTCATAAGGCTCTTTATGGACTCAAACAAACACCTCGTGCATGGCATGAGCGCCTTAGTTCCTTCTTACTTGAATACAGTTTTTTCAAAAGGAAAGGTTGATTCTACTTTATTTACAAAATCCTTGGATGAGCATATCTTATTAGTGCATATATATGTAGATGACATAATCTTTGAATCAACAAATGAGATGCTATGTAACGAGTTTGCTAAGTGTCTGCAGAGTGAATTTGAAATGAACATGATATAAGAACTAACATTATTCCTTGGGCGACAAATCAAAAAAAGTTCATAAGAGATCTTCATCAATCAAGCTAAATATACAAAAGACCTGTTGAAGAAGTTTAACATAGACTACGTCAAACCAATTGGAACTCCTATGGCTATATCTATAAAACTTGATATAGATAAAAGTGGTACACCAACTGAAGTGCGTAAGTACATAGGTATGATTGGTAGTTTACTATATTTATCTGCTAGTCGTCCAGACATTATGTTTTCAGTATGCTTATGTGATAGATATCAGACATGTCCTAAGGAATCACATATGAGCATCGTTAAATGAATCCTCCGATACCTTCAAGGTACTTTGACAACCGGTCTATGGTACCCCAAAACTGATTCATTTGACCTAATAGGTTACTCGAACGTAGATTTTGCTGGATGTAAGGACGATCATAAAAGTACTGGTGGCACATGTCATTTCCTAGGAAAGTCTTTAGTCTCCTGGTTTTCTAAGAAGCAAAATTCTTTTGCATTATCGACCAACCGAGGCTGAGTATATAGCTGCAGGACGTTGTTGTGCTCAGATTTTGTTGAAACAAACTTTGAAAGACTATCACTTGTCTTACAACCACATCCTTATCTACTGTAACAACACTAACGCAATAAATCTCACAAAAAATCCAGTTTGTCACTCTCGTACTAAATATATATAAATTAGACATCACTTTCTTAGAGACCATATATTATAGGAAGGTATTAGTTTAGAATTTGTTGACACCGAACATCAATTAGTTGACATCTTCACTAAACCCTAGCTGAAGAACGTTTTAACTTTATACGAAGAGAATTAAAAATCTTGTATTTTAATGTTTTATAATTGAATATTACTTAATCTGAATTCATAAATTCATACAAAATATTTTAGTTATAAGCCGAAATGGCTCTTCTGACAAAAGGACGTAAAAGTCTAAGCAACACGGTGCCAAGTAACTTCGGACTACCGCTAGCTAGGATCCGACCCCTACAACTAACACGAAATATTCTATACATTTTGTGTATTTTGGTTAATTAATACTAATTAATTTTCCTCAACACAATTATTTCGAATTATACTTTGTATAATGGTTAAAACCTGTATCAAAATTCTTTTCATTTATATCCTGAATACACGGGGACCGAACTTGGACCGAGCTCTGTCCGAACTCAGGCAGAACTCGGTCTAGGGTAAGTCAGAACAGAACTGAACAGTCGAGTTTTTCCTTATATAAACACCACAAAACATCATCTTCCTCATCTTAACACAGCCAAAACCCACAAACCCTAACCCAAGCCACCCTATAACTCCATCTTCCAAGCCTTTTATGCTCTAAAAACTTATATTCGGAGCTATCTCGAGGTTCTCTTCTACTGTTTCGAGTCAATTTTGGCATATCTATACTCTTTCCTTATTTTTTAATTTCCATGGCTCCTAAAAGTCTTTATTCTTCCAAAAAGAAAAGGAAGGTTGGAGAAGCTTCTTCCTCTACTGCTCCTGAGGAAGGTTCTTCTTTACTTTTTAGTCCCGTCATGCTGGACGGAGACTATTTTTGATGATTTTATTTCCGTGTCTTAAGATGCTTCTAATGAATTGTTCAATGATTTCCATCAACGAAAAATTTGTTTGGGATGTCCAATTAATTTTAATTTGTTTCCCGACCATTTAAATGTCTTTGAACACTTTGATCTTGTAGACCTAGTTCAAACTAGTTGTCTAGTTTATTCTACTACAACTTGCATGTTCTATTGCAATCTATTGGTCACAAAAGGCACGGTTAAATCAAAAGTCAGTAGAATTGACCTTGAGTTTGATGTGGATGATCTGGCAATCATGCTTCATATTCCCAATATTGGGGAAGCATTTGTGGATATTACCTCAGTGCAATTTCTACCACATATGAGTTTTGACGCTTTTTGTGTCTCTTTATGTGCACCATCACGTCCTAAAGGCACTCTTTACCCCAAGCACTTGAACAACTACTTCTATGATTTGCATCGGATGGTGTTTTATGATATTCTTTCCAAAAGTACATCCACCGATGAGATCTCCTACTTGGAACTATCATCCATTTACTATTTTCACTTTCAAGTCCCTTTTAGTCTTCCTAAGACTATCATTGCTACTATAGACAAGTGTCGCAGGAAACCCCAATGACTTCTCTATGCGATGTATTTGCCTTACATCTTTCAGTTCTTTGAGGTTATCTTGGATGATTGTGCTCAGGGTGCTCTACCTATCCATCTTTATGAGCATCGTAAAGTTGCTCCTATTCCTACAATCAAACCTTCTTCTCCTCCTATTGACCCATCAGCTGGTAGTTTACATCCTTCCCATCCTCCTAGTGGTGTCACCCTTAAGTCTCTTCAGGCCTTGATGCTGGATCAGTTTCGGGCTATGGATTTTTGTATCACTCTTCAACTTCATACCATATCCAAAACTATAAGGAATGTTACATACAGCTTTGATCACAACCCTGGTGGACCTATCCCCATGGTTTGTGACCACTCAGTGAATGGATTTCATATTGACGATCAAGAGGCTCGGTATTACATTGACCCAACTGCTGCCCGCTATTTTCCATAAAGAAATTCTCTTTATTTGTTGTGTTTTTGGGAAAATTACAACAAATAAAAAGAATTTCTTTATGGAAAACAAATTGGCGACTCTGCTGGGGAAAACCATCTCCTCTTCTGAGATGGTAACAACTCAATGCGACACTTCGTCAATCGGCTCGACGAAGAAGGTGATGACGATCAAATTCGATCAACTCGCCTATGAAGAAATGCAGCGGGCTAAGGGTGGCAAGCCCACTCCAGCCTCCATCATCACTGCCAAGTCGAAGGGACACTTTGTCTATGTCCCTAAGAATCAGTTGGCAGTCAATGGTGAAGTCTCTGCCACAGTGTCTACTCCTAACACTGGCAAGAACTCCACTGCAAGCACGCACACTCTTGTGCGCTCGAAGATGACAGTAACTAAAAGTCACGCTGACAGTACTGGCTCCTTAGCCGAATCTGTTCCAGCATGCAAATTCAACTCTAAAAGTCACGCTGACAGTACTGGCTCCTTAGCCGAATCTGTTCCAGCGTACAAATTCAACTCTAAAAGTCACGCAGACAGTACTAGCTCCTTAGCCGAATCTGTTCCAGTGTACAAATTCAACTCTAAAAGTCACGCTGACAGTACTGGCTCCTTAGCCGAATCTGTTCCAGTGTGCAAATTCAACTCTAAAAGTCATGCTGATAGTACTGGCTCCTTAGCCAAATCTATTCCAGTGTGCAATCCCACATTCAAAAGTCACGCTGACAGTACTGGCTCCTTAGCCAAATCTGTTCCAGCGTGTAATTCTAAAATCAAAAGTCACGCTAACAGCTCTGGTTCTTTAGCCAAATCTGTTTCAGCGTGTATTTCATCAGAGAAGAATAGCTCCTTAGTTATCTCTTCTTCTTCACCGAGTTCTACTAGAACTGGGGGTGGTCTTCCACACAAAGTCCCTTCGAAAAGGAATAACTCTTTAGTTGTTTCTTCTGCTCCTGTAGTTTTTACTTCAGGAACAGCTTTGACTGATACTTTTGTTAGTCAAAGGAAAGGAGATGGTCTTTTGACTACACTTCCTTCTGAACATTCTATGTCTCAAAATCTGAATGAGTCTAAGAAGAAACATTCCTTAAATGTCTTCTTCTTTGATTTCTTCAAATTGGGCACAGAATCTGTCCATTAAAGAGGGTATGTTACCAACTCCTAATCAAGGAAGTGGTTTAACTCTTCCTTCTCTGCAAATATCCAGATCAATGGAAGAAAAACTCCATGTTTCCAAAATTAATGTGTTACCTTCCACTGATTTAAGAACAAAACTCAGCACTTCTGGTGTTAAGAAACCATACCAATTGGATATGAAGATAAAAGATCCAGATGCAGAGTATGCAAGAAATTATGTGGCTCACATTAATCACTCTTTGTATAATCAAGAGCCATCAAGACCCAAGAACAGGAAGTATACTCCTCAATCTTCACAAACAGATTTATGGGAATATCTTCAACAGAAGAGAAGGAGTAATTCTATATCAAAGGAACATGCTGAATGTGACTTCTATCCAAGAGTCATAATTCAGTGCAGATGTCAATCAACAGTTCAAGACCATAGTGATCATGAATGTGACTTCCAGCCAAGAGTCACAATGCAATGTAGATGTCAAAATAAATGACAGTCTGTCTTCAATAGGATTCAGTATGAACCTATGCCTGATGAAGATGAGCCTTTGTTTGCCTCTGTCAACATGACTTCTCGGGACACCGGGGGTAGAGTTGATAGTCCAGATGGAGTATATAGAAATACCAGAGCAAGAGTCCTGGCTTCTAGTCAAAGAAATTTGATCCCTGAAATTGATTCTGAATTTCTTGGAGAATCTAACTTCCCACCTCTTCCTACTGGGGGTAATTCTCCTATAGTTAACTTTGATACACGAAGCAATGATTCAGAGTATACAACATCCACTAGTTCATCAATAATCCCTCATACAGTCACGACTTACATGGTTGATGGGAATACTGATGAACCTTCTTCTTCTTTGACTCCTCAAGATCAAAGAATTGCTTCTTTGGAACAGCAAATAAAGTCTATGACTGACACAATAAAGTCGATGTATGAACTCATGACAGCTCAGTTGCAAAATCGACAGACTGTATCAGATGCCATACCAGTTGATGCTGATATAAGTCCAGTACAAGTTCCTCCAGCAGTACAATCTAATACTCCTGGACCAGCTCAACCAAACCTAGTCTCTCTGGAGCTGGGGGTAGTGCTTACAATGCTGTTCCTCCTCCCAACTATTCTCTACAAGCCACAACTCCACAATCTTCGAGAGTTGTCTCTGAAGAATTGAAGAATCTCAAAACTCAATTCGAGGCATTCAAACAGAAGGATGGTTTACAAAGGTTAGGCATCAAGCAGCCTTATCCGATAGAATGGAAGCAAGTATCATATCCTCCTAAATACAAGCCTCCTACTATCTCATTCTATGATGGAACCACTTCTCCAAGTCAGTTTATCAATCACTTTGAAGTGATGACTGATCAACTACAACCAAGTGATGCCCTCCTTACTCGGGTATTTATTGGATGTCTCAAGGGAACAGCTTATGAATGGTATAGAAGTCTCCCAGATGGGAGTATTACTTTATTTGCTGGTTTCAAACAGATGTTTCTTGAAAGGTTCTATGAAGGGCTTAATGACATGACTATGTCTGCTCTTATTAGAATCAAGCAGAAAAATAATGAATCTACAGAGGAATACATTGAACGGTTTCGGAGAGAAGCTCTGAAGATGCCTCTTGGAACTCCTGATGCTGTCACCATTGACACGTGCAAATCAAACTTGTTGCCAATCATCAGTATGTGGACAGGGTCCACTCAATTTCAAGATTGGCCTTCCTTCATAGTCAGTGCCAAAGCTGCAGAAATCAGTGCTAAAACCTTCAAAGGTTTAGGAGTGCAGATGACTCCTAAAGAAACAGGACAAGGTGCTAACAATAAAAATAATGCTCGCAAAGAAAAAGAAACTCTTGAAGTTAATCTTCAGAGCAAAGATGCATCAAATGTTCAAACTCCTGCCTCTACAACTCAACAATCAAGAATACCTCATCCCAGAGAAGAATATTCTTTTGATGACGACGATGTCCTTGGTATCTTTGAATGTCTGCTGAAAGGTAATAAAATACAATTACCAGAGATCAAGAAACCTGATGAAGCTGGTAAGACAGATCATCCTAAATACTGTCCATATCACAGAATGCTGGGTCACACAATTCGTACATGTTATGTATTGAAAGGAAAGATCCAAGAAATGATTAAATCTGGAGCTATCTCTCTTACTCCAAAAGAGAAGACCGTCACCTCCAACGTCGTCTCTATGCAATTTGGAAATTTCCCTCCTCAACTCCTTGAAAGTGGGATTGTTCCTATTCCCAAGGCAACTCTTGACATAGTGAATCTTCCTCCTCCACAGTCTGAAGGATTAGTGCCAATCACTTTGGAAACAGGGGAAATCATGTGGATCCATCCTGATCTAGTGGCAAATTTTGAATCGCCTTCTCCTCAAAAGATTTTTTCTCAAAAATCCAAGAAGGCTGGAAAGATCAAGTCATGTCATATGACTTCTCTTGGGTCTACCTCTGACACAGAGCCAAAAGACAAAGAAGAAGCACTTGTTAGTGCTACTCGAACGGGGAAACCTTACCTAAAGGATTATTCTAAAAATCCTGAAGATCCTACTGATATCCCTTCAGATGCTAAAGATGTTCCTAACGTTCCTCCTGAAGAAGAATCATCTACTGAACCTGTTCCTTCCAATCCTACAGCTCTGGAGAAAGGCAAACAACAGGCTCGGTTTGATAAGCCAATCAAGAAGTCTTCTCCTCTTGGACTTCAGAAGCCTTACAACTTCGACATTTTGGCTCAACTTGCTAATACTCCAGCTAGAATGTCCCTTTTTGAACTTCTACGTCTTTCCAAAGAGACTCGGTAGACGTTAAGTGAAGCACTTCTACAAGCTGACTCATGTCTTGCACAATTGAAGAAGCCGGATACGAAACCTGCCACTTGCTTACATTGCAACAGTGTACTGGAGATTATCCCAAATATCACCTTTATACAAGATGACATGTTACTGGAGGATAATAGACATGATCGACCTCTCTACTACACTGGTTATATTGATACGATGAAGATAGATCGTATCCTCATTGACCCAGGGTCTGCTATAAGCATAATGCCAAAGAGTTTGTTGGATGAACTAAAAATCCCTCTTCACAAGCTCTCCAAGACGGTTACTACTATCTTGGGATTCAATCAAAGCCGAAGTGAGCCTTTGGGAAAGATTCATCTGAAGCTTCAGATAGGCGATTTCAGATCTAAAGTCACTTTCTATGTGATCGAGATCGCGGGATCCTATAATCTTCTTCTGGGGAGGCCCTTTCTTCATAAAAATAATGTGGTGCCCTCTACTCTTCATCAATGTTTTAAATACATTGATAACAATGGAAGAGTACAAAAAGAAGTTGCTGATATAAATCCCTTCCATGGGGTTGAAGCTTATTTCAACGATTCCCAAATGTACAAAGAAGAGTATACAAGGATCATACAAGCTATGGAGAAAGAAGATGCACAAAATGAGACTTTAATAATCCCTGTTAAAGGTCGAACTACTCAGCAACCATCTCTTAAACCCTCTGGAGAAGATTCTTTCATCATTCCAGTGAGTGGACGGATCTCTCCGTTACCTCAGTCATCTACTCAAAATACACTGATCATTCCTGTCAGTGGACGTACTACAGTTCCTGTACCTTCACAAGATATTCTGCTAATTTCAGTTGGAGGACGGACTACTCTTCCTACTCAAACCTCAAGGGAGCTCACCTCTTCTGAGCCATTTGTTATCGATCTTAATCGAAACAAAGCTTCTTCTTCTTCTCCCCCTTTAGTCATTGACTTGGCTAAAATCTCTAAGGCTCAGCCTTCTCCCAATGTAAATATTGATGCTTTTATATTTAATGAAAAGTCTCCACCTTTGCAGTATGTTGATGTGTGTAATTATGTTCATAGTTATTTACATCTGTTAGATAACTTGAACACAATAACCATAGGAGTTGTACAGACTGTTCATACAAATATATCTCTAGAACCTGTACAATCTTCATACTCACCCGCTATGATCCTAACCGATCTGCTGAGACCGATCCTTCTAGGACAAAGGATGCTGATGATGATGATGAGGAGGATGATGATGATTGAGGATGTTCCCTAGTGATACAACATCACTACTTATGTTTTAGTTATGTTTTTCATGTACTAACGATGAATGCTTCTTTTAATCATTATCATAATTTAGTAGTTATGAGTTTCTTTTTAGTTAACATGTATTATTAGTTTTTTATTATCAGTTTCATATTTTTAGCACTCTATGCATTTTTTATTATGCGTTTGTTTTGTGCTGAGTACCATTCTTTATGCCCTTTTCATCTACGATTGTGCTGAGTACCATTTTTTATTTTGCTTATATGACAAAACGGGGAAGAACTTTATGATACTTTCATTACTCTGTTGATTATCAAGATAATTTCATCACTCATGTTGCCCTAAAAGTTTGGTTTAGTTTTTTCTAGACTTCACAGATGTTCAGCAAAAATGTTTTCTTGTGGGGAAGCAAGTCAAACAAGTGACCTGATTTTATTACGGGAAGCAATTCTAAAATTATATTGTACCATTGCATGAGCTACTTCCGTACCGGTCTACTTCCAAAACAAAGCTGAACATTGATAAAAGTATCAAATCATAGTTTTTGTCACATTATCAAAATAGGGGACATTGTTAGCCCATGCAGCCATGATCAACTTAATTTCGATAATTGACTTAAAACTTCGACATTGATATAGAGAGCAAAGAAGACTTCAAAAAGAATACAAAAGATTGCATGTGATCGTCAAAGAATATTTTATACTTTATTCTGTATATTCTATTTTCTTGAGTCTAGATAAATTGTGAGTCAGGATCACTGGCAATTTAGATTACCCTCATAAAACCTATCTTCCTATCCAAACCCTTGCTAAAACAAAAACTGGCCAAAAAACCCTAAAAACCTACAAACTGAACTCGGGCCGAGTTCTGGCCGAACTCGGACGGAACTCGGTCCCCTAGGTTTACTCCAGGTCAGCAGCAAGTTCCTATTCCTTTGGATCTACAATGTTCAAAATTTTAAATACTGGCCTAACCGAGTTCTGCCCGAACTATGCGTAAAAAACTTCTATAAATAGAGAAGAATTTGTCATTTCTAATCACTTATTCATTCTTCATCTTCTCTATCTTCTCTAAAGCCTTCATATCTACAAAAAGCTTTAAACTTCCTATTCCCAAGACAATCCTATTCTTCTAAGTGCCGGTGGTTTCCGATTAGGTGTATTTGAGTTATACAAGCTTGGAATATAAAAGCTTTCTTCAGAAAGGTGATGAAGTTTGATCGTGGACTTCAGATTAAAATACGACGGTGTTGAAGTTGTGTCAAACATCGAAGTAGGCGAGATAATTGTGCAGCAATGCAGCATATGTTTGGAAATTTATGTGATGCTGTCGAATAATGTCGCGAGATGATTGTGCATCAATGCAGCAAGTTATACGATATTTGTGTAGCACATCATGAGAAATTTGTTGCATTGGGATGTTATATTGTGTATGGCTATGCGAATGGATAGCAAATGTGTTAAACGGATTTGAGTAATGGCTTTGAGTATCGAGAATGAATCATTGCACGAGTTACAATGAATGAGACTAAAAAATTGTGGAGCGATAAGAGCGAGTCTAGTTGGTCACTTGTCAAACTTGAATAGACGAATATGTAAGTTGGTTGAGTTGTGTCGAACATCGAATTAGGCGAACGTGTATGCTGGCTGAATATTGAGTAAGCGATTGTGGCATTTGTGATCGACATGATCACCGAGGCACGGTTAGATCAGAATAGATGTTAGAACAAGTGTTTAGTATGTTGCGAGAGGAAGGACTCGATTTCAGAGTAGTATATGCCGTACCACTTACGCGATCAGTGCATCAAAATATTTATATCGATAACGATATGCTCGATTTTTGAGTGTTATATGTAATACCATTTAGCGATAGCTATGTAAAACCGTTGGGTGACTTGCAATAGATGCGTCGAGATGACTATGTCGATCATAATAAATTTGTCCACAATGGACGAGATAGTATCGGGACTCGAGTGAGAACGGTTCGATAGGAGTCGATGCAAGTATGCTTTGATGATATCGAGTTAGAACAATCACGAGTGAACTTGTATCGATTGATGTTAAGTCGAGCAAGATTTCGTTAAGTATAAGTAGGACGATAGGCTGAGCATAGCAATAGGATTTTGTGTTGAGTAAATGATTGACTCGGTAGGAATTGAATTTGTGTAAATGCGAATAATCGTACGTACGAATTTGAGTTATTGCGAAGATTCGCTAGTACGATTTGGAAGTTCAATTGGGGAATACGAGAATAGATATAAGAAATTAGAAAATGTGTCGCTCGATGATGAGAGTTGACTAGAACGAGATGGATCTTGATGCATGTGAGACATGATTTCATATTTAGTTCAAATGATAACAGTGATTACAATGAATTGGAGTTTAAGAGAAAGAAAGATGTTCAGGTTATGCATATTTCACATTGACGATGGTATTGAGAGATATCAAAGATGATATGTAATAACTTGAGGATACTCTGATTGAATGAACAAAGATTGTGTTGAACATTATTGTTGGATGATGATATGCAAGTCGAGTTGATGTTAAGATTGGAGATTTTTCTCATAATATTGGAATTGTATATAGCATGACGAGGCAAGATAGGGAAAACATACGTGCGAATAAGGATATAAAACAAAGAAAATTTATGATATCAAGATTTTGGTAGGTAACGGTACGAGAAGCCGAACAAAGCGATTGGAAGTTTTGTGATAGATGCGATGCTGAAAGATAAAGTTATTTGAGGATGCTTTTGACGAGTGTAGAGTGCATCGAATATTGATCCTGGGTAGTAGAATCGGCCTCGAGGCGAGTAGATGACGCTTGGTTAGCAAAATCGTCGACGGCAGCGCATGAAAAATAGGACGATAGCGGCGCATCAGTTGCACGGTTAGGATGAACCATTTTTGGTTTAGAACGTGTGCGTGGAATTAAGTAGAAGTCACATAGAAGTCATCAAAAATTGATTTGGCTCCGAGATAGGAGATAGCATGGCTCGTAGCAAATGTCCCTCGTTGATGATCTCTAATTACTGAGCGTAGCTTTGGGATAACTGACCGTAGAAGACTTGACCGTCAAATCAAAGTGAATGTTGGAGACCCATAGGATGACCCAAATGAAGTCGTATAAGAAATTATGTCGAGGATAGAAATGATGTGGTTTATGTTGAGGTTAAGTCTAGACGATCGAATGTTACTTAAGAGAGTGGATGGAATAGCCTTTAATTGAAAATGATGTATTAGATTTTTGACGATAGGTCGAACGAGTATTCGAAGGATTTGTTAGTCGATGATCGGATAGGTATCGATAAACATACTTAGCATATCGATGCGGTTAGGTAATTGTGAGAATTTTGCAATGCGCGAGAGCAAGGAATATAAAAACGACCATAGGAATTATGTCGTAAATCAAATTCGGGTAACGGTTTGGTTATATGTGTTGAGTGTACGACCAATGATTTGCGAGGCAAACAAGTCGGTATTGGATTAAGAGTTTGATTTAGAACTTTCATGCTCGATAGAGGATGTAATGTAAGATGTATCATAAGAGGCCTTATGTCGAATGATTGTTGCCTTTGAACATCGTCGACTCAAGTTGACCTCTTGTGTCGGAGGAAATTAAGTACGGTATCTGGGTAAGTCACCTAGCAGAGGTGGTTCCAGATACGATTCGTAGGTAGTTCGAGAGAACGTAAATCGTATGAGAATAGTTACATACGAGGCATAGTGTAAATTGTAGGCAAGGAAATTTTGGACATGTTAGACTTAGTCCATGTCATTGAGGCAAAATTTCATAGATGATTAGATGAAAGACTTGAGTTGTGCTAGAGATAGAAAATGATTTGACGAGTAGGCGCTGCAGAGATTTGTTACGATCAGATGCGCAACTATTTGATAAAATGCATATGTTAGACGTTAGCAAAATATATGGAATCGATAATATGGTTTTGAATCATGTTGTATGCGGAGATGCTTGGTTGATAATCAGGTGATATGGAATTTTGTTGATGATCATGAGATAATGAATAATGCATATACGAAATATTTTAGGAATAGACATTAGAATCAGATCAGTCGAATATATGCGATGGATAGTATTCGAGGATTCAAAAGTTGCACCTGTTAGCTTTGCTCGAATTCTCTACCATGTGCTTGGCTAAAATATATATATTTCAGGGATGCCTTAAATATGTGTACGATCCAAACTCTATGGTATACCAAATTCAGGTAAAACTGTAGGGAGAATCGAGAAGTGTTAAGGAAATCATACGAACACTAGAGACGTAACTACGATAGTGAATCTAATCGACGACGAGTAAATTACATGGATCGAAAAATTTGAACGATCAAGAGAAATACGTGGATTGAGTAATGGCTTCGGTTCGAAAATGAACCTTGTTCTAAGTAGTATATTATTTAATGCTTCATACAGTATGGTGTATTACGCTGAGTCAATCAATGCGATGAGGTGTGAGTTTGATTCAAGGAGGTGTGATTACAATTTGAATAAGTATTGATTGAGTTGATTTTTTGTGCAGATATTGTGTGGAGTCCCTTGCAATGAGCCGATACGTAGGCGATCGATCGAATCAGTAGATGAGTGTAAAAGAGCAAGAAGTACTTGCATGGTAAGCTCGAATGAGATGATCGTACAACGAAGTAAGGTGTCGGGCCGCATCGGCTCGGCGAAGCGATGGATAGATTTACTTAAAAGTGGACAGGATTTGACCCTTCTCTCCTACTCATTTATGCCTAATAAAATGTACCCTAATATATGAGTGTTGGTATTAAGTTAACGAGCGTGCCTCGAATGAATAAAGGTATTAGTGTGTGTTGAACATTAAAATAGCATATTGAACAATGGACAATTGAGGCGATGTGCATCAAGTGCATGGGTCGCAGTGGGATATTAATGGTAGAACATTGAAACACAATATTGAGATGTACATCAAGTGCACGACTCAGAGAACATTGAACACTAGGCCTAGAACATCGAATAATGGTATTGGTCGTGCATCTGTGCACGAATATTATGTGTCTGGCATTAATAAGCGAATTAGATAAGTTATAGTACAACGCCACAGAACTGTTGTGACATTGAAAGATATACTTCGTGCAACGAAATATGCAGTTATGGCACAAATGTCATGGAACTTCTTGTGAGCACCCTGATTTTCGGGTTGATTTTTTTAATTTTATGATGGAATTATTTTAATAAATTATTTCATTGTGGTTATTTTATTCTTAATTGTACTTCTCCGTGCCTTTGATTTTTGGAGCGTCAGAGATGTCCATCTCTGGAAACTTCCTTCTTGAGTTTTGTAGTGGACAAGATTATCTTCATTTTAATATATAATGTCCCACTCAAACTTGTTCCCTTGTGCTCTTTTTGCTTCACATAACTTCGGGTCAATTTAGACTATTTAATTTATAATTACTTTTCCCACTCTTTTATTTGATCATAATTTGCACGTTGTCGTATCTTTTAATTTCGGTGCAAGACTAGTCGTTTTCTCGAAACCAACTCCTCATGCATGATCTACTCGAGATGCCCTACACCTATGACCTTCGTGTCCCACTCAGACACATCATCTTGTGCTTTATTTGCTTCGCACAACTTTTGGATCAATTTAGGCCAATTAATTATCCACCGTAAAATATGACCTGACTTCTAATTCGATTTCGGGACCCGACATCGACCCAAACCTGTCAACTCAAAATATGGACATGGCCCTCATGAAGCCTACTACCCGTCCGACACTTGTGTCCCATTTAATTGAGTCCCCACATGCTACTTATTTTTCATGATTATAAATACCTATTTTATTTTAACTATTGCACCATGTTCAGTTTTGACTCGACCCGGCTCAACCGAGCCAAGCCCCAGCCTTGTAGACTTGTAGCCCGTCTATGCATATATTTTATTGACTACAATTGTATTATTTCTGTGCATGATCTAGATAGTGTATTTTATTTAATATTAAATGATTTAAAATGTTATCTTATTAAATATTATTTTAATTAGAGTATTATATTATTTCTTTATATTTTATGGCTTGGAGGTATACATCCTATATGTATAGGAATCATTATATATGTACATAATTGTATTCATAGTATTGTAACATATATAAGGATACGTATAGTATGTACGTGTATATGTGTGTGTGTGTGTATATATATATATATATATATATTATATATATATATATATATATATATATATATATATATATATATATATATATATATATATATATATATATTATACATGTGTAGATATACGATATATATAAGTAGATATTATATACTGTATAAGTGTTTGTATAAATATATATAGTTATGAATATATATGAGTAAGTCTATAGGAATATATGTCGAATACGTGTGTATGTGTATGTTTATACAAATATATATATGGGTGTACGTATATATAAATATAAATATATATGTTTTTTTTTATAAATATAAATATATATGTGTTTATAAATATATATATATATATATATATATATATATATATATATATATATATATATATGTGTGTGTGTGTGTGTGTGTGTGTGTGTGTGTGTGTGTGTGTGTGTGTGTATAAGAATATATATTATATATGTGAATATATATACAAATATATATATGAGCGTATATGTGTATGTATCTATATATAAATATACGTATATGTACATATATAAATGGATATATGTTATACTAAATAATAGATAGTTTAAATAAAAAGAAAACCAAAAGCCCCAAAACTTCCCCCATCCCAGCCCAAGCAGCCGACGAGGCCATTCCGGCCCAAACCCCTATTTCTTCCCAGCCCACACCAAATTTCCTACGGTTTCAAACCGAGCAACCCGACCCCTGTGTAATCAAATAGTAATAACCGCATATATATATATACAGAGAGCAGAAGAGGAGAGATCGAGCAGAAGTTTTCCCCAAAACCCTAACAAACTCGACGCCACCACCCCCAGCCCGATCTGGCACACCACCCTGGCCACACGTGCCGCCGGGGGGCGGCCGTCGCCGGCCGGCGATCGCGCATGCGCGTGCGGGACGAAAACACAGCAACAGCAGTAACGGCAGCAACCGTGCCATTTCGCGACGCATTTTTGCGATGCACAATGGATCGTTTGTCGATCTGCAAACTTTGGTATGAACCCAATATAACCCTTTTTAATCTTGTCCAAGTAGTTTGTAGGTAACTGCCATAGATTGGTCGAGAAACCGACGCAAAGTCGGAGGAAAATCTGTCCAAAAACAGAATACTATTTTAGTCCAGCCATCCATGTTCGACGATCGATTCTGATCGATCCAGTGACTTATTAGGAAATCTAATTAAAGAGACTTTTCGACAACATATAGGTCTTCATCACCCTTTTTGTGGATTCGGAAATCATCGACTATGCGTCGAGAAATCGAATCCCAAAGTTTTCCAAAAACCTGTTTTCAAGAATTAGAAATTGTTCCACACGACGTGCGTCACGCCAATCCGGACGACGTGGTCATGAACCGAATGCATCGAAAGCTACGTAACAGCTTCGTGGTCGTGTGGGCTTTGACGGAATTCGAATTGGTCGCGTGTGCGCGACGAATTTAATGCGTATCCGTCGAAATTCACCGTATCGTGCACTTTGCAAATTCTCTAATTGCTTTGTGCACGCTTATCAGATCGAGACGAAACTTGTGCCATTAGGACAGTATCATTTTTCTGGTCCTGCATGCCAAGTTTGGTCCAAATATGAGACAGTTGAATCGAACGTTGTTTTGCGGGCCCCACGGTCCCACTCAACGGGCGATTTTGTGCACGGCCCGCCGAAATTCAACTTTGGACATACGGTTGGGTTCGTATCGAAAAACTGGATCCTTAGACATGTAGTTTGACGACTTTAGAGACCATTGACTCTGGCACACTTTTTGGTGCAAAGCGGGTCCAACGACGGATATCGTTTTTGCTCGAAATTACCGTTTTGCCCCTGTGTCCAGAATTGGACTTAAGGACAGGCAATCCTAGCTAATTTGATACTTCTGGACACGTTGGTGATATTTGTTTTATCATCTGATAATGTTTGTAGATATTTTCTCTAGGTGTCACCATTAGTTAGTCAATTTCTATTTTTCCGTATTTCGGAATTAGTACAACTTTATATTTAATACCTAGACTAGATTGAGCCTGTTTAACCAAGGTTGACTAATTTAACTTTAGTTTGACTCTAATTTGACTTTAGTTGACCTAGTGGACTTGTTGATTAGACTTGGACCTAGAAGGACCTAGAACTATCTAGAATGCACTATAGATTACTCTTATTTCATGTTAGACTCTTTTGTGACTTATGATTGCTCTAAATAGGACACTGTGACTCCAGTTGGACATCTACATTTATCAGCGGCTTGGATTACCAGGCGAGTACATTCTCTGATCTTTTCATGCTTCTTTGGATATGTACTCTCTTTATAGACTAGTATACTTGATGCTGACACGACGTTCATACAGATCAGTACCCTCTGGATCTTTTCATGCGATGTTATCCCTTCGGATACATCGAGTATGTCATGTTCATGTACTTTATCATGTCATCATGTACACCATGTATTCACATTTATCCATATGCACTCATGTGTTATTCATGTACACTCATGACCATATGAGCTCCATGTATACAGTAGTTGTTATCCATGTGCAATAACATAACATGCTTCGTTCCTTATGTATTGGTTGGGGGCAGGGAGAGTGTAGTTGGTTATGTGATCATTATCCCCAGTAGTTATCCATGTGCATTCCATAGCTGTATCCATGTGCAACCAAGCTGTTTACATAACCAACTCATGCTCTGATTCACGTAGAAGGTTATATTCTTTACTTATCATATTATATCTCAGTTATATCTTCTCTCTTGTTGATTTCTCTTTACAACGATTCATGTATAGTTTTCTATAGCTTGCTTTATATGTCCATTCCTGATATAAACTGTTGTGAGAGATATGTGCTCGTTCCTGTCCTGATTGGACCCGTTGATAAAATTTTACAGGTACTTGGAGTTCACAGTTAGCCTAGAGGACAATGGTAGAGCTTGGAGTATTTACCTAGAGTTTGTTCATTTTTTTTATTGTCTGTCTTAAGAGTTGTATTTGAAATATTGTGTTTGTTTAATAGAAACTGTTTTACTATCACTCCTGATTCTCTCTCTTGTGGATTATCTTATCTATTTCAGCGTGCTGTTATCTATCTTTAGAGTTGTGATTGAGATAGTATCCTTATGTGTTTGTCCTCCGTCTGGAGAATATAGCATATTATTTTAGATGCGACTATGACCTAGAACAGCGTTCTACCGCCGATACTACGACGTAGGCTGGACGTACACACGTCTCGTGCCCTAACGCTAGGGTGCGGATCTTGACACTTCTATTATTTGATCAACTTGAGAATAGTTTGATTTAGTAGGTTGTGTGTATAAATACGAATGTGGAGGGGACCTACGAGTCACCGTTCGGAGCATTGTGCATCAATATGGATGTGTTGGGGCATAGTGTCAATAGAACTTGAGATAGAATGATGTTGGACTTGAGAAAAAGTTTGAGATTGTGATGACTTCTTAAATTTTGCACGTATTGCATGGTCAATGGACTTGGATAACATGTACAAGGGTTTTGGTATCCCTCAAACGTGTTACGATCGGGGCACTGTAACCGTTCGACCTAGGAAAGAATTGAGATTAGTATTTGTGGTGCACTTCTATCACTCTCATTTCCCGTTATACGTATTTTCAGTATACGTATACAAATTTATGACGTTTGTCAGGTGACCCATGTTTTGACTTGTCCTGTTTAGCCTAACCCTGGTTTAGTCTCAGCTTCACTTGGTTTATCTTAGTTTATTTTGGTTTGGTTCATCTTGGCACTCTTGGCTTGGCTTGGTTTATTATGGTTTGAGAAGAGAAGGGTTGTTATATAAGTCAACTCTCCTCTCTCTCTCTCTCTCTCTTCATAACTCTTCTTTATTTACTTCTTTTTCTTCTCCATTACTCCTCTCCAGCCACCAAGAGCTCTAGGCAAGTGCAATCTTACTTTATGATGGATCTCCTATTTTATTGTTACATTCTCTTCTCTACTAGATTCTAAGCCTCTTTAGAGCTTAGCATTTTTTATTTTGGTGGATGGATTGGGATAGATCTAAGTTATGAGTTTTTATTATTTTTCTTGGTTTTGATCTAGTACAGTTTGGTATTTCCTAAAACCAGTCATCCCAGGCTGTAGGAAATCTTGTTGTATGCTGTTTAGACATTTGGAAGTCCCGATTCGGACTTATTTTGAGCAAGTTATGCTCATTTGAAGTTTTCGGTTCCTATGAAGCTTGGCTGCTGTTTGGAGAAGAAGAACAGTACGCCGATGCCATGTTGGGCCAGGCACACCATTTGTCCATGTCACCCTGGCGTCCAGTCTGGCCCAGGCGCCCCTGCCACTTGCACTCACGGTGCTTAGGCGCCAATATGATGTGCCCAGTCTGGCCCAGGCGCCCTACGCGCTCTGGCGTCCCCTGCCCCCTACGCTCACGGGTGCTTAGGTGCCCAGTGTGATGTGTCTCTCCCCTCTGGTCATCAAGTCCCAGGTACCCATGCTGGCCCGGGCGCCCACGATGATCCAGTGCCCCGTGGCCATGTGTCTAGTCCGACCATGCACATAGACTCGACCATGCGCCATATATGCCTAGGTTCCCAAGCTTACTTAGGTGCCATTCTGGACCTGGTGTCCATTCATGCCTAAGCGTCATCTTGGCCCTGGCACCCATTGGTGTCTATGCGCCCATCCACGCCTAGGTGCCCCTTGTGATGTGCCTACCTTCCTGTACCTTCCTTGTTCTTGCAACTGTTTATGTGTTTTGTTATATGCATGTGATAACTTGATAAATCATAACATGAGAACGACGTGATAACATGAACACGATATGATAATGTGACTTAACATAATAATTCTTGGTAGTGGCCCATCGAGGTGCACGCTTGACAAGCAACCTTGACATAACAATTCTTGATAGTGGCCCGTCGAGGCGCACTCTTGACAAGCAACCTTGACATGACATTTCTTGGTGATGGCCTATTGTGGCGCACTCTTGACATGTGAACCTAGCATGACCTAAAAATCTTGGATGCTGTTGCAACAGCTATCTCAACTTGCTAAGTAACTCTTATCTTGACACCGTGGATGGTTGCGCCTGTACAAGCTAAATGTCTCATCTTGTATCATGCCTAGCACATGGATTCCTGATTACCACAGTCATGGATTCATACTGAATCTGACTAGGGTAATGACTAGAATGATCAAGTAGCTCATAAAAAGATTTTTCAGCTACAGGCAATCTCGTTATCTGGGCGCTTTAATTGGAATTGTAGCCTTCCGACGAGTATGGCGCATTTCCAGCCTACTGTCATGTGTTGCACCCCAAGTCACCTAATACAACTCTCTCAACTTGCATCTGGATAACATGGATAAGTCTGCAGGGCTTGTGGCTGCTGGAACATCTCATTGCATCTTTTTAGTAACTAGGTCTGTGATAACCCAAGTTAGTTAAAATATCAACCCGTACTCATTGCTTGGCCGTGATTGTTGGATGGAGTCCAGTCCAGTCTAGCTTCATCTAGAAATAATACATGGTTACTTCAGTGCATTATTATTCATGCTTTACTCTTAGCAATAAATGATTAGAGACTAAGTTCTGTTCAGGTGAAGGGTTACAACCCCGATCCTTGTTTGGTTTACGGGTTGTAACTTGGCTTTCGAAATAGTTTCTTAGTCATCTTGTCATTTATTACCCTATTTCTAATTCTTGTTCTTCTTATTATTATTTATGTCTTTATGTGCTAATATGCTGGTTTTAGTTCTTAAGTGAAGCCTCCCTTGTGGCACTTGCTCTTCTGGGTTCTGAACCAGCTGGTTTTGTATGACCAGATTTGGAGTAGCACCCGAGGATCTACCTGTCTTCCATCCAGATGGTGAACACCATACGTAATCCTGGCAATTAGTAGGTTTCTTATTTTGCTCTCTCACTCTATTGTAAATTATTCTTTTGAGACGTTTAGCCGCTGAGCAAGTTTTAGCTCGTGTTGAAACTTACTTTCTATCTGTCTAAGGGCTGTAACATGATTGGCAAATTCTATGGTTGATCATGTATGACTTAACTCTTGCTATTCTTCATATTTTGTATGACTAGCTTCAAGATCATCTGAAATGTAATGTTTGGGATGCCTTACTTTGTATGTGTTATGATCTGACATCATGTATAATTTTTTGTTTGCTTGAGATTGAGACATTAGGCTTGTTCTTGACCATAAGATACTGTTAGCTTGTAGAAAACTCTCATGCATCTAGACAGCCGTGACCATATTGTGAGGTGGGTTGCTATAACGCCCCAGTCCCAAAATACTTAGGACCGAGTACATAGACATGCCAGCTGCACATATACGAAGAATACTACAATATATGGAATCCTTGTATATGTACATAAGCTATATATATAAAGTAATCACAGGCCATAATATAATAATAATAATATAATCTCATCACAGCTCAACACAGAAGATATAAGAGTCCTGATAAATAATGTCGCAAAGCGATAGCCGGGTGGACATACCCACTCTAAACAGCTATGAAAAATAGACTCAAATAATCGGAGTCCAACCTCCGCAAAATAGAAAGAAAAGAGATATAAAAGATGTCCACTAAATGACTTAATAAATAAATAGACTAAAACTCAGCAGGAGATGCCTCGTCATCAATGTATGAAGGATGTAACGCCCCAGTCCCAAAATACTTAGGACAAAGTATGTCGACATGCCAGCTGCATACATACGATGTATACTCCAATATATGGAACATCGTATGTATACATAAGCTGTAAAATACAGTAAACCATGATACTAATCTCATCCACAAATCACGAAGAAAGAATTTATAATAAACTTATGAAATTGTTGTTCACATAAGTTGTTGGGCAGAGACAAATCCACTACCAAAGAAAAATAGAGAAATACATGATAACAAAATTTTGTCGAGTGATGTGAAGACGATCCAAGTGTAATCATCCTCGAAGAAATGACCTTGGCTAGAGCACCTGCAAAAACCATAAAAGACACACCTGGAGAATTCACCAGGTCCCCAGAGGGACGTAACAAGATACAATATACAACATGCCATATAAATACTGAATATAAAATATGCCACAAATAAAAGTAAGTGGCAAGACCTAAATAAGGTAATCTAACCATACTAAAGTGAACATACAGTTAAGAACAAACCATTCGTCGCATAAGCCCTGACTATAAATGGGATATGGTATAGTCCCCACTTGGGCACCAGTGACCTAAGTGCGTGATGTTCAAAAATGATAGTGGCCAACCTGAGGGGGTCATCATACCCGTATCTCTAGCGGAGCTTCCGGGTTACAAGGGAATGCGTAATAGAAGCCCATACGAGAAGAAAATGTTCTTCCCACCCGATAAACCAATCTATGTCACATTCGCGATCATGTACCTCTACTAACTGCTAAGTCTCCTAACATGTCTCTATTAGTAGTTAGACCTAACGCATACGCACGGGTGATCAGCCAACACACAAGGAGCTCTACATGCTAATCATCTCACACATACTCGTGGTACAAATGTGTCGAGGTATATGCGATACACTACAAATGGTAGTCCTTAACTCTAAGTCCATATGCAATCAAAGGATAACAATAAAGTACATCTAATATCACTGAGCAGGCACTAAATAAAAAACTGTAATAATGGTACAGCTAAAAGAACTAAAGATAAATACACAGTGATATGCAATAAATAAAATGTAGACTAATTATAAACAGTAAATTATGGCAAGGTATCTTGATGTGTTGGGGCATATCACTCACGTCAGCAATCAATCACGTCAGCAATAAATCTTAAAATCTACGAACGACTCTGGATGCTGAAACAAACATCAAGAATATTCTCGGTGTAAAAGATATATCTAGAAAATGCCTGTCCAAATGTCAAATTCTGAAAGAGGGGCAAAATCGTAATTTTGGGTCAAAACGATATCCGCTGTTAGACCCATTTTGTACCGAAATGTATGCCAATATCTATGGTCTCTAAAGTCGTCAAGCTACATATCTACGGGTCTGGTATGTCCAAAGTTGGATTCCGGCGGACCGTATACAATTTCGTCCGTTAGATCGGGTCGCGGGCCCGCCAAATATACATTCTGGTCGACCTTCTCAGAATCGAGCCGAACTTGGTACACATGACAAAAATTTTGATATGGTCATGCTGGAGCAAGTTTCATCTTGATACGAAGAACGTACACGAAGTTATGGCCGAAATATAGATACGGGGGTTTCTCGATGGATAGGTACTGATTTTGTCGCCCGCGCGCAACAAAATCGAGTTTCATCAGTTTCCGCACATCGACAACATCCAATGCACCTTTCGATGGTTATGGGTTGAGACCATGTCGCCCGATTTGTTTGGACGCACGCTGTATCGAGAAGTTTTTCTAAAAATCTACAGTTTTTAACGTGGTTTTTCTTGATTTTCAACGAAGAATAACTTGCAGCACAAAAGATAAAAAATAAATCTACATGAGGGGTTTGAATCTCGTATATGTTTTTTTTCTCTGTTACAAATTTGATTTCACAGATTCAACATATTTGGCTCGGGATTTCCTTTCCAATATATGGGTTTGGGCTGAGCTAAGGCTCTGTCTTTTAGCGGGTTTTTGCTCGACTTTGCGTCGAGTTCCCGATCAGATTACTGGATTGTAACTAAATCCCTTTGAAGGGTTTCGAAGGGGGTCATATAGGCTTCTAGTAGGAGTTTCGGGATCGAGAATTTATCAGATAGAATTATGAAAAAATATACGTGAAGTGGGGTACCTGGCTTCGGCTAAAACAAGGGGTGCTCTTCTTACGATCAGCTCAGGGCTGCTGTCCGGCGATGCGGCGGCTGTCGACGGCTTGCAGGCGACTGAGGGCGTTCGAGGGGTTGTTATGAAGGTTCGAGTATAGCGGCACAAGAGTCTCGGGAAGTATCGATGAAAATTTCTATGAGGAAACCTAGTTTTATTCGTTCCATTATAAAGGATTTTAAATCCTATTTCTAGTCGGATTTACATCCGTAGAACCTAAGAATTTGATAAGGGTTAGGTCGATTAGGTGGAGGAATTGGATAAGGAAGGATCAGAAAAAGTTTGAAAGATTTTACAAGATTTGATAGCATCAAATCCTTCCTGGTTAAATCTTTTTTTTCTCGCGGAAAGCAACTAGAGGTGTAGGGATGAGCAAAGCACTGTTCATTAAACAGTGCTGCTCAATAACTTTTTTTTTACAATTATATAATATACCTATATTTCTATATCATATAATTATACACACCAAAAATTTCAAATAAATTTATAAGAAAGTTTTAATTCATAAAAATATTTCTACAGTACTTTAATAGATAATTTGAACAATAGAACCTATTAATATTAGCAATAATCATTTATTGAATACATTGCATTTTAGTGATCAATAAAATCTTGTAAAGTTAAAATAATTATAGTAAAAATTTCCAAAAATTTTCTAGATAATATAATATCTTCCTGAACTACTTAGTATATAAGCATGTAAAATGTATCTATTTATGTATGTAAAGTAACATTTAACTGGCTACCATCACATTAACAAGAATTTAAATTTAAGTCCAATAATAATAATAATAATATTATAAGTATATTAAGTAAAATAATTTATAAAAAAATCTTAATTTTTGGGGGTTTACATCCTACCCAACTTAAAAAATAATTTCTTCAAAATTAAATCTACGGTAGGGGGGTATGCAATGCAATGCAAAATTAATGGGGGATAACGTATGAAAGTCGTACCTTAGTTTTCGAACAAATGGGGGTAGCAATTTCGGATGTCGTCCTCGCGCTCCTAAGTTGACTCTCCTAGCAAATGATGCTTCCATGCCAAACGAACCAATGGTATAGATTGATTTCGCAACACCTTCACTCTGCAATCAAGGATGCCCACTAGTTGCTCTTGGTACGAGAAGCTCGGTCCAACGGTGATCTCGGAGTAATCAAGCACATGACTGTTGTCTGCCACATATCGCCTCAGCTGCAACACATGAAATACGGCATGTACTCCCTCTAGCGATGGTGGCAAAGCCAATCTATAGGCAACTTCTCCAACTCGTTCCGTGACCTTGAAAGGGCCGATGTATCTTGGACTCAACTTGCCATGTCCTTCAAATTGAATCGTGCCTCTAGTGGAGGATATCTTCAAGAAAGCATGGTCGTCTTCCTTAAACACCAAGGGTCAACGACGATTATCAGCCCACTGCTTTGTCGATCCAGCACTACTCGCAGGTGGTCTTGTATCTTCTTTACCTTCTCCACTGTGCTCAAAACCAACTCGGGATCCAATATCTATCTCTCTCCTATATCGCTCCAACAAACAGGAGTTTGACACTTCCTTCTATACAATGCCTCAAACGGAGCCATCTGAATGCTCGCTTGATAGCTATTGTTGTAGGAAAACTCTACAAGATGAAGGTGATCTTTCTATGATCCACCAAAATCAAGCATACATGCTCGTAATATATCCTCTAGCGTCTGAATAGTATGCTCTGACTAGCCGTCTGTCTGTAAATGGTACGCCGTGCTAAACTTCAAACGCGTACCCAAACTGTCTTACATACTTCTCTAAAAATGTGAGGTGAATATCGGGTCACAATCCGACACGATGCTAACTCGTACACCGTGTAGCTTCACTATTTGCTTCATATACATATCCGCCAAAACTTCTGTAGACTATCACACTCTAAAAGGTAAGAAATGGGCTGACTTGGTAAGCCTACCAGCAATCACCTATACCGCATCTCGTCCACTTGGACTCCGAAAAAATCTCGTGACGAAGTCCATCGTAATGTGCTACCACTACCACTCGGGAATGGACAGCGGCTGTAGTAATCCGTCCGTCCTCTGGTGCTCGACCTTCAGTTGTTGGCTTACCAAACACTTGGCCACGAAACGAGCTATCTTTCGCTTCATTCTGTGCCATCAGTAATACTGTCGTAAGTCCTGGTACATCTTAGTTCCTTCGAGATGAATAGAGTAAGTCGAACTGTGCGCTTTTTCCATCAACTCGTGCCGTAGCTCTCCATTAGGAACATAAATACGATCACCATATCGTAATGTCCCATCGGGATGGATCCTCAATCCCGTCTGCTCTCCTGCTTTAGTCCTCTTTTTAAGCCATCAAAATCTAGCATCCGTGGGCAATGCTACTTTGATCCTCTCTACTAGCGATGATTGTACTTGAAGATTGGCTAATACGCCATCCGCTCCAGGCAATACTACTTCAATACCAAGCTGTTGCAAGTCTCTAATCAACTCCCGTTCTGTGGTCAAGAAGTGAGCCATAGGATTAAGGCTTAATGCGTCTGCCACAATATTAGCCTTACCCGGATGATAATGTTGCTCGATCTCGTAATCTTTCATCAACTCCAACCAATATCGTTATCGCATATTCAACTCTTTTTGTGTGAACACGTACCTGAGGCTCTTATGATTAGTATAGATATCTACCTTCTCGTCGTACAAGTAGTGTCTCCAAAACTTCAAAGCAAAGATAACCGCTGCGAGCTCTAGATCGTGGGTCGGGTAATTCTTCTCGTGCACCCTCAACTGTCTCGATGCATATTATAACACCCAGTTTTCCAAATGAGGGTATTTTAAAATTTTTGTAATTATAATTATTATTTATTGATAATTATTTCACATTATGATTTTCGGTGATTTTTTAATAATTTTTAAACTATTTAAAAACTGCTTTAAGTCATGACTTTTGATTTTGATGTGCTGCCAGTGAAACCCTTATGACTGCATGACCTAGAGCCTAACCATGTAATTAGGATGATTTAATTATCATTTTTAGCCTAGGGATAATTTGGTCATTTTGACTTATTTGAATTATTTGATGATTTATTGAATTGATGATTTCTAGTTTGACTTTGACTTGTTGAGACCTAGTGGACTAGCCTAGAACCTAACCCTAACCATGGTGACCCTAGTCTAACTTGAGTTAACCCATTTTAGTCATTAGAGATTAGTTTTAGAATGAGAGAATTTGGTTTAGTGAATTTAAGTCATGGCTTATGGTTTCATGAAATGACTTATGGCTTAATTATTTAATTGATCATGACTTAAGCCCATAGGCCATTTAGTGAACCCTAACCCTAATTATTGAGTTTAAGACCAGCCATAGGGATCCCCACCCTATATAAACACTTATTCATTAGGGTTGTCTCTTTTTATCATTCCAACACTTGGAGAAAAGAAAGGTATTTTTTCCTTCCAAAAATTTCTATTTTATTCATTTGATCTCCTTTTTCATCCTAGTCTTTTGCATTGGGTTCTAATTGAAGTTTATGGACTGTTGGTGGAGAGCTATTTCAGTTTGGGATCAATTTGGAGCATTTGGCCATCAAGAAGAACACCCCACATTTGAAGCCTTTTCTTGCAAATTGTACCTATAGGTAAAACCCTTTAAATTGCATTATTATTTTAATTTCTTTGCATATTAGGCTAGGTTTAGGTGTCCCCTAGCTGTACCTCAAATTAGGGTGGATTTCGTGTCCGTTTGGTGTCCGTATCGGGCACGTGTCCTAGTGTACGTATATGTGTTCGATAGAATGCCCCTTAGGAATTTATTTTCGATTTTTGAAAATGTAATTACATGAATGGGTAGATCTTAGTATGTACATTAAATTTTGTGAAGGGTGTTAGGTGTTTTTGTGTCATTTTGTGTCAGTTTTTGCTGTTGGACACGCGTGTACGACACGAGTGTACTGTCCTGCTCACTGACACCTCGTGTGCACTGTGAAGAACAGATGGCAACTCTAGAGGGGGGTGAATAGAGTTTATAGCGATAATAGCCAATTAAAAATTAAACTCTTTCACAAGCTAAAAATAATCAGAGTAATTGCGGAAATAAATAAGGAGCAAGAAAGCATACGCAAGCACAGCCGATTTTAACCTGGTTTCCCTCGTGGAGGACTAGTCCAGGCCTGAGAACTCCAACTCAGGATTAAATCTACTATTTGTGAAATAGTAGTTACACCCCATGTCTTTTCTTCAGAAGAGCACGTCAACTTCTTATAAAGATCGCAGTGGCGATGCTTGGAATTTTCCAAGCGACTTCTTGAACTCTTGCTCAAACTCCTAACTGAAAAATGCTGAGCACTTGAGGCTTAGGGAGCTTGTGGCTAGTAGATGAAGAAGGGTATGGCTTGTATTGAGCTTTAGAGAGAAGAGAAGAGAAGATGGGATGAATAAAAATGAGAGAATTTATGGCCTATTTATAGGATACCAGGTAGGCAGAATTCGGCCAGAATTCTGGTTGGATCGTTCAAAAATTAGGCCGTTGGACAACTTGCAACCAGCCAACCCTAAAAATTTGGGTACTAATTTTTAGGGGACAGTGTTCGGCCCGAACTCTGTGTGGAGGCAGAGTTCGGCCCGAACTCTGTCTCTAGAGCACAGAATGGGTCATTGGTCCAATGGGCTTATTTGGATATGTGTGGAGCTGTTGGATTTTGGGTATGGGTATAGGTTAAGTCTCAGATGCTCAGCACAGCTCAGTTTACATAAGTCTAGACTCAATAAAATTATAAAATACAGACTCAAACATGACTTGTATTGCAAAACTGGGCTGTCGTCTGACTTGAGCTGGATGAAGTCTTCATGTGTCGTATTGAAATATCACAAGTATCGTTTAGTCAATTCTATCAATATTTGGTTGACTGTGGCTTTGTGTCAACAATCTCCCCATATTGATAATTGACAAAATAATAGTTGTATATTCAATATTCATACCTGGACACATTTAAGAGAAATGACATAGCTCTCCCGTAATTAGTGTCGAGCTTAAAAAATAGCTCCCCCGTAAACTTTACTTTGAATCCTGATGGCCTGATAAGAATATTCTCCCAAAGCACAGATACAGATATAAAAAGAATATAGAATATACCAAAATTTCTCCCCCTTTTGGCATTTAGCAATTAACCATAATCAAAGAAGAACTGGCAAGCACACCAAAAGATAATAGAAGAAACTGCATATAAACTGATAAAACTACTGAATGTCTCAAGAGTCACACATAAAAATAAGTCTAATACAACCA
Source organism: Iris pallida (assembly GCA_029216955.1). Taxonomy (NCBI): domain Eukaryota; kingdom Viridiplantae; phylum Streptophyta; class Magnoliopsida; order Asparagales; family Iridaceae; genus Iris; species Iris pallida. The sequence goes on along the minus strand of JANAVB010028000.1, from coordinate 19,599,281 downwards.
AAGTGCATAAAAGCAACTAATCAACGAAAATCAAAATACATAAACCATAAGCTATGATCCTCAGTAGCAGCAGCAAGTAGAATCCATATCCATCATCGAGCTCGTGAAGGCCCTGCGTCGTCTGATGGATCAGTAAAGGAATGACGAGGGTCCACGAAGGCCGCATCCAGATCCAAGTAGCGAATAACCCAAGGGTCATCGATACGATATCCCTCACGACCAGGGTCCCGCTCCACAGGAATAGGCATGGAAGGATGGCGAGACATGGAGTACCGAATATCGTACAACGAGTTTTTGATGACACTCATCTGCAGGGTGGTCCGATAATCCAGCTGTGTCCAACGATCGTCCTCTAAGGTGAAGCGATCGCGGAGCATAGTCTGAAGAGACTCGAGAGTGGCAGGAGGAGGAGGAGGATCCTGTCCAAGAGGCGATGCATCGGGCTCATCGTCAGAGTACTCAGACACGACTAGTGAGCCAACGGCTGCCTGAAGCCTCCGTACCTTAGAGAGGAAGGCTGGGGCATGTAAGAACGGACACTCATCAAGGGGTACATGAAAAGCACGAAAGATCATAGGAAGATATAATGCGTAAACCAAAGATCTTGGTTTCTTCCTACAATTAATCATCCAGTCCATCATAGTACGTGGAAGATTAAAGGGAACATGAAAGTGAAGATGATACAAGGCCGAGATTTCAAAATAGGTGACTTCATCGGTAGATCCCGCTTTGGGTCGAATAGTGTTAAAGATAATCCGATGAAGTTCATAAAAGTAGGGATTGAGATACTTGGCCAAAAGCTTACGAGGACGTGTGTTAGGGGTACACAAGTCGTCCTTGAAGCTTTCAAGTGAAGACCCATCGGGAAATTGAAACGATCAAGCTTCAACAAGCTTTTCCCATGAGTTTGGCTTTTGGAGTTCAAGGTGTTCGGCCAAATCGAAATCATCAAAAAAGATGTCAATTTTCGCAACCCGTGAGAAAATATGTGTATCATCATGGGTTAGGTTGCAGTAAAACATTTGAATAGCACTACGATAAATGACCGAATTGGTGGTGACAAGTTCGTCAAGACAAAGATCATGAAAAAGTGAATCATATTGTGAAAATATAGTAAAATTGATAGGGAGACCCGCAAACACCGGACGTGTCCGAAAATCACTAAACCATGCATTTGAAGCGTCAAATGATACAAAAATCCGATCGTCATATGTGTTGGGGTCGAGTGGACGAGTTGGGTTGAACAACGGGTGGATAGGTGGTTGTTGTTCAACGGCCGGTACAACGGGTGGTGTAACGGGCGGTTCAATGCGAGAAGGAGCATTCGAAGAGGATGCTCCTTCGGTTCGAAGTCTCTTTCCACGATTGAACAAATGTGGAGCCATAAAACAATAAAGATAATGAAGGAAATTGAGATATAGAAAAGTGTTGAGATATACCTCAAAGTAATGATGAACAATGAAGGAGAATGGTGAGAGAGGCCTTCTTCTTGAGTTTGGGGAAGAGATGAGCTCTAGAAAGGAAAAACTAGGGTTAGGGTTTTGAGAAAAAGTGTTTAGAGAAGTGGAAATGGTGGCAATGGTGGAGAAGAAGAAGGAGAGCCCGAATATATGTGAAGGGTTTCAATTGGTCGGAACAAATATGGGCCATTGGATCTATATTTGATCAGCGGCTGAGGCTGTTCCCGGTTCTGGAACAGCCAAACCGAATTCGGCCCGAACTCTGGGTAGGACAGAGTTTGGCCCGAATTCTGGATTCTATTGACAGAACAGAAATCAGGCTAGAAAAAATGGTTAAGTGAGAAAGACCAAAATAAAAGTGAGTACAAATACAAGAAAAGACCCATGTAATAAACAGAGAATGACAGAGAGTGAACTTCGAAGCAGCAAAGTGAAGTTGAAAAATTAGTATTTCAGCATGTGATAAATAAAAATGAACCATGTAATAAACAAGGAATTATGCCATAATTCAATATTTTGAAGTTGCCATGGGTTAGCTGCAGGGGCCGGATCCCAGCTAGCGGTAGTCCTGAGGACTAGTGCACCGTGTCGCTTAGGCTTTTACGCCTTGTTGTCAGAAGAACCCTTTCGGATTGTACCCATAGCAATTTTATCATAAACGAATCACGACATACTCGATATTTATGCAGGTTTATTTTAATTAATAACAGCTTCATCCAAAATTCCAAATTCATGACAAAGAAAATTGAAGCGCTCTTCGGATAATGGTTTTATAAAGTAATCTGCTAACTGATGATCAGTGTCAATAAATTCTAAGTTAATAGTATAATTTTGCTGATGATTACGCAAAAAGTGATAACGTATTTCAATGTGCTTCGTGCGTGAGTGACAAATAGGGTTCTTAGTGAGATTTATAGCACTAGTATTGTCACAAAAGATTGGAATGTACATGAAAAATAAGTTATAGTCTTCAAGGTTTGCTTCATCCACAGAATTTGTGCACAACAACGCCCAGCTGCGATGTATTCAGCTTCTGTTGTGGATAGTGCGACAGAATTCTGCTTCTTGCTAAACCAAGAGACTAAAGCCTTTCCTAATAAATGACACGTACCGCTCGTACTTTTACGGTTGACCTTGCATCCGGCGAAATCAGCATCAGAGTAACCAATGAGGTCAAATAATGTTGACTTGGGATACCATAGGCCCACTGTAACCGTACCCTTAAGGTATCGAAAGATACGCTTAACAGCAGTCATGTGTGATTCCTTAGGATTTGCTTGATATCTAGTACACAGGCAAACGCTAAATATAATATCAGGGCGACTAGCAGTTAAATAGAGTAGACTGCCTATCATACCTCGATACTTACGTTGATCTACGGGTTTGCCGCTTTCATCTGGTTCAAGTTTAGTTGTAGTAGCCATTAGAGTGCTGATTGGTTTGACGTTGTCAAGGTCGAATTTCTTCAGCATGTCCTTTGTATACTTCGACTGACAGATGAAGGTTCCATTTGACATTTGTTTGACTTGTAGTCTAAGAATATAGTTGAGCTCCCCCATCATGGTCATCTCAAACTCGGTCTGCATACACTTGGAAAAATCTTGACAGAGGGTTTCACCAGTAGAACAAAATATAATATCATCTACGTATATTTGCACTAAAAGAATAGTTTCTTTGAAAGATTTTATGAAAAGTGTGGTGTCAATTTTCCCTTTTGAAAAACCTTTCTCAAGCAAGAAATTGCTTAGCCGTTCATACCAAGCTCTAGGGGCTTGTTTGAGGCCATATAGTGCTTTCTTTAGCTTGAACACATGGTCGGAAAATTTATGATTTTCAAAACCAGGGGGTTGTTTTACATAAACTTCCTCCTTAATAAATCTATTCAAGAAAATACTTTTAACAAACATTTGAAATAAATTAAAATTTTAAAAATTTACAAATGCACAAAGCATCCGAATGGATTCCAATCTAACAACAGGAGCATACGTCTCATCGTAGTCGATACCTTCCTCTTGGTTGTATCCTTGGGCTACTAGACGAGCTTTGTTGCGTGTAACTGAACCATCTTCATTTACTTTGTTTCTAAAAACCCATTTAGTACCAATAATCGAGTGATTAGCCGGTCTAAGAACGAGTTCCCATACTTGGCTCCTCTCGAATTGGTTGAGTTCCTCTTGCATATTAGAAATCCAAAATTTATCTTTGAAAGCTTCTGAAATGTTTTTCGGCTCAATTTGTGAAATAAAGGCAGTGCTAGCAATAGAGTCTCTTAATGATGATCTAGTAGTTACTCCACGTGAAACCTCACCTATTACCAAATTTTCTGGATGTGACGGCTTGAAAGAGAATTTCTTTGGCAAGCCCTCCAGAGAATTGGTTTCGGTTGTGGTATTCATTGGAGTAGAAGTTGATAGCTCAACATCATCATCAAGAGTAGCTGCTGCACTGTTATCTTCATCAAAAGTCACATTTGTTGACTCTTCTACAATTAATGAGCGTTTGTTAAACACTCTATATCCCTTGCTCTTGGCAGCATATCCAAGGAAAATACCATCGTCAGCTTTGGCATCAAATTTGCCTAAGTTGCCTTTGGTGTTAAAGATAAAGCATCTACAACCAAAAACTCTAAAATAAGAAACATTTGTGGTTCTCCCAAACCAAAGCTCATAGGGTGTTTTCTTCGTAATAGGACGAATAAGCACCCTATTTAAAATGTGGTATGCTGTACTGACAGCTTCAGCCCAAAAGTATTTCGGAAGTAAAAATTTGTTCAATATGACTCTAGCCATATCGCCAAGAGTCCTATTCTTCTGCTCCACAACACCATTTTATTGAGGAGTTCTTGGACAAGAAAACTCATGATCAAAACTATTAGAATCACAAAACTTTTTAAAATCAGAATTTTTGAATTTGCCTCCATGATCACTTCGGATTCGAGTAATCATGTAGCTTTTTTCGTTATGAACTTTTTTAACAAAAATCTTAAAAACCGAAATAGCATCACTTTTATTTGTAAGAAAAAAAACCCAAGTAAATCTAGAAAAGTCATCAACAATAACGAAGACATAGAGTTTTCCACCAAGACTGGCTACTCTACTAGGGCTAAATAAATCCATATAGAGTAGTTGCAAGGGTCTAATAGTACTTACAGAGTTAATGGAATGAAATAAAGACTTGGTTGCCTTATTCAATTCACATTCGGCACATACCGTGTCCTTTTTGAATGTGATATCGGACAAGCCTCTAACTAGCTTCTTAGTCGATAGCCTGGATATAGTATCCATATTGACATGACCAAGACGCTGGTGCCATAGTAATCGTTCATCCTTATTTGCATATAGGCATCTACCTGCATTGTTAGTATCTCTAGACAAATAGAAAATATAAATATTATCCTCTCTTATCCCTTCAAAAGCGATGTCTCCTGTTGACCTATCATAAATAAAGCATTTATTTTGTCCAAAGTTAATGTCATATCCATGGTCAGCAAGATGACTAATGCTGAGCAGGTTATGCTTTAACTCGGTCACTAGACAGACATCCTTTATTACGGAAGAGGGAGGATGACCAATAATACCATTACCTATAATATAACCTTTTAGGTTGTTGCCGAAGGATACATATCCTTCTCTCTTCATCTATAGTGATGCAAAAAGATTTGCATCTCCCGTCATATACCGCGAGCATCCACTATCGAGAATCCACTTACTCTTAGTTGAGGAGGGAAGGTCCACCTACATCAAGAGTAGATGTGACCTTTGGTACCCAAGTTCTTGAGGGTCCTGAAAAGTTAGTTTTCGAAAACCATGCATATATCTTTCTATCTACTAATCTTCTAATTCTACATTGTGGTAAAATGTGTCTATGTAAACCACGATAAGTACATGTAGCATTCCTATTTATATTAGGAGCATGCTGATGATGTCTATAAGTAGAGTGATGAGGAGTAGTATGATGATATGTAGAGTTAGCATGGTGATGATGACTATATATAGAGTGATGTGGAGTGGCATGGTGATATTATCTATATGGAATAGCATGGTGATGATGTCTATATGTAGAGTGATGGTAATTTTGTTTTTGTGCAACATAGTGATGATTGTATCTATGTGTAGCATGATGATTTTGTGATATATAAGAGTTATTTCTACGTGCATGTGGTTTGTGTGCTTTGTGAAAGTGTGTGTATATGTAAGCATGATTACGTATTGCAGGTGGATGACGTGGTTGACTAGAATGAGTAGTGTCATGCTTTTTGTGTGTCTCATGTGATTGGGTTTGAGGTTGAGCAACCTGTTTTCCTAATTTAGTCTCTGATTTCTTAGAGACAGCCTGCAGTTCAGTAATCTTAGCATTCAAACCATATATCTTAGTAATAGAAATCTTGTGTCTACTCTTTTCTTCAGCAAGTTCCGTGTTGAGTGTTGTGATTTCTTGTGTTTGTTGTTCAATGCGTGCTTCGGCATCATGTAGGCTTATTTTAAGCTTAGATACATCATTTGTGACTTTCGTGGGTGAAGTGTCTCTAATGTTATCAAGCAATAAGGAAAGTCTTTGAATTTCGACTTCAAGACTTTTGATCTTTTCCTTGGCATGTTTATATTTACCAATGACCTTTTTATGATCATCAAGTAAATCGGTGAAAGCATCGCCAAGTTCATCAAAAGTGAAGTCATCAAGAGTTTCGTTTGATACCTTATCGGACGTTGCCAATAGGCACACATTTGCCGTGTCTTGAGGAGAGTCCTTTTCTTCCTCGGAGTCACTAGCTTCGCTTTCATGCCAAATGCTTGTGTTGGCATATTTCTTTGAGGAAGTCTTCTTATATGGTTTCTTATAACGGTTGCACTTCTTTAAGAATGGACAGTCTTTCGGACATGTCCTGTCTTCTTGCAACCGTAGCAGGTTGGCTCTTCTTCGTTGTCTTCTTGTGGTTCCTTCTTTCTTCGGATGAAGCAAAGGAATTTTTTAAAGTTACGGACAAGGAGAGCTTGATCATCACCTTTCGAGTTGTCGTCATCTGTCTCTTCGGGGTCAGCCCTCCGTCGGTGAGCTTTGAGTGCGATCTCCTTAGCCTTAGGAGCAGGCTCTTCAAAGTCTTTGAGGTCAAGCTCATGAGTCATCAGCTTTTCTATCAAAGTCTCCATGGACATAGTTGTCAGATTATTTTTTTCTATGATGGTTGTCACCTTGGGGTTCCAAATCTTTGGTAGCCCCCTAAGTAGCTTGCAAATCTTCTCGTGATTTGTATATTGTTTGCCGAGCGAAGATAGGGGATTGATGATGTCGAGGAATCTTGTGAACATTTGCGTGATCGTCTCATTTGGCTTCATCTTGAAAGCCTCATATTCTTGAGTGAGACGGCTTATCTTTGATTCCTTGACTTGGGTGGTTCCTTCATGCGTCACTTCTAGAAGTCTCCATACTTCGTGAGAGGTGGTGCATGTTGAGACCCTGTTGAATTCATTCCTGTCTATAGCACAGAATAAAGCATTAATAGCTCTCGCGTCTAGACTTGCCTGTTTTTTCTCCTCGTCAGAATATTTGTCATGTGATTTCTCAACGAGATCATCATTGACAACTATCCTGGCAGGCTTTTTGTAACCATCGGTGATGATGGTCCACAGGTCGAAGTCTAGCGACTTGAAATAAAAGCTCATCCTTGTTTTCCAATAGGTGTAGTTAGTTCCATCAAATAGGGGAGGCCTATGAGTGGACCGCCCTTCACCGTGATTAAAAATCATGGATTGTGTGGTTGCCATGGATCAACTCTAGGATGTTAGTCCTTGTAGAGAGAACAGAGCTCTGATACCAATTGAAGAACAGATGGCAACTCTAGAGGAGGGTGAATAGAGTTTATTGCGATAATAGCCAATTAAAAATTAAACACTTTCACAAGCTAAAAATAATCAGAGTAATTGCGAAAATAAATAAGGAGCAAGAAAGCATACGCAAACACAGCCGATTTTAACCTGGTTTTCCTCGTGGAGGACTAGTCCAGGCCCGAGAACTCTAGCTCAGGATTAAATTCACTATTTTTGAAATAGTAGTTACACCCCGTGCCTTTTCTTCAGAAGAGCACGTCAACTTTTTACAAAGATCGCAATGGCGATGCTTGGAATTTTCTAAGCGACTTCTTGAACTCTTGTACAAACTCCTAACTGAAAAATGCTGAGCACTTGAGGCTTAGGGAGCTTGTGGCTAGTAGATGAAGAAGGGTATGGCTTGTATTGAGCTTTAGAGAGAAGAGAAGAGAAGATGAGATGAATTAACATGAGAGAATTTATGGCCTATTTATAGGATACCAGGTAGGCAGAATTCGGCCAGAATTCTGGTTGGATCATTCAAAAATTTGGCCGTTGGACAACTTGCAACCAGCCAACCCTAAAAATTAGGGTGTTGATTTTTAGGGGACAGAGTTCGGCCCAAACTCTGTGTGGAGGCAGAGTTCGGCCCGAACTCTGTCTCCAGAGCACAGAATGGGTCTTTGGTCCAATGGGATTATTTGGATGTGTGTGGAGCTGTTGGATTTTGGGTATGGATATAGGTTTAGTCTCAGATGCTCAGCACAGCTTAGTTTACATAAGTCTAGACTCAATAAAATTGTAAAATACAGACTCAAACATGACTTGTATTGCAAAACTGGGCTGTCGTCTGACTTAAGCTGGATGAAGTCTTCATGTGTCGTATTGAATTATCACAAGTATCGTTTAGTCAATTCTATCAATATTTGGCTGATTGTGGCTTTGTGTCAACATACTGTACACGACATGTGGATAAGTGCCACTTGACACGGACCTAGGGGCAATGTCTGACAAGACACCCCCAAAGTCTCGTGTCGAGTCGTGTCGTGTCGAGTGAGAAAACTCACTCACACTGGTCGTACGGGCTGCACACGAGATGTTGTGCACGTTCATTTTTCTGCCCTGACACGCGTGCGGACACGCTTGGACACGCGTCTAGGACACGATGCAGGGGCATACACGTGTAGCCCTATATGTGGCGAACACGTGGGCACGAGCACGAGTCATGTCGTACCCTGTGTCGTGCGTACACACGTGCGCGATGCAGCTGTGCACAGCGTGTATGTGATTGTTTTGAGGCTTTGACATGCTGTGTCCGGCTCTAGGGTGACACAAAAACACTCCTGGGACACGTGCACATGTGTATGATGTTTTACCAACTGTTTAATTTGCATATTAACAAGTTTTTATGGATCGAATTGGGAATTCCTATTTATCACTGATACATAGGTTCTGTTCTACAAATCCTGAACTTTTCATTCCTTTTAAACTGAAATGTTAGGGTTTAATTGACATGTTTAATCCATTTACATGTTTATTAGTAAATGCTAAGTGGGATTAGCATGTTAGGTTAGGTTTTCATTTGAGAAATGGATTTTGGATGTTGAACTGTCAATGTGGGTTAACTGAGTCCCTGAGTTTTATTCTCAGTTTCCTGAGGATTATGAATGGTCATTTACGTTATTCAGTTTCCTGTCACTTTGACACACTCAATACCATGCAAACACACACACACTCGACACTCCTAACTGCCGCAGACACACATACACAACATTGGGAATTTCGATTTGGGTTTAGGACTAGTAGACTCATGCACGTTTTCAGTTTCGAATTCCTGAAATCAGGTTCCTGTTTTTAAACTGATTTTTGACGTTAATTACCATGTTAATTCCCTTACATATGCATTAGATTACTTGAATGATTGGTTCCATGCTAGCTAGGACCTTGACTGGATTTGACTGTTCCTGTTTTCTAGTATTTTCTGAGTTTACACATCACTTAAAACCTGATTTTCCCCACACCCTTCACTACATCACACATGGACTGATTTAGAATTCCTAAGTTAATACCCTAAGTAGTTCACTGTCAATTCACTATCTACACACATTGATTCATGTCACATACATACCATAATATGTTCACACTCTAGTCTAGGTTGCCACCCTAAAACCTGATTACTGTCAACCTATTGCCACTCACACACTCACCAACACATTTTACCCCTATTTGATTCCCTGCCAACCCTGAATCACTCACATCTTACTGTTTACACACACACATATGTCTCCAAACCTGAGAACTAATCTACCTACTGTCCTATACACACGTACATGGCTGTTACATATTGGCACAAAACTTTTCCTGAGTTGACACCCATATGGTACTCTCATAGCTCACCAATTTCAGTTTTTCATACACACACACAGGAACACCTAGCCCAGTTTTCCCAAAGCCCTACACACACATTGATATATACATCTAGCCTACATTCATGTATCACACAATAGTGTATCACAAGTGCACTCACACACACAAATTGTGTGTCACACACATTGATACATTACACTGTCTTTTATGTAAACACACACTCTTTTATCATGTACACATACACCCTATTTATATTCACCCATTGTATCACACACACACATGTACACAAACATCCTCACATGTAACCTCCCCTTATCACCCTAGGTATATATATATGTGTATATATATGAAGCCTATATGTGCATATGTTTGTTAATTATATTAAATTAGATATAGTTTGATATGTGTTATGTGTAGAATGCATGATATAGCCTATGGGCACATAGTCTGTGGTGTATCCCTATGTGATACAGCCTGTGTGTATGGCTTGAATGCCAGTGTAGGAGTGTGGTTAGCTTGTATAGCCTAAAAATTGGGTGTGCTTGCTAGAATAGGCTGGTTAGGCCTAGTGGGACTTGTTTGGCTTAGGCTTGACCTAGTTGACTTAGTTCGACTAGTCTAGTTTGACTGGAGTTGACCAAAAGTCAACATTTAGTCTGGATGTGACCAATTGACCTAGTTTGACTAGAGTATTAACTTGGGTTGACCCAGAGTTGACCAAGTTTGACTTGGACCTAGTTTGATCTAGACAGTTGACCAGGATTGACTTAGAGTTTACTTTGACCTAGATTGGCCTAGAAATTATGTAGATTGCATTGCATCTTTCAATTCTCTTGTATTTTACATATCATGACCCATACTATTCTGTTTAGGATATTGTGACTCTGTTGCAGACATCTGACATTATACTACTCTTTTCAGAGTATCAGGCGAGTACATTAATTCTCTGATAGTTCTTCCATTTACTTGTCGTTTACTAAATTTCAGTTGTAGCTAGTTCTATCTGATTCTCTGTTTCAAACACGATTTGATATTACTGGATCCATTTCATGCGACACTCACTTATTATGTCTGGCCTCTATTTCTGGAACCACCTACTGGAACCACCCTGGAATTAAATACTGGAACCACCCTAGAATCATTTACTGGAACCATTCGTGTACTGGCTGGACTTATACCTATTTTCGTGTCGGATTATGGATTCACTTGTACTTGCTGGGCGGAGAAATATTAGAATAGGCATGTGAACTTACCCAAATACTGGAACCACTCCCTTGGAATTATACTGGAACGATAGCCATCCCACACTTGGCCGAGTGTGCGGTGTGCCGTATTACCTACAGCCGTTCACATGTCGATCCCGATATTTTTAAACACACTGTTAGAGTATAGGCTGGACTCACCCTGGAACCTTTGATCATCGACTGGACTCACCTCATACTTGACCCATCTTGTACTGGAACCACCTGGTATCAGATTCATGTTGTCTGGATTTACTTGGGTTTTACACTTGTTTACAATTACATTCTGGACTTATATCATGTTGTTCTAGTTCAGCTAATTTTTATTTACAGTCTTTATTGCTATGATTCTTCTCTTGTTTTTACTTACCTTACTTTCCTTGTATCTTAACTGTTTCTCTATACCATCACCTGTATACAAACTACCATGTTTCATCAATGTAACTGCTTATAACTGCTTTATAGTTCTTTGTTATTTACTTGGGATTTCTTGATGAGTTGTACTCGTTCCTGTCCTGACTGGACCTGTTGAAATTTTACAGATGATTGCCCTGAGGATACATGCCCTACATATTATGGACCCGGAGACGGGATGACTACATTTGGCCCCGACACTCAGGAGTGACCGGGATTTAGTTTAGTGGACTAGCATATGTTTTTATGTTGAATTTGTTATAGAAGATTTGAGACTTGTATAGTATTTGAGATTTGTTGTGAGTTGTTATTATTTTAGTAGTTGTCTTCTATTCTTAGTTAATTCTTCTGTGATTATCTTATCGTGCTTAGACTGTGATTGAGTTACAATATTTTATACTTATTCTCCGTTCAGAGTTGATCATGATGAGTACATTATAATTACGTGAGTTGCTGGTTAGATAGTAACCTAGGACAGCGCTCTACCACCGACACTGCGGCGTAGGCTGGGCGTCGTTACGTATTCGTACCCTTACAGTGGGTACGGGTCGTGACACATTTTTAGTGGTGGCCCATGCAGGTCGAGAGTCGCATTAGTGCGATATCGTGGTAGTACGGCAACTTAGTTGTACTGCTGCGAGCCTGCGATAGGATTGAGAGATAGGCTTTAACGGAGAGGTACTCAATCACAGTTAGGAAAAATTTTGCTTCAATTAATGCCATCTACATATCTTACTGACTTGTCTTCCTTGCAATAAATTGTCCTCCTTTGATTTATCGATTCCTGCTCAGTATTGACTTCCTTTTCGATCTGTCTTCAGGATGGTGGAGACACGATCACATCGCTCTGGTACAGCAGCCGCTGGAGAGGGGTCTGCCACCTCTCGTCTTCAGCAGCCACTTCCCGGTACGCAGCCCTAGTCATGCCAGCTGGGGTGGGTGTCTCAGCAGCTTTCGGAGGAGCACCTCCACCAGCTGGGAGGCAGAGTCCGGTGCTTCCCGAGATCCTTCCACCGCAGCAGCCTCCACCTGTGGCGATGGTAGATGCTGCTCATCTATTTTCTATCGTAGAGAGGATTCTGGCGTCTCACCAGCAGCAGTGGCAGACTGCCAATTATTGTCAGGGGATTGACGAGGCCTACCAGCTAGTTCGTACTACAGTAGAGATAGTGACTGCTCGGGGAGAGCAGCAGCAGCCTTACCAGAAGGAGAAGGATATATAGGACTTTCAGAAGATGTATCCTAGAGAGTTCCTGGGTACAGAGGGCATCCATTATGCAGACGATTTGATCGAGCATATCGAGAAGATATTCAGACTAGCGGAGATACCAGCTCGACTCCATATCGAGGCGGCGGGCAGTCAGATGTAGGACTTAGCCCGTGCATTATATCAGACAGATCCCAGGGTGGGAGTTGAGGGCCAGACTTGGACACAGTTCAAGAAACTGTTCAAGGAGCAGTTCTTTCCTGATGTGGCCTTGGGAGGCATAGAGGCACAGTTTCAGAGCCTGGTTCAGGGGAACCAGTTAGTAGCTGAGTATGCTGGGGAGTTTTGTAGATTGGCCTGGTTCATAGATGACTTGACTGAGAAGACGAAGGTGAGGAAGTTCCGCCGGGGTTTGATTAGGGAGGTTAGGTCACTGACCAAGAGTGACCGGAACGCTACCTACGCGGAGATCTTTTCTGAGGCTATGGCAGCGGAGGACGACCTGGGGTTGAAGTTAAAGAGGGGTCGGGACTCCCAGGGTGGTAGCAGCAGCGGAGGTCCGGCCAAGAGGCCTCACGTGATGATTCAGCAGGCACAGGCACCAATGAGAGTGCAGCAGGTACAGCATCAGCATAGAAGACAGGACCGCGGGGTGCCGACTTGTGCCTAGTGCAGGAAGGCAGGGCATGTTTGGGAGTCTTATAGGAGGAGGCTGAAGGTTTGTCTATTCTGTCGGTCTGGTGCTCACAAGATGATAGACTATCCCACTGCACCTCCTTATGAGGGAGCTAGGCCACCTGTAGCTCAACACCAGAGGGGTAGAGCTTTTGTGATGGCGGTCGAGGAGACCGACACTGCAGGTGATGGGTTAGCAGGTTTAACCTTCTCATTCTTCCTCTCCACTTTCCTGTGTGATTTCCTTAGTACCTGCCAGGATATTGCTTATGATTGATAGATAGCGTAGCTACCCTGTTCGAGACTATGGAATCGCGACCAGTAAGATTTTGGTTACATGATTATCTCTTGACCTTGATTGTTTGGGTTGACCTAGAAAGGGTACGATCATTTTAATTTCGAGGGCGAAATTTCTTTAAGGAGGGTAGGATTGTAACACCCAATTTTTCAGGTGAGGGTATTTTTGTAATTTTGTAATTATAATTATTATTTATTGATAATTATTTCACATTATGATTTTTGGTGATTTTTTAATAATTTTTAAACTATTTAAAAATAGCTTTAAGTCATGACTTGTGATTTTGATGTGCTGCTAGTGAAACCCTAGTGACTGCATGACCTAGAGCCTACCTATGTCATTAGGATGATTTAATTATCATTTTTAGCCTAGGGATAATTTGGTCATTTTGACTTATTTGAATTATTTGATGATTTATTGAATTGGTGATTTCTAGTTTGACTTTGACTTGTTGAGACCTAGTGGACTAGCCTAGAACCTAACCCTAGCCATGGTGACCCTAGTCTAACTTGAGTTAACCCATTTTAGTCATTAGAGATTAGTTTTAGAATGAGGGGATTTGGTTTAGTTAATTTAAGTCATGGCTTATGGTTTCATGAAATGACTTATGGCTTAATTATTTAATTGATCATGACTTAAGACCATGGGCCATTTAGTGAACCCTAACCCTAATTATTGAGCTTATGACCAGCCATAGGGATCCCCACCCTATATAAACACTTATTCATTAGGGTTGCCTCTTTTTATCATTCCAACACTTGGAGAAAGAAAGGTATTTTTTCCCCTTCCAAAAATTCCCATTTTATTCATTTGATCTCCTTTTTCATCCTAGTCTTTTGCATTGGGTTCTAATTGAAGTTTATGGACTGTTGGTGGAGAGCTATTTCAGTTTGGGATCAATTTGGAGCATTTGGCCATCAAGAAGAACACCCCCCATTTGAAGCCTTTTCTTGCAAATTGCACCTATAGGAAAACCTTTTAAATTGTATTATTATTTTGATTTCTTTGCATATTAGTCTAGGTTTAGGTGTCCCCTAGCTGTACCTCGAATTTGGGTGGATTTCGTGTCCGTTTGGTGTCCGTATCGGGCACGTGACATAGTGTACGTATAGGTGTTCGATAGAACGCCCCTTAGGAATTTATTTTCAATTTTTGAAAATATAATTACATGAATTGGTAGACCTTAGTATGTACATTAAATTTTGTGAAGGGTGTTAGGTGTTTTTGTGTCATTTTGTGTCAGTTTTTGCTGTTGGATACGAGTGCACTATCCTGCTCACTGACACCTCGTGTGCACTGTACACGACACGTGGACACGTGCCATTTGACACGGACCTAGGGGCAATGTCTGACAAGACACCCCCAAAGTCTCGTGTCGAGTCGTGTCGTATCGAGTGAGAAAACTCACTCGTACTAGCCGCACGGGCCGCACGCGAGCTGCTGTGCGCCCTCATTTTTCTGCCCTGACACGTGTACGGACACACCTGGACACGCGTCTAGGACACGGTGCAGGGGCATACACATGTAGCCCTATATGTGTCGAACACGTGGGCACGAGCATGAGTCGTGTCGTGCCCTGTGTCGCGCGTGGGACACGCGTGCACACGTACACGACGCAGCTGTGCACAGCGTGTCTGTGATTGTTTTGAGGCTTGGACATGTCGTGTCCGGCTCTAGGGTGACACAAAAACACTCCTGGGACACGTGCACATGTGTATGATGTTTTACCAACTGTTTAATTTGTATATTAACAAGTTTTTATGGATCGAATTGGGAATTCCTATTTATCACTGATACCTAGGTTCTGTTCTACAAATCCTGAACTTTTCATTCCTTTTAAACTGAAATGTTAGTGTTTAATTGACATGTTTAATCCATTTACATATGTATTACTAAATGCTAAGAGGGATTAGCATTTTAGGTTAGGTTTTTTATTTGAGAAATGGATTTTGGATGTTGAACTGTCAATGTGGGTTAACTGAATCCCTGAGTTTTATTCTCAGTTTCCTGAGGATTATGAATGGTCATTTACATTATTCAATTTCCTGTCACTTTGACACACTCAACACCATGCAAACACACACACTCGACACTCCTAACTGCCACAGACACACATACACAACATTGGGAATTTTGATTTGGGTTTAGGACTAGTAGACTCATGCACGTTTTCAGTTTCGAATTCCTGAAATCAGGTTCCTATTTTTAAACTGATTTCTGATGTTAATTACCATGTTAATTCCCTTACATATGCATTAGATTACTTGAATGATTGGTTCTATGCTAGCTAGGACCTTGACTGGATTTGACTGTTCCTGTTTTTCTGTTTAACAACTGTCAATTTTTTGAGTTTACACATCACTTAAAACCTGATTTTCCATACACCCTTCACTATATCACACATGGACTGATTTAGAATTCCTAAGTTAATACCCTAACTAGTTCACTGTCAATTCACTATCTACACACATTGATTCATGTCACATACACACCACAATATGTTCACCCTCTAGTCTAGGTTGCCACCCTAAAACCTGATTTCTGTCAACCTATTGCCACTCACACACTCACCAATACATTTTCCCCCTATTTGATTCCCTGCCAACCCTGAATCACTCACATCTCACTGTTTACACACACACATATGTCTCCAAACCTGAGAACTAATCTACCTACTGTCCTATACACACACACATGGCTGTTACATATTGGCACAAAACTTTTCCTGAGTTGACACCCACATGGTACCCTCATTGTTCACCAATTTTAGTTTTTCATACACACACAGGAACACCTAGCCCAGTTTTCCCAAAGCCCTACACACACATTGATATATACATCTAGCCTACATTCATGTATCACACAATAGTGTATCACAAGTTCACTCACACACACAAATTGTATGCCACACATATTGTTACATTATACTGTCTTCTATGTAAACACACACACTTTTGTCATGTGCACATATACCCTATTTATATGCACCCATTGTATCACACACACACATGTACACAAACATCCTCACATGTAACCTCCCCTTATCACCCTAGGTATATATATGTGTATATATGTATATATATATGAAGCCTATATGTGCATATGTGTGTTAATTATATTAAATTAGATATAGTTTGATATGTGTTATGTGTGGAATGCATGATATAGCCTATGGGCACATAGCCTGTGGTGTATCCCTATGTGATACAGCCTGTATGTATGGCTTGAATGCCAGTGTAGGAGTGTGGTTGGCTTGTATAGCCTAGAAATTGGGTGTGCTTGCTAGAATAGGCTGGTTAGGCCTAGTGGGACTTGTTTGGCTTAGGCTTGACCTAGTTGACTTAGTTCGACTAGTCTAGTTTGACTGGAGTTGACCAAAAGTCAACATTTAGTCTGGATGTAACCAATTGACCTAGTTTGACTAGAGTATTGACTTGGGTTGACCCAGAGTTGACCAAGTTTGACTTGGACCTAGTTTGATCTAGACAGTTGACCAGGATTGACTTAGAGTTGCATCTTTCAATTCTCTTGTATTTTATATATCATGACCCATACTATTCTGTTTAGGACATTGTGACTCTGTTGCAGACATCTGACATTATACTACTCTTTTCAGAGTATCAGAAGAGTACATTCTCTAATAGTTCTTCCATTTACTTGTCGTTTACTATATTTCAGTTGTAGCTAGTTCTATCTGATTTTCTATTTCAAACACGATTTGATATTGCTGGATCCATTTCATGTGACACTCACTTATTATGTCTGGCCTCTATTTCTGGAACCACCTACTAGAACCAACCTGGAATCAAATACTGGAACCACCCTGGAATCAATTACTGGAACCATTCGTGTACTGGCTGGACTTATACCTATTTTCGTGTCGGATTATGGATTCACTTGTACTTGCTGGGCGGGAAAATATTAGAATAGGCATGTGAACATACCCAAATACTGGAACCACTCCCTTAGAATTATACTGGAACGATAGCCATCCCACACTCGGCCAAGTGTGCGGTGTGCCGTATTACCTACAGTCGTTCACATGTCGATCCCGATATTTTAAAACATACTGTTAGAGTATAGGCTGGACTCACCCTGGAACCTTTGATCACCGACTGGACTCACCTCATACCGGACCCATCTTGTACTGGAACCACCTGGTATCAGATTCATGTTGTCTGGATTTACTTGGGTTTTGTTCTTGTTTACATTTACATCCTGGACTTATATCATGTTGCTCTAGTTCAGCTAGTTTCTATTTACAGTCTTTATTGCTATGATTCTTCTCTTGTTTTTACTTACCTTACTTTTCTTATATCTTAACTGTTTCTCTATACCATCACCTGTATACAAACTACCATGTTTCATCAATATAACTGCTTATAACTGCTTTATAGTTCTTTGTCATTTACTTGGGATTTCTTGATGAGTTGTACTCGTTTCTGTCCTGACTGGACCTGTTGAAATTTTACAGATGATTGTCCTGAGGATACATGCCCTACATATTATGGACCCGGAGACAGGATGACTACATTTGGCCCCGACACTCAGGAGTGACCGGGATTTAGTTTAGTGGACTAGCATATGTTTTCATGTTGAATTTGTTATAGAAGATTTGAGACTTGTGTAGTATTTGAGATTTGTTGTGAGTTGTTATTATTTTAGTAGTTGTCTTCTATTTTTAGTTAATTCTTCTGTGATTATCTTATCGTGCTTAGACTTTGATTGAGTTACAATATTTTATACTTGTCCTCCGTTCGGAGTTGATCATGATGAGTATATTATAATTGCGTGAGTTGCTGGTTAGATAGTAACCTAGGATAGCGCTCTACCGCCTACACTGCGGCGTAGGCTGGGCGTCGTTACGTATTCGTACCCTCATTGTGGGTGCGGGTCGTGACACATATGCTACTACATGACCATGCTGCATCAATAAACATCCTAATCCCTTCCCGGATGCATTACTGTATATCAAAAATCCTCTCGGGCCTGTTGGTGGTGTCAAGATAGGTGCAGTGGTTATGCACTTCTTCAACTCATCGAAAGTGGCTTGACACTCATTTGTCCATACAAAATCTTGATCCTTGCAAGTTAGTCTAGTCATAGGCCCCGCTATTTGAGAGTAATCTTCTACGAACCTTCGATAATGTGGGTGCATCACAACTCTCTCCTTCTTCTTTAGTGAACTCAAACTTCGTCTCATTCGGTGGTCTAAAGACGATATTGCCCCAATAGTAGTCTATCAGAGCAAAATGCTGGCTCAACCAGTCTATTCGAGAACCACATCGAACGTAGGCATAGAAAATACAAGGAGTCATGCTCTCATCTCTGTACCATATATCACTACAGGACAAAGTCTACAAACACCACTAACATGTACAACTTCTCCTCCAGTGAGGATTCTAATATTCTTAGATAAGGGTGTTGTTAGTACTGTTTTTTTCGCTATACGTATTTTTAGTATACGTGTACAAAATTTTGACTCGTATCTTGACTTGTTTAGCATGGCTTGGCTTGGTCGGGTCTTGGTTTAGCTTGGCTTGGTTTATTTTGGTTTGGTTTAGATTTTTGTTGGAGATGGAAAGGGTTGATATAAATATCAACTTTCCTCTCTCTCCTCATTACTTCTTTATTTACTCCTCTTCCTCCATTAAACCTCTCCACCCACCTTAGGCAAGTCCAACTTGCTTTATGGAGGAACCCCATTTTTATTGTTCTACTGTCTTCCCTACAAGTTTTTAAGACTCTTTAGTACTTAGCATTTTTCATTTTGGTGGATAATTTCTTATAGATCTAAGTTTACTCAAATCTCGGTTTTCTTCGGTTTCGATCTACCAAACTTCATTATTTTCAAGTTTTGATTATTCAATGTTGTAGAGAATTTGATTCTACCCAAAATGGACCTTTGAAAACCCAAATTTTGATTTGTTTTGAGTGATTTATGAACTTGGAATGTTCATGGGTTCCATGAACTCATGTTCTCGGATTTTAGAAGATGAGCAATGCTGGGAGCATAGCCATAAATATGCACCCAAGCCACACAGCTTCATGCTTAGGGCGCATAGCTCTTATTATGCGCCCATGGCCTTCATCGCTTAGGCACATAGGCTCTGGCATGAGTTTTAGGCCAAAAGCCTCCCCTGCCTAAGCGCATAGCCTTTATATGCGGCCAAGTGCACCATCTTTCCCCTGCTTGGGTGCATAGCCCTTATTATGTGCCCACTTTCCATGGAAGATAGTCTCCTGGCTTCTTTCTAAGTGCACCATGTCTCCCTCTTATGGGCGCATGCATGTGGGCGCATAGCCCTGGGTGCATGCCTTCCCTAATGCGTGACTCTCCATGATACTACTAGCCTTAGGCGCATAGCCCTAGGTGCATAGTCTTGGGCGCATGCCATTCCCTGTGTATGTTGACCTTAGGCGTATAGCCCTAGCCGTATAGTCTTGGGCGTATGCCATTCCCTGTGTATGTTGACCTTAGGAGCATAGCCCTAGGCACATAGTCTTGGGCACATGCCATTCCTTTTGTATGTTGACCTCAGTCGCATGTTAACCATGACACCCCATTTGACCATTGGTGCCATTTCGGGCTAGGTTAATTCTTGTTGCATTATCCATGCTTATCCTCATGCTCCAAAGTATAAGTTGTGACCCTTGAGTATGATGGGCATACCACTATGATAGCCTTGTACAATGTTATTATCTGTGCCACTTGCGTGCTTTGAGCTTAATTACGATCTCAGCATGGCATGTACCCTCTCTGATAACTCCTTCAATGGACCATCGTGGCGCACTCTTGACCAAATAAATTCATGGTATACAAGTACCCCTAACATGAACACGATATGACAACATGGCTTTATATTATAATTCCTGATAGTAACCCATCGTGGTGCACTCTTGACAAGTAACTTGACATGATAATTCTTGATGGTGGTCCGTCGTGACGCACCCTTGACATGATAAGTAATAACATGACATGAACAATCTTGATAGTGGCCCGCCAAGGTGAACTCTTGACAAGTAATCTTGATAAGTAACCTAACATGATAATCTTGATATGTTGTTGTGACAGCTATCTTGACTTGCTAAGTAACTCTTGTCTTGACACCGTGGGTGATTGTGCTTGTATAAGCTCCAAGTCTCATCTTGCATCATGTCTAGGACATGGATTCATGGTTACCATGGTCAGGGATTTGTACAGAATCTGACTATATTAACAACTAGATTGATCAAGTAGTTCATAGTAGGATTTCCCAGTCACAGGCAATCCCATTATCTAGGTACCTCAAGTGGACTTGTATCCTGCCGACGAGTAGGGCACATTTTCTGCACACTGTCATGTGTTGCACCCCCAAGTCACCTAATCAACTCTCTCAACCTGCGAAAGGATAACTGGATAGTCTGCAGGGTTTGTGACTGCTGGAATATCTTATTGCATCTTGTAGTAATTAGGCTTGTGATAACCCTAGTTAGTTAAAGTATCAAACCGTACTCCTTGCTTGGCCGTGATTGATGAATGGAGTCTAGTCTAGTCTTCTCTAGAAAAGGCCAGTACATGGCTACTTCAGCACGTTACTGTTTATGCTTTACTTTATCTATAATTGGTTAGAGACTAAGTTCAATTTGATTTACGGGTTGTATCTTCGTTACCGGAACAGTTTTTTAGTTATCTTATCGTTTATCACCCTACTCTCATAACTCCAGTTTTCTTGTTATTATTTATGTCTTGCGTTCTAACATGTTGGTTTTAGTTCTTAGGTGAAGCCTCCTTTATGGCACTTGCTCTTTCTAGAGTCTGACCCAGCTGGTTTTGTATGGCCAGATTTTGGAGTAGCTCCCGAGGATCTTCCAGCCTCCAGCAAGATGGTGAAAAACTAACGCAACCCTGGCAATGAGTGGGTCTTATTTTTCTCTCCCACTCCATTGTAAATTATTCTTTTGAGGCGTTTAGCCATCGAGCAAGTATTAGCTCGTGTTAAAAGCTTATATTTCTGTCTGCCTAAGGGCTATAACATGATTGACAAATCCTAGGGTTGATCATGTATGAATATAACTCTGGCTAGTCTTCGTATTTTGTATGACTAGCTAGCATCATGATCATCTTAATATGTAATATATGTGATGCCTTACTTGCATGTATGATGATCTTCCATCTTGTTATATTTACTTGCTTGCTTGAGATTGAGACACTAGGCTTGTCCTTTACCGTAAGAGACTGTTGGCTTGTAGATAAACCCTTATGCATCTAGACAGCCGTGACCGTAAATCAAAGTGAGATCCCCTTAAATGTACGTAGCTGGCTATGTCTGTCCCCTACTCTCCAGTATTCTAGTTCTGGGGCGTGACATAGTTTAAGTGGTAGCCCATACAGGTCTTGTAAATCAAAATGTGTGAGGGTTTCACTGAATAGATGTCTCAATCAGCATTCGCCCTTGATCCCTACTCGCGTCTTCTAATCTTTCTGAAATCTTGACCTGATCACATGCTTATATCCTCGATCTATCTTGGTACTTCCTTATTATTCCCTATATCATTTCTTCAGTGGCATTGCTTCTATTCCTACCGATCAGCAAGGTGGAGCACCTGAAGTGAACCAGTAGCAATCTGGGGACTAATCCTGCACTCTGGAGCAGCTTCCCAAGTAATGTATTCTAGGAACCCAGAGCCCCTGGTTCAGCCAGTCTAGCCTACAGAGCCTAACAATAGAACCCTGGTGGGACTCATTAGAGAATTGCTTGTATCACAAGATCGTCAGTGTGATGCCCTGTACCAGATAGTACAAGATGCTATGGGCAAAGTTGGTTATCAAGGGAATAACGCGGCCAATAGCTTCAAACTTCTGAACCCTCCCTTCTTTGATGGAAGTGAAGATGTTATTGCTACCGATGCTTGGCTTCAGGACATAGACGTTATTCTGGAGGCCGCTAGGATTCTAGAGGATGAAAAGGTGGAAGTTATGCGCCTGCAATTATTGGACTTAGCCCGTAGTTGGTGGACGATGCTAGTAGTTGGATTAGCAACACCTATTTTGTGGACGGTATTCAACAACAAGTTCCAGACAAAGTATTTTGATGCAGTAGCTCGGTATGATCTGCAAACGAGATTCACTAATCTTAAGCAGATGGGAAGGACGGTCGATAGATATGAGGCCGAGTTTTCAAGGCTTAGTCGGTTTGCACCCACCTTGGTGGCGATCGAATTAGACCGAGCCCAATGATTCCAGTAGGGGCTCCATCTAGATATTATTATATCAGTGGAGTAGTTTGAGCACCAGACGTTTGATGTCGTCTTGCGAGCAACGAAGAGGCATGAGTATACTTTTTAGATAATAGTAGATCGAACCGGAAGAAGGAAGAGGTCCCATGGACAAATATCCCGGTCATGAGCACCAGCCCCGACAGCTAGGGCTTTGACTATTGGAGCTCCTAGGAGAGCAACTACAGTTTTGTCGGTTCAGTACTCGACAATGATGTATACTCAGTAACAGAAGCAGAAGTAGTCTTCCGTAATGGGCTACACTCATTGTGGAAAGCCAGAACACGTGGTTTCGGAGTGTCGTAGAGCACAGGGATTATGCTTGGCTTATGGGACACCGGACCACAAGATTGGGTCCTATCCGAATAAAGCCAGTTCTTCATCATCAAACCTTACCAGTCCATCGGAGGGGACTAGCACCAAAAGGACAGGGACATGCTATGGCTCTGACCGTGCAACAGCAGTACCATCCTCCGAGGCCATTGTCGCCTCAGGCTCAACAGTATGCTCAAGCTCAGATTCACAATAGGCAGAGAGCTTACTAGCAGAGAGGAACAGCACCGAGAGGATAGGGACATGCTATGGCTCTGACCGTGGTAGAAGAATTGGCATCAGGTGAGGTGGCGGCATGTACCATTCTCGTCGATTCTTTTCCAGCATCTGTATTATTTGATTCGGGTGCATCGTATTTATTTATGTTCGCACGATTTGCTACACGGATAGGATTGGAGCCCGAGTCATTATTAGTAAGGCTCAATATCTTACTGGTAACGGTCTTGTGGGGGTAGATAGAGTCTTTTCCTCGTATCGACTCGTAGTTAGCGGTAGAGAGTTTTTCGCTAGATTGAAAGAAATTTTGATGACCGACTATAATGTGGCACTAGAAATGGATTGGTTAATAGATCAATACGCAATAATAGACTGCCATATTGGCAAAATTATTTTTGGTATTCCAGGCAAACTATAGTTTTTATTTTCTAGAGGCAAAGTAGAACCTTCTCCACCAGTATTGTGGATGGCAGTAGCAGAAGCGGTTCAGTTTCCCAGAATAGTAGAAGAATTTCCTGATGTATTTCCCAAAGAGCTTCCATGCATGACCCCAGAGAGAGAGATAGTGTTCACCATTAATTTGCTTCCAGGGATGGTAACAGTGTCAGAGAGAGTCTACAGAACGATACCTTCAGAATTGGAGATCTTATACAAGATGATTGAAGAACTCAGAACCAAGGGATTCGTTCATGCTAGTGGATCAACTTGGGGAGCATCAATGCTTCTTGTGAAAAAAAGGATGCTATGCCAAGATTATGTGTCGATTATTGTACCTTGAACTCTGTAACAATCAAGAATAGATATCCCCTACCAATTATAGATGATTTATTCGATCAACTCAAAGGAGCGACAGTATTCTCGAAGATTGACTTACGGTAGTGGTACCATCAGATAAGAGTTAGAGAGCAAGGCATTCCAAAAACAACATTCAGATCGAGGTATGGACATTGGGAGTTCGTCGTTATGCTATTTCGTTCGACCAATGCGCCAGCCGTATTCATGGACCTCATGAATCGTATCTTCATGCCCTATTTGGACCAGTTTGTGATAGTGTTTATAGATGACATCTTAGACTATAGCAAGAATGAGGCAGAGTATGAGCAGCATCTCCGTGTAGTTCTTCAGATTCTCAGGGAGCACCAGTTGTTTGCGAAGTTCAGTAAGTATAAAATTTGGCTGGATCGTATTTCGTACTTAGGACATATCATTACTAGAAGTGGAGTGGAAGAGGACCCCCAGAAGATAGTGGCTATAGAGACATGGCCAGTACCCAGTACCGTTGCAGAAGTTTACAGTTTTCTAGGATTGGCAGGCTATTACCGGCAGTTTGTATCAGACTTTGCTCGAATTTTAGCACTACTGACACAGTTGACCCGCAAGGATATTGTTTGGACAACAGAATGTCAGAGTTCATTTGAGAAGTTGAAGCAAGGACTGATGACGACCCCCATTCTCATGCTTCCAGATGGGACGGGAGGATTTTCGGTTTATTGTGATACTTCCGAAAGAGGATTGGGATGGGTGTTGATGTAGCATTATGCATCACTTCAGCTTCGTGATCATGAGAGGAATTACCCAACTCACGACTTGAAATTAGCAGCGGTGGTTTTCGCTTTTAAGTTGTGGAGGCATTATTTGTAAGGAGATAGGGTAGAGATTTTTATCGACCACAAGAGTCTTAATTATGTGTTTACCTAGAAGGATCTTAACATGCGTCAGGGGAGATGGCTAGAGCTACTTGTGGATTACGACATCAACCTGCAGTGTCATCTTGGGAAGGCCAACGTTATTACAAATGCATTGAGCAGAAGAGCCGGAGTTTATTTCCTAACAGCATGGCCAGAGTTGTTAGCAGATCTTCAGAAGATGGGTATTAAAGTTGTTCTTTCCACAAATGTGTCATTGATAGCCAGTATGCAAGTTCAATCTAGTATAGTTGAGAGGATTAAGTTAGCTCAGTCAGAGGATTCTAAGCTTCAGCGGCTTAGGGT
Organism: Iris pallida; assembly: GCA_029216955.1. Taxonomy (NCBI): domain Eukaryota; kingdom Viridiplantae; phylum Streptophyta; class Magnoliopsida; order Asparagales; family Iridaceae; genus Iris; species Iris pallida. The sequence goes on along the minus strand of JANAVB010028000.1, from coordinate 19,574,017 downwards.
AGAATGTGTAGCAGGACAGAGAGCAGAGTTATATATTCATACGGATGGTACACTTCGACATGGAAGACGTCTTTGTGTACCTAGTGGTGATATCAGGCAAGAGATTATGGCAGTAGCTCACAGTTCACAGTATTCGATTCATCCTGGTGGTACGAAGATGTATCATGATATCCGTCAATATTTCTGGTAGAATGGTATGAAGATGGAGATAGCCTGGTTCGTCTCTTGTTGTCTGGTTTATCATCAAGTCAATGTTGAACATCAAAGACCAACTGGACTTCTTCAACCCTTACCGATCCCAGAGTAGAAGTAGGAGCATATTACTATGGATTTGTAGCTGGGTTACCTAAATCCCTAGCTGGAAGAGATGTTATATGGGTTATAGTTGACTGACTCATGAAGGTAGCACATGTTATTCCTTTCAGAATTGGTCAGTCGATGGATCAGCTTGCAGAGATGTACCTCAGGCAGATAGTCAGGTTGCATGGAGTACCAGTTAGTATTGTATCAAATAGATATTCAAGATTTATATCACACTTTTGGCAGAGTCTTCAGAAGAGTTTGGGGACTCATCTCAAGTTCAGTTCAGCTTATCATCCGCAAACAAATGGTCAGCCAGAACGTACTATCCAGACTCTTAAAGATATGTTGTGGTCTTGTATACTTGACTTCGGTGGTTCATGGAAAGTGCATCTAATAGAGTTCTCCTATAACAACAGTTTCCAGGCCAGTATTAAGATGGCACCATTTGAGACATTGTATGGCAGAAAGTACAGATCCCTATTAGCATGAGATGATATAGGCGAGAGGCTGATGCTTGGTCCAGAGATGGTTACACAGACTATCGAGGTGGTCAGGCAAGTCAGAGATCATCTTCGAGTTGTGCAAGATCGCCAGCGTCATTGGGCCGATTCTCATGAGCGCCCCCTTGAATTTTCTATTGGCGATCATGTATTCCTTAGGATCTCACCTACCCATGGTGTCATTTGATTCGGCGTACGTAGAAACCTTAAAGCTAGGTATATAGGGCCGTTCGATATTCTTAAGCGAGTAGGTGATGTGTCCTATCGTCTCATTCTTCCGTCGTCGTTACATGAGGTACATGATGTCTTCTATGTATCCCAATTGCGACGGTATATCCCAGATCCGAGTCATGTCCTTGATCATTCAAAATTGGTTATTGGTACCAACCTTTCATATGAGGAAAGACCCGTATCCATATTGGACCGGAGAGAGAAGATACTCAAGAACAAGACTATTAGTCTAGTCCGTGTTGCTTGGGGTCATCACTCTTTGGGTGAGTCAACGTGGGAGCACGAGGATGTTATTCGATCGCGATATCCACTCATGTTTGACTCATAAAGTATATTGTTTATGTCTTATGCTTTTAATTCCTTGCTTGTATGAATGATTGCTTGATTGACTGCTAGTAGTAGATTGCTTATGATTAGTATAGCTTGTCCCGACATCTCTAGCCTCTTGATTAAATTCTGAGGACGAAATTCTTTTAAGGTGGGTAGAGTTGTCACTCCCGTTTTTCCGTTATACGTATTTTCAGTATACGTATACAGAATCTCGACCCGTATCTTGACTTGTCTAGCATGGCTTGGCTTGGTTTGGTCTTGGTTTAGCTTGGCTTGGTTTATTTTGGTTTGGTTTAGATTTTGGTTGGAGATGGAAAGGGTTGATATAAATGTCAACTTTCCTCTCTCTCTCCTCATCACTTCTTCATTTAGTCCTCTTCCTCCATTAAACCTCTCCACCCATCTTAGGCAAGTTCAACTTGCATTATGGAGGAACCCCATTTTTATTGTTCCATCGTCTTTCCTACAAGTTTCTAAGACCCTTTCGTACTTAGCATTTTTGATTTTGGTGGATAATTTCTTGTAGATTTAAGTTTACTCAAATCTTGGTTTACTTGGATTTTGATCTGCCAAACTTCATTATTTTCAAGTTTTGATTGTTCCATGTTGTAGAGAATATGATTGTACTCAAAATAGACCTTTGAAAACTCAAATTTCAATTTGTTTTGAGTGATTTATGAACTTGGAAAGTTTATGGGCGCATAGCCATCAATATGCTCCCAAGCCATACTTCTTCCTGCTTAGGGCACATAGCTCTTATTATGCGTCCAAGGCCTTCACCGCTTACGCGCATGGGCTCTGACATGAGTCATAGGCCCAAAGCCTCCCCTGTCTAAGCGCATAGCCTTTATATGCGGCCAAGTGCACCATGTTTCCCCGGCTTGGGCGCATAGCCCTTATTATGCGCCCACCTGCCATAGAAGATAGTCTCCTGGCTTCTTTCCAAGTGCACCCTGTCTCCCTCCCATGGGCACATGCATATGGGTGCATAGCCCTGGGTGCATGCCTTTCCTAATGCATGACTCTCCATGATACTACTAGCCTTAGGCGCATAGCCCTATGCGCATAGTCTTGGGCGCATGCCATTCCCTGTATATGTTGACCTTAGGCGGATAGTCCTGGGCACATGTCATTCCCTGTGTATGTTGACCTTAGGCACATAGCCCTAGACGCATAGTCCTGGGGGCATGTCATTCCCTGTGTATGTTGACCTTAGGCGCATGCTATCCATGACACCCCATTTGACCCGTGGCACCATTTCATGCCTGAATAATTCTTGTTGCATTATCTATGCTTGTCCTCATGGTCCACAGTATAAGTTGTGACCCTTGAGCACGATGGGCATACCCCTATGATAGGCTTGTATAATGTTATTATGTGTGCCACGTGCGTGCTTTGAGCTTAATCACGATCTCAGCATGGCATGTACCCACTCTGATAACTCCTTCAGTGGCCCGTTGTGGTGCACACTTGACCAAGTAAATTCTTGGTATACAAGTACCCTTAACATGAACACGACATGACAACATGGCTTTACATGATAACTCTTGATAGTGACCCGTCGTGATGCACTCTTGACAAGTAACTTGACATGATAATTCTTGATGGTTGTTCGTCGTGACGTACCCTTGACATGATAAGTAATAATATGACATGAATAATCTTGATAGTGGCCCGTCGAGGCGCACTCTTGACAAGTAATCTTGATAAGCAACCTAACATGATAATCGTGATATGCTGTTGCGACGGCTATCATGACTTGCTAATTAACTCTTATCTTGACAGCGTGCGTGATTATGCTTGTATAAGCTACATGACTCGTCTTGCATTATGTCTAGGACATGGATTCATGGTTTCCACGGTTAGGGATTTGAACTGAATCTCACTAGGTTAACAACTAGATTGATCAAGTAGTTCATAGTAAGATTTCCCAGTCACAGGTAATCCCTTTATCTGGGCGCCTCAAGTGGACTTACAGCCTGCCGACGAGTAGGGAACATTTCCAGCACACTGTCATAGGTTGCACCCCTAAGTCACCTAATCAACTCTCTCAACCTGCGGAAGGATAATAGGATTGTCTGCAGGGTTTGTGACTGCTGGAACATCTCATTGTATGTTATAGTAATTAGGCTTGTAATAACCCTAGTCAGTTAAAGTATCAAGCCGTACTCCTTGCTTGGCCGTGATTGATGAATGGAGTCTAGTCTAGTCTAGTCTAGACAAGGCCATTACGTGGTTACTTCAGCACGTTACTATTTATGCTTTAATTTATCGATAATTGGTTAAAGACTAAGTTCTATTTGATTTACGGGTTATAACTTGGTTACCGGAACAGTTTCTAAGTTATCTTATCGTTTATCACCCTACTCTCATAACTCCAGTTTTTTGTTATTATTTATGTCTTATGTTCTAAAATGCTGGTTTTAGTTCTTAAATGAAGCCTCCCTTGTGGCACTTGCTCTTTCTGGGGTCTGACCCTGCTGGTTTTATATGGACAGATTTTGGAGTAGCTTCCGATGATCTTTCAGCCTTCCAGCAAGATAGTGAATACTAGACGCAACCCTAGAAACGAGTGGGTCTTATTTTGCTCTCCTACTCTATTGTAAATTATTCTTTTGAGGCCTTTAGCCGTCGAGCAAGTATTAGCTCGTATTGAAAGCTTACATTCCTATCTGCCTATGGGTTGTAACATGATTGACAAATCCTAGGGTTGATCATGTATGACTATAACTCTGGCTAGTCTTTGCATTTTTTATGACTAGCTTCATGATCATCTGAATATGTAGTATATTGGATGCCTTACTTGCATGTCTGATGATCTACCATCTTGTTACATTTACTTTCTTGCTTGAGATTGAGGTGTTGACACAAAGTCACAGTCAACCAAATATTGACTACATTGACTAAATAATATTTGTATTAATTCAATACGACACACGACGACTACATTCAGTTCAAGACAGATGACAGCTCAGTCTCCGGCTCTCAGTGTGTTCTGGAGTCTGTATTTTATAATTTCATTGAGTCTAGACTTGTGTACTCTGAGTCATGCTGAGCTCTTGGAACTTAGTCTATAACCTATCCAAAATCCCTAGCTCCACTGAACCAAACACTGCCCAAAAAGCCCCTTTGAACCACTCTGTGCTCTGGAGACAGAGTTCGGGCCGAACTCTGCCTCCACCCAGAGTTCGGGCCAAACTCTGTCCCCTAGAAATCAGGAACCCTAATTTTAGGGTTAGCTGGTTGCTAGTTGTCCAACGGCCAAATTTTTGAATTTTCCTACCCGAATTCTGGCCGAATTCTGCCTATAAAAACACTATAAATAGGGCATGAATTCTCTCATTTCAATTCATCCAATCTTCTCTTCTCTTCTCTCTTATAAGCTCAATAAGCCATACCCTTCCCATCTACTAGCCACAAGCCTCCTAAGTCTCGAGTGCTCAGCATCTCTCAGTTAGGATTCTTGTGCAAGAGTCGAAGAAGTCGCTTGGATAATTCCAAGCAAATCGCCACTGCGATCCTCTGTTAGAAGTTGACGTGCTCTTCTGAAGAAAAGGTACGGGTTGTAAACTACTATTTCACAAATAGTGGATTTAATCCTGAGCTAGAGTTCTCAGGCCTGGACTAGTCCTCCACGAGGGAAACCAGGTTAAAATCGCTGTATTTGCGTATGCTCTTCTGCTCCTCATTTATTTTCCGCACTTTACTCTGATTATTTATTGTTGGTGAAAGAGTTATTTTTAATTGGCTATTTTTCTATATAAACTCTATTCACCCCCCTCTAGAGTTGCCAAACTGTTCTTCAATTGGTATCAGAGCTCTGTTCTCTTTACAAGGACTAACATCCTAAGAGCTGATCCATGGCAACCACACAATCCTTGATTTCCAATCATGGTGAAGGTCAGTCCACTCATAGGCCTCCCCTATTTGATGGGACTAACTACACATATTGGAAAACAAGGATGAGCTTCTATCTTAAGTCTCTAGACTTTGACCTGTGGACTGTCGTCACTGACGGTTACAAAAAGCCCGCCAGAATAGTTGTCGATGGTGACCTCATTGAGAAACCACACGACAAATATTCTGTCGAGGAGAAGAAACAGGCAAGTTTAGATGCTAGGGCTATTAATGCTTTATTCTGTGCTATAGACAGGAATGAGTTCAACAAGGTCTCTACATGCACCACTGCTAATGAAGTATGGAGACTTCTAGAAGTGACGCATGAAGGAACCACACAGGTCAAGGAATCCAAAATAAGCCGTCTCACTCAAGAATACGAAGCTTTCAAGATGAAGCCAAGTGAGACGATCACTCAAATGTTCACAAGATTCCTCAACATCATCAATCCTCTATCCTCGCTTGGAAAGCAGTACTCAAACCACGAGAAGATTCGTAAGCTGCTCAGAGGGCTACCAAAGATTTGGAACCCTAAGGTGACAGCCATCATAGAAGGAAACGATCTCACAACAATGTCAATGGAGACCTTGATGGGTAAGCTTATGACTCACGAGCTTGACCTCAAGGACTTCGAAGAGCCTGCTCCGAAGACCAGGGAGATCGCACTCAAAGCTCATCAACGAAGAGCTAATCATGATGAGACCGAAGAAGATAATTCGGATGATGAAGACCAAGCTCTCATGGTTCGCAACTTCAGGAAATTCCTTCGCTTCAATCGAAGGAAGAAGGAATCTCAAGAAGACGATGAAGAAGAACCAACTTGTTACGGTTGCAAGAAAACTGGACATGTCCGAAAAGACTGCCCATTCCTGAAGAAGAGCAACCGCTATGAGAAGCCATACAAAAGGAACTCATCAAAGAAATATGCCAACACAGGCATTTGGCATGAAAGTGAAGCGAGTGACTCTGAGGAAGAAAAGGACTCTCCTCAAGATACAGCAAATGTGTGCCTGATGGCAACTTCCAACAAGGTATCTAACGAAACTCTGGATGACTTCTCTTTTGATGAACTTGGCGATGCTTTCACTGATTTACTCGATGATCATAAAAAGGTCATCGGTAAATATAAACATGCCAAGGACAAAATCAAAAGTCTAGAAGATGAGATACAATGAATTTCTTTACTTCTTGATAATGTTAGAAACACATCACCCACTAATGACACTGATGAAGTATCCAAGCTTAAATTAAGCTTACATGATGCTGAAGCACGTATTGAGCAACAAACTCAAGAAATCACTACTCTCAACACGTTGCTTGCTGAAGAAAAGAGTAGACACAAGATTTCCATGACTAAGATTTATGGCTTAAATATTAAGGTTGATGAACTGCAAGCTGTTTCTAAAAGATTAGAAACCAAATTGGGTAAACAGGTTGTTCAACCTCAAACCCAATCACATGGGCACAACACCACTCATGCTAGTCAACCACGTCATTCTCATGCAGCACATAACCATGCATTTATATACACAAACTTTTACAAACCACGTGCACGTAAGAATAATTCTCACTCAGTACACACTCATCATGCACAAAGACACAATCAACATCACTCCACACATAAAAATCATCATGCCATGCCATATAGACAAAATCATCATGCAATGCCATATAGACAAGGTCCTCATATACCATATAGACAAAATCATCATGTCATGCAATATAGACAAAATCATCATGCCATGCCATCTAGACAATATCAGCATGTCACACATCATAGACAATACCATCATTCTATACCTCATAGACACCATCAACATGCCACTTATTCCATGCATAATCATCTTCACCATGCTAACTCTTCACATCATGTCCATCCTCATCATGTTGCTTACAGATATTATTCTCATGCTCCTAGTATAAATAAGAATGCTATCTGTACTTATTGTGGATCACATAGACACATCTCACCACAGTGCAGAGTTAGAAGACTTGTAGATAAAAAGATATATGCTTGGTTTCCAAAGACTAACTTTTCAGGACCCTCAAGAACTCGGGTACCAAAGGTCACATCTACTCTTGATGTAGGTGGACCTTCCCTCCTCAACTGAAAGTAAGTGGATTCTCGATAGTGGATGCTTGCGACATATGACGGGAGACGCAAATCTTTTTGCATCACTATCGATGAAGAGAGAAGGATACGTATCCTTCGGTAACAATCTTAAAGGGCACATTATAGGTAATGGTGTCATTGGTCATCCTCCTTCTCCTGTAATAAAGGATATCTGCCTAGTGACCGAGTTAAAGCATAACCTGCTCAGCATTAGTCATCTTGCTGATCATGGATATGATATTAACTTTGGACAAAACAGTTGCTACATCTATGATAGGTCAACAGGAGACATTGCTTTTGAAGGAAAAAGAGAGGACAACATCTATATTTTCTATCTTTCTATAAAAACTAACAATGCAGGTAGATGTCTATATGCCCACAAAGACGAACGACTACTTTGGCACCAGCGTCTTGGTCATGCCAACATGGATGCTATATCCAGGCTTTCTACCAAGAAGCTAGTGAGAGGATTGCCTGACATCACATTCAAAAAGGACACGATATGTGCCGAATGTGAACTAAACAAGGCAACTAAATCCTCGTTTCATTCCATCAACTCTGTAAGTACTACTAGACCCTTGCAATTACTTCATATTGATTTATTTGGTCCTAGTAGAATAGCTAGCCTTGGTGGCAAACTTTATGCATTTGTTATTGTTGATGATTTTTCGAGATTTACTTGGGTTTTTTTTCTCGCTAATAAGAGCGATGCTATTTCTGCTTTCAAAATTTTTGTAAAGAAAGTTCAAAACGAAAAAGGCTACATGATTACTCGAATCCGAAGTGATCATGGAGGCAAATTCGTAAATTATGATTTTGAAAGTTTTTGTAATGCAAATGGCTTTGATCATGAATTTTCTTGTCCTAGAACTCCTCAACAAAATGGTGTTGTGGAGCGGAAGAATAGAACTCTCGGCGATATGGCCAGAGTCATGTTGAATAAATTTTTACTTTCGAAATATTTTTGGGCAGAAGCTGTTAGTACAGCATGCCACATTTTGAATAGGGTGCTGATTCGTCCCATTACGAAGAAAACACCCTATGAGCTTTGGTTTGGGAGAACCTCCAATGTTTCTTATTTAAAAGTTTTTGGTTGTAGATGTTTTATCCTTAACACCAAAGACAACTTAGGCAAATTTGATGTCAAAGCTGACGATGGTATCTTTCTTGGTTATGCCGCCAAGAGTAAGGGATATAGAGTTTTTAATAAACGCTCACTTATTGTGGAAGAGTCAACAAATGTGACCTTTGATGAAGACAACAGTGCAGCAAGTACTCTTGATGATGACGTTGAGCCATCAACTTCTACTCCAATGAATACTTCAACCGAAACTAATTCTCTGGAGGGTTTGCCTAAGAAATTCTCTTTCAAACCTTCTCATCCAGAAAATTTAGTTATAGGAGAAGTTTCACGTGGAGTAACTACTAGATCATCACTAAGAGACTCCGTTGCTAGCACTGCCTTCATTTCACAAGTAGAGCCTAAAAACATTTCTGAAGCTTTTAATGATGAATTTTGGATTTCTGCTATGCAAGAAGAACTCAACCAATTCGAGAGAAGCCAAGTATGGGAACTCGTTCCTAGACCGGTTAATCACTCGATAATTGGTACTAAATGGGTTTTTAGAAACAAAGTAAATGAAGATGGTTCAGTCACACGTAACAAAGCTCGTCTAGTAGCTCAAGGATACAACCAAGAGGAAGGTATCGACTACGATAAGACGTATGCTCCTGTTGCTACACTAGAATCCATTCGGATGCTTTGTGCTTTTGCTAATTTTCAAAACTTTAAATTATTTCAAATGGATGTGAAAAGTGCTTTCCTGAATGGTTTTATTAAGGAGGAAGTTTATGTGAAACAACCTCCTGGCTTTGAAAATCACAAATTTCCCGACCACGTGTTCAAGCTAAAGAAAGCACTTTATGGCCTCAAACAAGCCCCCAGAGCTTGGTATGAAAGGCTAAGTAGCTTCTTACTTGAGAAAGGTTTTTCAAAAGGGAAAATTGACACTACACTGCTTATAAAATCTTTTAAAGACACTATTCTGTTGATTCAAATTTATGTTGATGATATCATTTTTGGTTCTACTGATGAAACCCTCTGTCAAGAATTTGCCAAGTGTATGCAGACAGAATTTGAGATGAGCATGATGGGAGAGCTCAACTATTTTCTTGGTCTGCAAGTGAAACAAATAGCTAATGGAACTTTCATCTGTCAATCGAAGTATACCAAGGACATGCTGAAGAAGTTCGATCTTGACAACATCAAACCAATCAGCACTCCAATGGCTACTTCAACCAAACTCGAACCAGATGAGAGCGGCAAACCCGTTGATCAACGTAAGTATCGAGGTATGATAGGCAGCTTACTTTATTTAACTGCTAGTCGCTCCGATATCATGTTTAGTGTTTGCCTATGTGCTAGATATCAAGCAAATCCTAAGGAATCTCACATGACCGCGGTTAAGCGTATCTTTCGATACCTTAAGGGTACGGTTACAGTGGGCCTATGGTATCCCAAGTCAACATCATTTGACCTCATCGGTTACTCTGATGCTGACTTTGCTGGATGCAAGGTCGACCGTAAAAGTACGAGCGGCACGTGTCATTTATTAGGAAAGGCTTTAGTCTCATGGTTTAGCAAGAAGCAGAACTCTGTCGCACTATCCACAACAGAAGCTGAATACATAGCAGCTGGGCTTTGTTGTGCACAAATTCTGTGGATGAAGCAAACCCTTGAAGACTATAAGTTATCTTTCATGCATATTTCTATATTCTGTGACAATACTAGTGCCATCAATTTGACTAAGAACCCTGTCTGCCACTCACGCACTAAACACATTGAGATCAGACACCACTTTTTGCGTGATCATCAGCAAAATGGCACGATTAACTTAGAATTTATTGACACTGATCATCAGCTAGCAGATTTCTTTACTAAGCCATTATCCGAAGAGCGCTTCAATTATCTTTGTCGTGAACTCGGAATTTTGGATGAAGCAGTTATAAGTTGAGACTTACTTGCGTAAATGTCGAGTATATTTTGATTCTTTTATGACAAATTTATTATGGGTACAAGCCGAAAGGGTCATTCTGACAAAAAGGCGTAAAAGCCTAAGCGACACGGTGCACTAGTCCTCAGGACTACCGCTAGCTGGGATCCGGCCCCTGCAGCTAACCCATGGCAAATTTGAAATACTGAATTACAATATATTTCCTTGTTTATTATATGGTTTATTCCGATTTATTATTGCCTAGTTGATCTTTCCTAAAGTTCATTCTGACCTTTGTGTACCTCTCTATGTACTTCACTGTTTTCATCAAACTTTTATCCTCAAAATCTCTTTTGTTCAACACTTAATCAATTTTTCTATCTTTTCAGCCTGCTTTTAGTTCTGGACCACTGATCCAGAACTCGGGCCGAACTCTGCCCCTAACAGAGTTCGGGCCGAGTTCGGTCCCTAAGTTCCAGCGTCGGGATCTGGCTCTGCCGTTGGATCAATTTAGATCCTATGGTCAATATTTCATCCGACCAAAGACAAACCCCTATTTTATTTCGGGACTCCTTCTCTCTCCTTCACCATTGCCTCCTTCCTCACCTCTCCAAACTCCTTCCTTCAAACCCTAACCCTAGTTTTTGATCTAGAGTGCTCCATTGCTTCTCAAAATCAAGGAAAAAGGGTTTCTCATCATTCTCTTCCACTGTTTGGTATTATTTTCAGGTATAACTCTCTCCTTCTATCCATTTTCAAGTTCTCCATTTTCTTGCAAATGGCTCATCGCTTGCCCAATCGTGGGAAAAGGGTTCGAACTGAGGGAGCTTCCTCTTCGAATCCTCCTCCTCCAATTGAGCAAGTAGGTGAACAACAACCCATTCATCCGTTGTTCAACCCGCCTAGTCCCCAAGATCCGAATACATATGACGAACGCCTATTTGTGTCGCTAGATGCGTCTAATGCATGGTTTAGCAATTTTTGTACTCGTCCGGTATTCGGGGGACATCCGATAAATTTTACAATCTTTGCTCAATTTGAATCTCTGTTTCGTGATCTATGTTTGGATGCTTTAGTTGCTTCAAATTTTGTCATCTACCGTAGTGCAATCCAAATGTTTTATTGCAATTTAACTTTCGATGCAACCCACATCTATTCCCGGGTTGTCGGTATTGACATAGTTTTCAATGATTCTGAGTTGGGGGATTTTCTTGATCTTGTTAATCTTGATGCTTGGGATAAACTTGTGGAAGCACGTCAATTTCAATTTGTTGGCGATACTTCTCTTGAAGGATTCAAGGAGGAATTATGTGCTCCTAACATAAGTCCTCGCAAACTTATGGCCAAGCATCTCAACCCCTACTTCTATGAGCTTCATCGAATGATTTTTAACACCATCTTACCAAAAGCTGGTTCAACTGATGAAGTTACCTACTTTGAGATTTCTGCCTTATATCACCTCCATTATCGTATCCCATTCAATCTTCCTAGGACAATGATGGATTGGATGATAAATTGTAGGAAGAAACCAAGAGCGTTGGTTTATCCTTTATACCTTCCTATGGTTTTTTGTGCATTCATTATTCCTATTCATGACTGTCAGTTCTTGCCTGCTCCTGCTTTTCTGTCCAAGGCACGCCGTACTCAGGCAGTTGTCGCCTCTCCTGAGGCCTCTGAGCATTCTGATGATGAGGAGCCTGACGCCCCTCCTTTTGGTCAGGATGCACCTCCTCCATCTGCCACTCTTGAGTCCATTCAGACCATGCTCCGGGATCGTTTTACTCTTAAGGACGATCGCTGGACACAGCTAGACTATCGTACCACTCTGCAGATGAGTGCTCTCGGCAATTCTCTGCATGATATCCGGTACTCTCTGTCTCAGCATCTGTACATTCCCATGGAGAGGGATCCAGCGCGCGCGGGTCATCGCATTGATGATCCGTGGGTTATGCGTTACATGGATTCGGATGATGCTTTTGTGGACCCTCGTCGCTCCTTCCCTGGTCCTTCAGATGTTCCAGGACCTTCTCGTGCTCCGTGATGGAGATTGGCTCGATCTGCTGCTGCTACTGCTGATGATCTTAGTTATTTTTTGCTTTCAGTTATTTAGTTTATTATGGTTTTATGTAGCTGGTTTTATGTAGCTGGTTTTATGTACTCTGTTTTTGAGTTGGCCACTAGGTTTGGTGGATGACATTATCTGTCCTTTATCATAGTTTTACTTTATGTCAGTGACTTATTTTGCTTAGTATTTCACTGTTTCTTCTCTGCTTGGTGTGGTTGCATTACTATTCGTTGCTTCTTTATATTGCTAACTGCCAAAAGGGGGAGAAATATGTCTATTTTTATAGTTTTGTGCTTGTTTTGCTTTTGGGAGATATTATCTATCAGGCCACAGGTTCTATGCATTCGTATATCTGTGTATATCTGTGCTTGTTCTTGCTCTGGGAAAATATTATCTATCAGGTCACAGGTTCTATGCATTTTGTACGAGGGAGAGCTATAGCTTCTAGCTCGACACCGTTCATGGTTTACGGGGGAGCTATCTTCTTTTAGCTCAGGCATCGTTTATGGGGGAGCTATGTTACAATCAACTGTGTCCAGGTATGAATATTGAAATATACATATATTATTTTGTCAATTATCAATATGGGGGAGATTGTTGACACAAAGTCACAGTCAACCAAATATTGACTACATTGACTAAATAATATTTGTATTAATTCAATACGACACACGACGACTGCATTCAGTTCAAGACAGATAACAGCTCAGTCTCCGGCTCTCAGTGTGTTCTGGAGTCTGTATTTTATAATTTCATTGAGTCTAGACTTGTGTACTCTGAGTCATGCTGAGCTCTTGGAACTTAGTCTATAACCTACCCAAAATCCCTAGCTCCACTGAACCAAACACTGCCCAAAAAGCCCTTTTGAACCACTCTGTGCTCTGGAGACAGAGTTTGGGCCGAACTCTGCCTCCACACAGAGTTCGGGCCGAACTATGTCCCCTAGAAATCAGGAACCCTAATTTTAGGGTTAGCTGGTTGCTAGTTGTCCAACGGCCAAATTTTTGACTTTTCCTACCCGAATTCTGGCCGAATTCTGCCTATAAAAACACTATAAATAGGGCATGAATTCTCTCATTTCAATTCATCCAATCTTCTCTTCTCTTCTCTCTTATAAGCTCAATAAGCCATACCCTTCCCATCTACTAGCCACAAGCCTCCTAAGTCTCGAGTGCTCAGCATCTCTCAGTTAGGATTCTTGTGCAAGAGTCGAAGAAGTCGCTTGGACAATTCCAAGCAAATCGCCACTGCGATCCTCTGTTAGAAGTTGATGTGCTCTTCTGAAGAAAAGGCACGGGTTGTAAACTACTATTTCACAAATAGTGGATTTAATCCTGAGCTAGAGTTCTCAGGCCTGGACTAGTCCTCCACGAGGGAAACCAGGTTAAAATCGCTGTGTTTGCGTATGCTCTTCTGCTCTTCATTTATTTTCCGCACTTTACTCTGATTATTTATTGTTGGTGAAAGAGTTATTTTTAATTGGCTATTTTTCTATATAAACTCTATTCACCCCCCTCTAGAGTTGCCAAACTGTTCTTCATGAGGCACTAGGCTTATTCTTGACCATAAGAAACTGTTAGCTTGTAGATATATCCTCATGCATCTAGACAGCCGTAACCGTATATCGAGGTGGGATCCACTTTAACTTACGTAGCTGGCTATGTCTGTCCCCCGCTCTCCAGTATTCTGGTTCTAGGGCATGACAGGTGTGATGGAAATGCTGTGTCTAGTGGCAAAACTAGTGGCTATGAAAGAATGAGTAGCTCCAGTTTCAAACAAAGTAATGGCAGAAAATGAAGCAACTAAAACCATGATTGCTATGACCTCTGCCTCTGTCTCTATATCCTCAATGAGAAGCGAGAATGACTGCCCATAATTTTGTCCCAGGCCCTGAGTTCTAGACTTGTTGTACTGTACGCCTTGAGGAGGCAATCGTGGGCGAAGTACTCTTGCTGTAGGCCGTAATGCTGGAAGTGCTGGGGTTGTAGGCCTTGGGTTCTTCCGTGCATATACTACTGTATGTTGCTCCGAACAGTCCTTGAGCATGTGTTGGTTGGATCCTTATCTCAAGCACAACCCAAGGTGAGTCCTGCAGTCGTTCTGAAGGTGTTCCTTGCTTTTCGTAGTAGCGACAAATAGGCTTCGGATAAGGCGAGGGCCTCTGCTGGAACTATCTTGTGGGCCTCCTGATAGGTCCTTCCTGAGTAGATCGAGCTGGTATATGGCGTCTCGATGTCTGCTGCCGCTCCTTGTGAAGAATCTTCTGAGCATGAGCTTTTTCCAAGACGGCTTAATGGGAGACTCGAGACTGTGTAGTCGTATAAGACTTGAGCTCAGGTGCAAGCCCCTGATGGAATCTTCTCGCCTTCTCTAACTCGGTCGGTATCAGTCCCGCACCAAATCTACTAAGGAGATTGAACTCTGAGTCATACTCATCAACTGTCATATTTCTTTGCTTCAGATGAAGGAACTGGTCGTATAGACCGTCTCAAACATGGATGGGGAAGAATCTCTCATAGAATAGATCATAGAACTGCTTCCAGGTAATCCCAGTGCCTAATCGTCTCTCTTTCGCCTTCCACTAGTGGTGGGCATTATCCTCTAATAGTAGGTCTACTACTATCATCCAATCTTGAGCTGGCAACGGTAATGCTTTTAGTAGCTTCTCCATACCAATAAGCCATTGAGACACCTCTAGTGGCTTCTTCGTTCCTCTGATGGGCTTGGCATTCGTGTCTGTGAAGTTCTTGATAGAGCCCTCATAAGGATGCAGAGCCGATACTGGTGCTGGTATCGGTGTCGGAGGTAGAGATGGAGGTGGAGGTCTAGCCAATGCTTCCATCATAGTCTGTCTCATCAGCTCAGTCTGCTGCCACTGAGCCTGCATTATGGCATACATAAACTGGGAAGTAGGGCTCCCATAAGTGGGTGGTGGAGGCATCTGAGGTCCCGACTGTAGTAGAAAATGTTGAAGGAATGGTGGGAGTGGTGGCAGTGGTACATTTCCTCCCAGTGGTACGGTAGTGGTCTGTCCAACCTGGCTGACTGGGGGTACTGCGATCTTTGGGTGGACCGTCGTCGAAGTCGTAGTAGGCTGCGATTGTCCTGGCTGGTACAGTGTTACCAGAGTCATCGGAAGATTTTGTTACTCCGGGGTAGCCTTTTCACAAGATGTGAGAGCCAAGGCAGAAGTGCGTCCGCTTCTTAGATTCATACTGTTGGCACGAAGAAAGTAGGATGATATTAGGAAGGATTAGATATGAGGTAATTCAAGTATTCAAAGGAAATTTGAAAACTTGGAGGTCAAAGGGGATAGTAGTTCTGGATGAGATACAATTCGTATTCCTATATGCAGGCTTGTTGGGCACAATCATGTAACCCAATTGGATTACTGGATTATAACTAAATCCATTAGAAGGGTTTCGAAGGGGTCATATAGGATTCTAGTAGGAATTTCTGGATCGAGTATCGATCAGATAGAATTACAAAAAATAGACGTGAAGTGGAGTACATGGCTTTGGCTAAAACAAGGGGTGCTTTGCTTGCAGTCGACTAAGGGCTGCTGTCCGGCGGTACGGCAGCTGTCAACGGCTTGCAGGCGACTGAGGGAATTAGTGGGGTTGTTAGGAAGGTTCGGTTGTTGCGGCACGACAGTCTTGGGAAGTATCGATGGAAATTTCTATGAGGGAACCTAGTTTTGTTCGTTCATTTATAAAGGATTTTAAATCCTATTTCTAGTCGGGTTTACATCCGTAGAACCTAAGAATTTGATGAGGGTTAGTGTAACACCCTGTTTTCTGAAATTGGGAATTTTTGAAAATTTATTATTTTTATTATTTATTAGTGGTATTTTAGTCATGGTATGATTTTCTGGTGATTTTAGTGTGATTAAACCATTTTCTAAGTCATGCTAAGTCATAACTTATGACTTTGTGATTTTGTTAGTATAACTTAGTGTAAACCCTAGTTTTCTTTAACCTAGAAGTTGCCATGACCATGAGAGCTTAGCCATAGGCTTAGAACACCAAATTAGTGATTTTTAGCCTAAAGGGTATTTTGGTAAATTTCTAGGAATTATTTGGAATTATTTAGATTTATGTGTTTTTATTATTGTTTAATTATTGATTAGTGTCATGTTAGTCCCTAACCTAGTTTAGCACTAATCTAGAGGTTAGCTACTAACCTAGAATGACTAAGAGGATAGATATTTGGTCATGGTTAAAGTGAGATAAATATCTAGATATTTATCATATGATATTTTGCTTGATTTATGCAAAATATCAAGCCTTTACCATGAAAGTCCTTGCCTTAACCTAGAAGCAAGCCTAGGACCCCCCCCCCTTGCTATGGCCGGCCAAGGACCCCCCCTTGGCAGTCCACCATCCTATATTAACCCCATTGCTTCATTCATGATCATTTTACATAAAATTAAACCTAGAAAAATCCCTTTTCTTCACAAACCCTTAACTCGATCAATTTTGATCCAAATAACCTCTAGTCTTTTGCTTTGGGACCCTAGTACACTGAGGAGGCTAAGGGAGGATAGCTATCCAAGTTTCACAAGGCAAGGACACAGCAAAGCTAGTGGATACACACCCCTCATTCCTTGAGTTTTCAAGAAATTCACACATAGAGATAAATATATCTAAACCTAGTTATTATACTATTTTTTCTTCATATATGCATGCTCATAGATATAACCTAGCTATGGGTAAGGTTTGGTGAAATCTAGGAATTGTTTGGTGTCTGTATCGGACACGTATCCTATTCCAAAAATCAGTGTTTGATAAAATACCTCAAAGAAAAGGATTTTCATAAATTTCAAAACTAATAACATGGACTTGTAGCCTAGACCTAGCTAACCCTAACCCCTAGTGACTGAGCACGAGTTGTGTCCTTTTTCGTGTCCAAATCGGACACGAACTCACGAGAATTGTACTGCACACTGTCACATTTTGTGTCCTGCTACCCGACACTAATAACTCACTGGACACGCCACGTGGACACGCCAAAATTGGCATAGAGCACGGGGCACTGACTGACAGGTCATCCCCAAAGTTTGGGATGACCTCGTGTCGTGTCGGACACGGAATCGTCCCCGCAAGGGTCGCGCACTGCACTGCACAGTCGAGTTTTTGGCTCTGATATGGGTCTCGTGTCCCACGTACACGAGTCGTGGACACATGTCAGAGTGACACATGTGTAGTAGACCCTAGGGCAAATCCCAGGACACGAGCACGTGGTGTGTCGTGTCCTGTGTCGCGAACACGAGGTGTTCGACCGCGTGTACGACGCGGTCTGAACGTGTGTGAAACCCCTTCTGATACGCACCTAGAACTCGGACACGACACGGTTTGGATACGTGTCAGGGTGTCTAAACCCTAGCCCTAGACCTAGTCGACACGTGTGTACAACCACGAGACGTGTCGTGTCTCGTGGTGTGTCCACGAGAGTATGGAACGTGTGCACGACACAGTAGGTGTCTGTGTATATAGGATTTACCCGATTGGGTTTATATTAGTGTGGACACGTTGTGTCGTGTCGTGACCATGTTTCAGGCACCCTAGACACTAGAGGACACCTAGGGGCTCAGTTACCAACCTAGGGAATCGAGCCATAGCTCGGTTTTGTATGAGAAATCGGGTTTACCTAGTTAGCCTATGCACAGTCCATTTTTCCAGTTTTTAGGATTAATTTCCAGTTTTCTAAAAACGAATTTCAAATCTATTTTTGATATAATTTATACATGTATATGTGTATTTTAGTATGTGTATACATAGTATATATGTATATGTGAGTGTGGGTCAATTTTGGGAGTATTTGGTTATATATATGTGTAGTTGTATATATATACATATGTATGTATATATGTAGGCTGTGTGTGTGTGTGTTTGGGTCTGGGTTTGGGTTCCAGAACCTGGAACATCCCCCCCTGACTATTCAGTCTCTCTCTCTCTCTCACTCTATGTCCATCTCTCTCTCTCTCTATATATATATATATATATGTTATATGTATATATATATATATATGTATATATATATTTGGTTATATATTGGTATATATATAGTAGAGGGTATATGGGTCTATATATATATATATATATATATATGAAAATGTATATATATATGTATATATGTTAGCTATTTATATATGTATATATATATTATGTCTATATGTGAGTGTGTATATATGGTTATATATATATATATGTGGGGTATATGGGTATTTATATATAGTGGCTATATATATAGGTTTTACATTATATAGTGTATGTATATCTATATCTATATAGGTAAACCTAGAACTAGTTGACCTAAGATACTAGCCTATGGGCTATAGCTATTAGCCTATGGCCTAGGTTACAAGCCTATAGCATTAGAGGCTAACCCAACTAACCCTAATGACCCAAAACCCAACTTGTTGACCCTTGTTGACTAAGGGTTGACCAAAGTCAACCTTAGGTCAAAGTTGACCTAATTGACCTAGATTTGACTAGGACTAACCTAAAATGATTAGTTTAACTAGTCTGACCTAATGACCTTATTGACTGGTCCTTGTTTGACCTAATTACCTTACTGACTGGTCTTTGTTTGACCAATATCTTAGTTGGTCTAAGTTTGACCTAGACTTGACCCAGATTGATCATGTTGACTAGTATTTAACTTGTTTGACCTTGTTTGACTCTATTTGACTTAGTATGACTTCCTGTGACCTAGTTTGACTATTAGAGTTGACCCAGAGTTGACTTTTGACCAGATTGACCTAGAATCATGTAGTATACATTGTATACTTTATTTTTACCATTGTGGATACATTGTGACTTGTATTGCTCTGATTAGGAGCCATACACCTCTCCTCAGACAGTATATCTTCTTCAGACATTCAGTTATCAGGCGAGTACATTCTCTGATCGTTTCATATCTGCCTGGACTTATATTCTTGCTCTAGATTACTTTACTTGATGCTGACACGATTGTTATCACGGATTGGTACTATATGGATCTTTTTATGAGATGTTATCCCCCTCGGGAGCATCAGGTACTTTTGTCATGTGTGTTTCACTTACATCATGTATCTCATGCTTCTATTTTCATGTATCTTCATGTATCAGCTAGTGACTCATGTACTCTCATGATCACCGAGCCTCCATGAATCTTCATGAATCACTCACGTATCACCCAATTATGGGCTTATCACGAATCTTAACGTAACCTGAATGGATCTTTGTGTATTGATTGGGGAACGGGGGAGTAGAAGTGGACATGTGAATAATTCCAAAGTAGTGTAATCATGTACAAACTCAGTAGTGTAATCATGTATAAATTCTAGCCATTCACATGCCTATCTTGTACTCTACATCACTAGACACTTACAGTTCTCTATATACAGTAGATATTTCCTTTACAGCTATCTCTTTTGCTACATGTATCTTCCTTCAGCAGTTCTTATATTTTACTCTATTGCATGCTTTATATCTCCTATCATACTATGCACTGCATGAGATATATTGTGCTCGTTCTCGTCCTGATTGGACCTGTTGAAAATATTACAGAGGATGAGGAGGAGGCCCTGGTGTCTACCTATATGGAGCAGGACTAGATGACACTTATGTTGTGGACCCTCAGCAGGATCCACCTGCAGCTGAGGATGTTGCCCCAGTAGTCTAGGCTAGTATAGCTAGACAGTCTTTCTGTATTATCTTTTGTCTCACATCTGAGTTGTATTTTGAGATGTTGAGATATGTAGACTCTTAGACTTATTGTATTATGAGTTGACATTCTGATGTTATTTTATCCTAGACACTTGGACTTATTTTCATCTATTGTACTGTTCTCTTGAGTTACCATCTGTCTATCTATCTATCTTTTATTCTTCTACCTAGATATGATTGAGATTGTATTCTGTTGTCACCTCCATTCGGAGAGTATAAACTGTACAGGTACTTTTATATTGTTAGATGATTGACCTAGGACAGCGTTCTACCGCCGACACTGCGGCGTAGGCTGGACGTACCCACTTCTCGTGCCCCTATACAGGGTGCGGGTCGTGACACGTTTTTAGTGGTGGCCCATGCAGGTCAAGTTTATGTAGTGGTATTCGAACTAGAGTATCACTACAGCCTGCGATAGAAAATGAGGAATAGGCTTAGAGAGTGGATACTCAATCACTGCTAGAATACTTTGAGAGATTCCTGGGATGACCCTTGAGAATCTCATTTGAAATTTCGATTTAAACTCCTTTTCCCTTGATTGAATTTGATTTTGGAGGATTCACTGTAGAACTTTGAATCCTGGTATTAGTTGATGATTTTAAAATTTTTGTAGTTATTGATTTTAATTTTTTAGTGTTAGATTAATATCTTTTATTTTTTAGGGTACTCAATCACAATTATGAGAAAACTCTTATCTGTTTCTTGCCATCTAATCCTCTTGCTAATTGCCTTTCATTGAAATGAACTGTCCTCTCTATTTTGCACCTTGCTTAAACTCTTTCTACCAATCTATGTGACTGTATCCCAAACCTGACTTACTCGACATCTCCTCAAATCAAGACTTTATTGAGACCTTCTAACCTTGACCCTTGATTGATCGAACCCTAAATATATTCATCTAGTAGCCTATCTATCCTTAGGACTGTGTTCCTAAATTATTTACTAGATTCCTGATTAATTTTATTTCATTGGTTAATTTGATCTTCTTCAATTTTTGCATCAATTATCACGTCTTGAACCCCCACTTTTTATTCTAGATCATTGGACGTCCTTTACCATGACCTAGGTATTCAGAGTATAATACTAGCTGTTACCTTCCAACAAACTTCACATGTAAGACCTAGACTAGCCTACCTTCATGTAGGTATTCCATGTCCTACAAAAACCCGTCTCCTTGTACTCCATTATCTTGATATGATTTTCTGGTCAAATGGCTAAACTATAACCTCTACCATGATACTAAATTAATTCTTATTTCAATTAGAGATCCACCTTGGCTCAATTCTTTCGACCTGGCATGTGATGGTGTTCTGCTTGAACCCTCAAATACTTAACCTCGTACCTTATCTTGAATGCTTGACCCGATTGGTTAAGAATCTTGGACTATGTATCTTCTTTCATCATTTCCACCCTTACTTATATCTTATGCTATAAATTTATCCTTAAGTTTTACAAGCTTATCCCTTTCGAGCTTGATCATGATATATTTTATTGGGTGCGCACCCTCTAACATATTATCTAATCAGAACCGGCGCATGATGGTCTGATCAACCTATTGCATTTTTGGTTCGCTTTTCATATATTAATCTACGTGGATGGAGACACAGTTAAACTTGCCTTAGAATCTTATCCGCAACAGCCTTGACAATTCTCCTTGGAATTATTTTCATCACCTATGAACCTCGTATTCATATCCAGTTGGATTAAATTTAATCATGACCTGGATCTTCATCATTGGATGCTCGTGCTCATACTTGATTTCATTGATTTCCCATCTTGCCCAATCTCGATTTATCCTGAAATTGATCAACTTAGATCGTGTCAAGACTAAAATCTATTTGTGATTGTTTGTGCCTAAATTTTCAATTTTCTTTTACCATTTTATGGAATAGTAACTTTTAATGATTTCTCACTTACTTGCTAATGACCCATTTTTCATATAGGATGGTAGACGGCCTATAGCCTTGATGATTGTTGTTCCCTTACCTTCCCAATTAGGACACTTTAGATTGCTTGTACGTTTTGATACCATAGGACAGTATTGATCTAGAATGACTAGTGCACCTAGATGAGACCACAGATTGTTCCATTTAACCTGTTCCCCTGGTACCACTATTTCATCACTATTTTTGGTTCGATTTAGGCCATAGACCTTTCCCACTCTAAATTATGATCACCGTAGACACGTTACCGTGACTTTTAAATTTGGAGCACAAGACTAGTTGTTTTCTCAAAACTGATTTCACGTACATGACCTAGACATGACATACTACACCCATGACCTTAGTGTCCCACTCAGGCATACCATTGTGTGCTTCATTTGCTTAGTACGATTTCCTGACCCGAGATTCCATCCTGATTTACCCCATGGAGTTACTTTTGGCTTCGATTTAAATTGAGGACACCTTATGACCTAAAACTGCCAGCCAATTTTTGGACATGACCCAGTATAGGTCTACTACCCATATTTTGCTTGTTGACCTTGTATGTTGCTAGGTAGTAACTTCGTCCCTGATTGTTGGAGGTTTGACCTAGGAGGAGTACGACCATCTAAATTTCGAGGACAAAATTATTTTAAGGTGGGTAGACTTGTAACACCCTGTTTTCTGAAATTGGGGATTTTTGAAAATTTATTATTTTTATTATTTATTAGTGGTATTTTAGTCATGGTATGATTTTCTGGTGATTTTAGTGTGATTAAACCATTTTCTAAGTCATGCTAAGTCATGACTTATGACTTTGTGATTTTGTTAGTATAACTTAGTGTAAACCCTAGTTTTCTTTAACCTAGAAGTTGCCATGACCATGAGAGCTTAGCCATAGGCTTAGAACACCAAATTAGTGATTTTTAGCCTAAAGGGTATTTTGGTAAATTTCTAGGAATTATTTGGAATTATTTAGATTTATGTGTTTTTATTATTGTTTAATTATTGATTAGTGTCATGTTAGTCCCTAACCTAGTTTAGCACTAATCTAGAGGTTAGCTACTAACCTAGAATGACTAAGAGGATAGATATTTGGTCATGGTTAAAGTGAGATAAATATCTTGATATTTATCATATGATATTTTGCTTGATTTATGCAAAATATCAAGCCTTTACCATGAAAGTCCTTGCCTTAACCTAGAAGCAAGCCTAGGACCCCCCCCCCCTTGCTATGGCTGGCCAAGGACCCCCCCTTGGCAGCCCACCATCCTATATTAACCCTATTGCTTCATTCATGATCATTTTACATGAAATTAAACCTAGAAAAATCCTTTTTCTTCACAAACCCTTAACTCGATCAATTTTGATCCAAATAACCTCTAGTCTTTTGCTTTGGGACCCTAGTACACTGAGGAGGCTAAGGGAGGATAGCTATCCAAGTTTCACAAGGCAAGGACACAGCAAAGCTAGTGGATACACACCCCTCATTCCTTGAGTTTTCAAGAAATTCACACATAGAGGTAAATATATCTAAACCTAGTTATTATACTATTTTTTCTTCATATATGCATGCTCATAGATATAACCTAGCTGTGGGTAAGGTTTGGTGAAATCTAGGAATTGTTTGGTGTCTGTATCGGACACGTATCCTATTCCAAAAATCAGTGTTTGATAAAATACCTCAAAGAAAAGGATTTTCATAAATTTCAAAACTAATTACATGGACTTGTAGCCTAGACCTAGCTAACCCTAACCCCTAGTGACTGAGCACGAGTTGTGTCCTTTTTCGTGTCCAAATCGGACACGAACTCACGAGAATTGCACTGCACACTGTCACATTTTGTGTCCTGCTACCCGACACTAATAACTCACTGGACACGCCACGTGGACACGCCAAAATTGGCATAGAGCACGGGGCACTGACTGACAGGTCATCCCCAAAGTTTGGGATGACCTCGTATCGTATCGGACACGGAATCGTCCCCGCAAGGGTCGCGCACTGCACTGCACAGTCGAGTTTTTGGCTCTGATACGGGTCTCGTGTCCCACGTACATGAGTCGTGGACACGTGTCAGAGTGACACATGTGTAGTAGACCCTAGGGCAAATCCCAGGACACGAACACGTGGTGTGTCGTGTCCTGTGTCGCGAACACGAGGTGTTCGACCGCGTGCATGACGCGGTCTGAACGTGTGTGATACCCCTTCTGATACGCACCTAGAGCTCGGACACGACACGGTTTGGATACGTGTCAGGGTGTCTAAACCCTAGCCCTAGACCTAGTCGACACGTGTGTACAACCACGAGACGTGTCGTGTCTCGTGGTGTGTCCACGAGAGTATGGAACGTGTGCACGACACAGTAGGTGTCTGTGTATATAGGATTTACCCGATTGGGTTTATATTAGTGTGGACACGTTGTGTCGTGTCGTGACCATGTTTCAGGCACCCTAGACACTAGAGGACACCTAGGGGCTCAGTTACCAACCTAGGGAATCGAGCCATAGCTCGGTTTTGTATGAAAATCGGGTTTACCTAGTTAGCCTATGCACAGTTTATTTTTCCAGTTTTTAGGATTAATTTCCAGTTTTCTAAAAACGAATTTCAAATCTATTTTTGATATAATTTATACATGTATATGTGTATTTTAGTATGTGTATACATAGTATATATGTATATGTGAGTGTGGGTCAATTTTGGAAGTATTTGGTTATATATATGTGTAGTTGTATATCTATACATATGTATGTATATATGTAGGCTGTGTGTGTGTGTGTTTGGGTCTGGGTTTGGGTTCCAGAACATGGAACATCCCCTCCCCTGACTGTTCAGTCTCTCTCTCTCTCTCACTCTATGTCCATCTCTCTCTCTCTCTCTCTATATATATATATGTTATATGTATATATATATATGTATATATATTTTGTTATATATTGGTATATATATAGTAGAGGGTATATGGGTCTATATATATATATATATATATATATGAAAATGTATATATATATGTATATATGTTAGCTATTTATATATGTATATATATATTATGTCTATATGTGAGTGTGTATATATGGTTATATATATATATATATGTGGGGTATATGGGTATTTATATATAGTGGCTATATATATAGGTTTTACATTATATAGTGTATGTATATCTATATCTATATAGGTAAACCTAGAACTAGTTGACCTAAGCTACTAGCCTATGGGCTATAGCTATTAGCCTATGGCCTAGGTTACAAGCCTATGGCATTAGAGGCTAACCCAACTAACCCTAATGACCCAAAACCCAACTTGTTGACCCTTGTTGACTAAGGGTTGACCAAAGTCAACCTTAGGTCAAAGTTGACCTAATTGACCTAGATTCGACTAGGACTAACCTAAAATGACTAGTTTAACTAGTCTGACCTAATTACCTTATTGACTGGTCCTTGTTTGACCTAATTACCTTACTGACTGGTCTTTGTTTGACCAATACCTTAGTTGGTCTAAGTTTGACCTAGACTTGACCCAGATTGATCATGTTGACTAGTATTTAACTTGTTCGACCTTGTTTGACTCTATTTGACTTAGTATGACTTCCTATGACCTAGTTTGACTATTAGAGTTGACCCAGAGTTGACTTTTGACCAGATTGACCTAGAATCATGTAGTATGCATTGTATACTTTATTTTTACCATTGTGGATACATTGTGACTTGTATTGCTCTGATTAGGAGCCATACACCTCTCCTCAGACAGTATATCTTCTTCAGACATTCAGTTATCAGGCGAGTACATTCTCTGACCATTTCATATCTGCCTGGACTTATATTCTTGCTCTAGATTACTTTACTTGATGCTGACACGATTGTTATCCCGGATTGGTACTATATGGATCTTTTCATGAGATGTTATCCCCCTCGGGAGCATCAGGTACTTTTGTCATATGTGTTTTACTTACATCATGTATCTCATGCTTCTATTTTCATGTATCTTCATGTATCAGCTAGTGACTCATGTACTCTCATGATCACCGAGCCTCCATGAATCTTCATGAATCACTCACGTATCATCCAATTATGGGCTTATCACGAATCTTAACGTAACCTGAATGGATCCTTGTGTATTGATTGGGGAACGGGGGAGTAGAAGTGGACATGTGAATAATTCCAAAGTAGTGTAATCATGTACAAACTCAGTAGTGTAATCATGTATAAATTCTAGCCATTCACATGCCTATCTTGTACTCTACATCACTAGACACTTACAGTTCTCTATATACAGTAGATATTTCCTTTACAGCTATCTCTTTTGCTACATGTATCTTTCTTCAGCAGTTCCTGTATTTTACTCTATTGCATGCTTTATATCTCCTATCATACTATGCACTGCGTGAGATGTATTGTGCTCGTTTCTGTCCTGATTGGACCTGTTGAAAATATTACAGAGGATGAGGAGGAGGCCCTGGTGTCTACCTATATGGAGCAGGACTAGATGACACTTATGTTGTGGACCCTCAGCAGGATCCACCTGCAGCTGAGGATGTTGGCCCAGTAGTCTAGGCTAGTATAGCTAGACAGTCTTTCTATATTATCTTTTGTCTCACATCTGAGTTGTATTTTGAGATGTTGAGATATGTAGACTCTTAGACTTATTGTATTATGAGTTGACATTCTGATGTTATTTTATCCTAGACACTTGGACTTATTTTCATCTATTGTACTGTTCTCTTGAGTTACCATCTGTCTATCTATCTATCTTTCATTCTTCTACCTAGATGTGATTGAGATTGTATTCTGTTGTCACCTCCATTCGGAGAGTATAAACTGTACAGGTACTTTTATATTGTTAGATGATTGACCTAGGACAGTGTTCTACCGCCGACACTGCGGCGTAGGCTGGACGTACCTACTTCTCGTGCCCCTATACAGGGTGCGGGTCGTGACAGTTAGGTCGATTAGGTGGAGGAATTGGATAAGGAGATATCAGAAAAAAGTTGAAAGATTTTACAAGATCTGATAGTATCAAATCCTTCATGGTTAAATCTCTGGGTTTTTTTTTCTCGCGGGAAGCAACTAAATAAGGGTGGCCGGGATGAGCAAAGCACTGTTCATTGAACAGTGCTGCTCAATAACTTTTTTTTACAATTATATCATATCCCTATATTTCTATATCATATAATTATACACACCAAAAATTTCAAATAGACTTATAAAAAAATTTAATTCATAAAATTATTCCTATAGCACTTTAATAGATAATTTGAAGAATAGAACCTATTAATATTAGCAATAATCATTTATTGAATATATGACATTTTAGTAATCAATAAAATCCTGTAAAGTTAAAATAATTATAGTAAAAGTTTCCTAAAATTTTCTAGATTATATAATATCTTCCTGAACTACGTAGTACATAAGCCTGTAAAATATACCTATTTATGTATGTAAAGTAACATTTAACTGGTTACCATCACATTAATAAGAATCTAAATTTAAGTCCAATAATAATAATATTATTATTATAAATAAATTAAGTAAAATAATTTATAAAAAAATCTAAATTTTTGGGGTTTACAGTTGCACTTTAATGTACGTAGCTGGCTGTGTCTGTCCCCTGCTCTCCAATATTTTGGTTCTAGGGCGTGACAACTTTAATATGACGGATTGGACCGGCCACTGATGCGATCAGCTACAATACTAGTAAGCTTAGGATCCTTCGGATACAGGAACTTGCAACCCGTATGGGGAGCCATCATCGACTTACATTTAGATACAATCCATTATGCCTCGGCATGCCATAACCTTCCATATAGATAGAGCCGGTGGGATGAGATTGGAATCGAGTGAAAGGTGTCAGAACCCTACATTTTTATAGTTATTTTTTATTTATTTTTATTATTATTTAGTTTAATAAATTTATTAATAGATATTTTTCTACTATTATTTTTTATCATAATATATACTTTTTTGTAGCTTTGATTTTTGGAGCACAAGAAATGCCAATCTCTAGAAAAATTTCCTTCATGAGTTTTGATCTAGACAAGTTTATCTTCAATTTGATATATCATGTCCTATTCAAACATGTTCCCTTATATTCTATTTTTATCGTACAACTTTTGGATCAAATTAGGCCAATTTGCTATCTTCCGTAAAACTTGTCATACTTTCCAACTTAATTATGGAATCCAACCCTTTCGACCCAAGTTTTGACCTATTTTGGGCCTACTGCACACATCCCTATGGTGTCGCACTCAATTGAGTTCTCAGGTGCTACTTATTTTCAAATGGCACATGAGACCATTTATAGCCTTTTCGATGTTCAATTCAATTTGAATAATTATTTGAACTAAAATCTAGTCAACCCAACTTAGTGGAGCCTACCTAGGATTGCCAAAATCAATTAGAGACATATTTAATTAATTTTTTGGGACTTAATCGTAGGCCACATGCATTAAACACGCATCTTTGACTCAATCTTCCACTTTTCCAAATATGAAAATCCACTAAACTAATCTTGTCATATTAGTTGATTGGATGACCAAATCTCCACCAAATTAGTTCAAACCTCCACCACACAAACCCTAGCATCTAGAAGAACCAAACCCTATATATGTATAAACCCCGATAGGCTGGCCACCTCCTTTCCCTATACTAAAACCCGACCCCTTTCTCTTATTATGGTCGACGGCCACATGCCTGGGCCGACCACCCTAAAGTACCTTCTACTCGACTTTTCACCACTCCATCACCTCTACAATGACTACAAGAGACCCCTCTTCAACCCTATCAACCCAAGAGGAGTTTCTTTAACCCTATCAACCTCGGAGGCGTTTTTGAACCAAGGTAGAATAGGGTTTAAATATTTTTTCTCATCTATTTCACCTGAAACCAAATCTAATAGATAGCCCTACATGTCTTTTATGATGTCCAATAGCTAACTCGCACTGTTCCTCTCAATTTGCCCGTGGCATCCATTGTACTAAAGTTGGTCCAGATTTGACTTATTTCAGTGTAAGGATCTTTTCGACGACTTTTGAACCCGTTTGATCTCAAACAAATCCTTGGTAATATCTCTAACATCACTCTTACTCATCTAGTAATGTTCATATTTGTAAGTATTTCATGCAGTTATGGCATCATTTCTATGATACTAGTTTTTCGGACACCGAAAAGTACCCACCGTAACTCGACTACTTGATCTCTAAACTTCATAAGAGTTTAATATGATTTAAATATAATTAATTTAGATATAAAATTATATTTTCTCCAATTTATTCTGATTATTTTCAAAATATTTAATTTCTATATTTTTCATTTTGATTCGCTTCCCAAATTGGACCCATATATGCATAATTGTGTTGGTGAATCGATGCATTGATTTGTGTTTGTTTTTCTTAAAATAAATATGTAATGTTTATTTTTTCCAGAAATAAAAGTATATATTTTGGGGATTTAAATATTATTTTTCTAAAATAACATGGTGCTATATATAGCAGTATTGATGGTATATATGATTAAGTGTTAATTTATAGTTGTTGACAACTTATACCTATATAGTATGTGATCCTTGTTGTATAATTTTGACATCAATTCCTATTATTTTTCAAATTACTTATATTTATTTTAGATTTAAATTTATTAGTTTTATATTTATTTGGTTTCGATTTAATTGACAAGTTGGCCTATCAAGCCAATAAGTTGATATACTTAGTCAAATAATATTATACATAAATATTATTATTAAATATTTTTAAGCAATATTCAATAATTTATGACTATTACTTTTAGTTTATAAAAATATTACTTTTATCTAATAGCATGATTATAAGTGTGTGTAGAATAGCTAGAGTATGTATATATTTACTTGTTTCATAAAAATATATGTATAGATATTTTTTTCAGAAATATTTATTATTATTTCAGAATTTGAAGTAATTATTTTCATATTATAGAATAATATTTTTGTCATGCTAGTATAATATATATGACTATACTTCGATATAAACTAGTTTAGTAGATTATGCCTAAATAGAGACTATACATGGCAAGTGTATACATGGTATGTGTGAGATCTTTTAGTTAGCATTTATTTTAGTTTATTTATATTACTAAGTGTTCGATATTGTTCGACTACAGTTGGAGCCAGACCGATAATCATTCTGGTTTTGAAATGTTAGGCAAGATATCTTGTCTTTGTTCTCTGTTTAAATTAAATTTCTATTTTTGTGCTTGTTGTTTACAGTTATAGTTGTGTGCATCTAAGTTTGACTTGGGTGCCATAGATGTTGTCATCGATGTCTTGGGTGTGTATGTTGACCTAGAGTTAGCAGACTTACCTTTAGTTGGGAAGTTATTGATATAACTTCCATGGCCTTGACACGTGTTACAACACGGCACATGAGTGAGAATTCATATGCATGAGTTGCACATCGACTGGCCCTTAGTACATTGACTTACATGATAGTTAGGTCTTGTCTAGGTAGGGTGACTTATATTAAGATGTGGATTGTACGAGTCATGGATTTGACTTTTGCGATGCATGGGTGGAAAAAACTATTAGTAGGCGTATGAGATACCCTACTTGGCCTCAGTGTTGCCCGGTTATGGGTTCATAGTTTTTCTGTTATGGGTGTGTCACTAGAGGATATATCCGGCAGCAGCCCTGACTGCGTCAGATATGGTCGAGAGGTATGCTAGCGATGCAAAGTATGGCTAGGGGATATATCTATTTAGTGGCCCTGACTGCGTGTAAGATACGGTCCGAGTGTATACTAGTTTATGCGAAAGAATCTAACGGATTCTATGATTTATTCCTTTACCTTCTCATACGACCAAAATTGTCCTCAATTTGCATTCACATAGAGGTGAGATTCAGTTTGTACTATGGCATGAGATAGTGTCTTATTTCAGAATAGTATACCACTCCTTGTCCTTGTTTGGTTGTAGGGGTGGTTCGCTGTTTCGGTGGTAGGAAATTATGTTGGCACATTGATTTTGAAACTTACAATTAATGCCTCTCCTGTTTTAGATTCATCTACTTCTCAGGTTCAAAAGAAAGCCTCTATCAATGAAAGATTCATATATCCATCAGCTACCACTCAGACACAATCTTGGATCACAATCAAGGAATGCAGAAGCTTCATAAGTCAAATATCCAGCTTCATAAGAGTTCACAAGTCAATGGTCCAGCTTCATAAGAGTTCACAAGTCAATGATCCAGATTCACAGGAGTCTGTAATACATAGAAGACCAGTATAAACACCTCTGTATGGATGACAAAGCTAAAACCTTAAAAAAAGAAATTATGAAGAGGCGAATCATCCGTCGGATTACCATGGACAACCACCGAATAATCTATTTTTGAACAACAAGTATTTGTTGTGTCAAACAGATCATCCTTCGGATTACCGTGGACAACCGTCGGACAATCCATTTTTGAACAACAAGTTTTTGTGTGTCCAATTGTATAGTCCTTCGGATTGATGTGGATAATCAACGGACGACTCGTTTTGAAACAACAAGTTTTTGATGGGTCAAATGGATCATCCTTTGGATTTTCGTAAAAATCCGTCGGACAATCCATTTTGGAACATCAAATTTTTATGGGTCCAAACGGGTGATCCGGCGGACCACCGCGGATCACCGTCGAATGGTCCATACTTTCTAAGATAGCTATTTGAATTTTAAATCCAACGATCTCCATCAAGAGAATTTAATGCATCCAACGGCTAGTTTTCTAGCCGTTACTGTTTGAGCGGATGTTCCGGCGGATCATCCGTTCGACTGTAGTAAATGCTCTCTCTTCTTGGATTTGTTTAAATAGACTCCCCTTCCCCTCTTCATAAATACTTATCCACTTAAGCCTTAAATTCCTCATCTACCAAAGAGCTCCACTATTACTCTACAAAGCTTTTTGTTGTCATCTATCAAAGTGCTAGAGTATTCAAGAGTTGTAATTTAGATCTTCAAAGTCTTCAAAAAGATCGAAACTATTTTTTCTCTCAAGTTTGAAGTTGACGAGCCTTCAGAGGAAAACTCGTGTGTAAAAATTTTACGAGCCTTCGAACGAAAACTTGTGTGTAAGAATTTGACGAGTTCTTCGGATCCAAACTCTTGTTGTAACTATTTACTCAAATTGTGGATTAAAGCCAGAGAGAGAGTTCTGATACTGAAGTGCCCCTTGGGAGGATACCAGGTTACATCGAATGTTTGATTCTCTCTTCTTTAAATTGTCTTTTAATTAAATTATTATTATTGGTAATTATTTTTTTACCCTATTCATCTCTCCTCTAGTGTTCTACAATTAGTATCAGAGCCTAGTCTCTTAATTTGGACATACCTCCTTAGAGTGATCAATGGTCACTAACCTTAGTCTCAACTCTTTTCATAATGAGAAACACTCCACAAATAGGCCTCCTCTATTTGGTGGACCCAACTATAACTATTGGAAGATTAGGATGAGAATTTACATACATTTCCTAGACTTTGATCTATGGGATTGTGTTGTAGATCCCTAAATCCTCCAAAGTTATTGTAGAAGTAGTTTCGGAAACTCTTAGTCAAAAATATTCCAAGAATGACAAGAAGATCTTTAGTCGGGATGCAAAGGCTATGAACGCACTCTATTGTGCTCTCAATAGCAGTAAATTCAATAGAATCTCAACTTGCAAAACTTTAAATAAAATTTGGAAACTTCTGGAAGTCACACACGAGGGGACATCTCAAGTAAAAGAATTAAAGATTAACAGACTCACTCAAGAATATGAATCTTTTAAAATGAAACAAGATGATTCTATTACCCTTATGTTCACTAGATTCTTTGATATCATTAACCCTTTCTCTTCTCTTGGTAAGGAATATCCCACTCACGAAAATATTCGAAAGATTCTCAGAGGATTGACTAAAGAATGGAATCCTAAAGCTACCACCATCATCAGAGGGAACAACCTAACAACAATGAACCTTGAGACTCTCATGGAAAAGCTAATGACCCATGAGCTAGACATGAAGGATCAAGAGGAATCCTCCATACAAGAAAAAGAAAAAGAGAAGACAAAGAAAAAAATATTATGCTCTCAAGGCCATCAAGTTCTCCTCAAAAGATGACTCCGATGATGACGATTCGGATGACGAAGAAATTGCTCTTACCCCTAAAAGTTCAGAAAGTTTAATAAAGCAAACCGTTCGAGAAGGGACACCGATACTATGAGAAAACCAGACACATCAAGAGGGACTATCCAATGGAAAGAAAAGAATTTAGCAAATACGAGAGGCCAAACAAAGGAAGCTCATCCTCAAGGAAGTACGCCAATACTAGCATCTGCTACGAAAGTGATGCTAGTGACTGGACAACGACAAAGAATGCAAACACAATACAAATGCTTGTCTTATGGCAACAAAGTCAAATCAGGTACTTAATGACTTCTCTATGAATGCTCTCTCTTATACTGAATTAGAAAATATCATTCTTGTACTACACGATGAACACAAAGTTATAAGTAAGTACAGAAAATCTTTCAAAGAGATTAACACTCTTAAGCAAGAAATAGAAAGACTTTCGAATATCATTTTTGATATAAAAGGGAAGTCTTCTACTTCTGACACGGATGAGATTGAGTCTCTTCGACTATAGCTCGAAGAAGCTCAAGATGTCATAAAGAAGAAAGAACATTGAATATCAATCCCTCAAGGAAGGATATGACATGGCTAAGAACAAAACACTTGTTGCTAACCAAAGGGAATATGCAACTTCTATCAAATACAATGATTTACAAGTTGATGGAGATATGGCCTACAAAAATATACGACGCCATAATCAAAGACACACCAACACACATCACAGCACTAGCTACAAGTGTCACACTCATATGAACACAACACATACACCCTATCCCCAACAACTGCACACACAAAAATGACCCTCTGTAAAGAAAAATACGAACACATCTCATCATGCTTTCTACTATCATCACCATAACACTCATGCTAGAACTCCTCGTCCCATCATACACAAACCACTCAATCATCTTCCTCTAGACCTATAACACCCATGATGTGCCACTATTATGGTTTACTTGGACACACATCTCATTACTGTCAAATGAGAAAGCATGTTGACATGAGAATGATAAAATAGGTTCCTAAACCTAACAGTCAAGGACCCAAACATTTCTGGGTACCAAAGTCTTCATCTTCAACCCTCCATTACATGCTAAAAGCAAGTGGATCCTCGATAGTAGTTTCTTACGACTCATGAGCGGTGATACTTCACTTTTTGCAATGCTATCGATGAAAAAAGAAGTACATGTATCCTTCGGTAACAATTTAAAGGGATATATCATTGGACATGGTAATATCGGCTCCCCTCCTTACCCTTACATTAAAAATGTTTTTCTTGTTACAATGCTTAAGCACAATCTTCTTAGCATTAGCCATCTCATGGATAATGGCTATGGTATTAACTTTGTGAAACAAAAGTGCTTCATCAATATAGTACAAATGGCGCTACTGTGTATGAAGGTATTAAAAAAATTAACATTTATGTTCTTTATCTTGTTGAAAGCACTAACAATGACAGGTGCTTAGTAGTAAAGAATGATGAGAGTTAGCTTTGGCACATGAGACTTGGACATGCCAACATGGACACCATCTCTAGATTGGCCACCAAGAAGCTAGTTAGAGGACTCCCAAGCATTCTATTCAAGAAAGACATGATATGTGAAGAATACGAGAAGAGTAAGTTGACAAAATCCTCTTTCAAATCCATCAACTCGGTGAGCACTACTAGACCCCTTCAACTTATTCATATGGATTTATTCGGTCCTAGTAGAGTAGCTAGTCTTGGTGGTAAACTCTATGCTTTTGTTTTAGTGAATGATTTTTCAAGGTTTACTTGGATTATTTTTCTTGCAAATAAAAGTGATACTATTCATGAATTTGTTGCTTTTTGCAAACATGTTCAAAATGAGAAAGGCATTATGATCAACAAAATTAGAAGTGATCATAGTGGTGGTGACAATGTTGATTTCAAAAAAATTATATTAAGAATGGATTTGGTCATAACTTTTCTTGTCCTAGAACTCCACAACAAAATGGTGTTGTGGAAAGAAAGAATAGAAACCTCGGCGATATGGCAAGGGTCATGTTAAACCAATACAAGCTTCCTTAATACTTTTGGGTAAAATTCGTTAACACGGCATGTTATGTTATAAATAGAGTGCTGATTATACCTATTTGTAAGAAAACTCCTTATGAACTTTGGTTTGACAAAATTCTTTCTATTGAATATTTTAAAGTTTTTGGATGTAAATGTTTTTTTTTGAACACCAAAGATAACCTATGCAAATTTGAAGAAAAAGCCTATGAAGGTATCTTCTTTGGTTATTCTACACATAGTAAAAGATTTCGTGTCTTTAACAAAAGGTGTCTTGTAGTCGAAGAGTCAATCAATGTCTCTTTTGACGAACTTAACACTTCTACATCTAGCTCTTTTAATAATGTTGATGACTTCTACTTTATTTTGGAAAACTCTTCTCTTGGAGATACAAGCGCTCCTTCGTCCGGTCATGAAGTTGAGACTAATCCACCCGAAGAATCTCCAACAATAGAGACTCCTTAAGGGGATCTCCCCAAAGAATGGACATTTGTCCCCCATCATCCTAAGGAGCTTATTATTGGTGACCCTTCCTCACGGGTTAGCACTAGATCCTCTATACGAGATTACTATACGAATGTGGCTTTTATTTCTCAAATAGAGCCTAAAAATATTATTGATACTTTTTATGATGAATTTTGGATAATTGCTATGCAAGAAGAGCTTAATCAATTCGAGAGAATAACATTTGGGAACTCGTTCCTAAGCCCCACAACTATCCTATTATTGGGACAAAGTGGGTATTTTGAAATAAGCTTAATGAGGATGGAATCGTCACTCGTAACAAAGCCCGATTGGTTGCTCAAGGCTATAACCAAGAGAAAGTCATTGACTATAAAGAAACCTATACTCCAGTTGGTCGTCTTGAATCCATCTGAATGCTTTGTGCCTTTGCTTGTTTTAATAATTTAAAACTTTTTCAAATGGATGTCAAAAGTGCCTTTTTGAATGGTATTATTGAAGAAGAGGTGTATGTCAAGCAACCTCCTGGCTTTGAGGATTTTCAATTTCCTGATCATGTTTTCAAACTACACAAAGCCCTCTATGGCCTCAAGCAAGCTCCTCGTGCTTGGTATTAGCGTCTTAGCCCATTTCTCATTTCTCACAACTTCTCCAAGGGCAAAATTGACACCATACTTTTTATTAAAACTCACAATGACACACTCCTATTAGTTCAAATATATGTTGATGATATCATTTTTGGTTCCACTAACAAGACATTATGTATAGTGTTTGCCAAAGTTATGCAGGATGAGTTTGAAATGAGCATGATGGGATCTTCTTAAGCACTTTGAATTAGACTCATCCAAATCTATAAGAGCTCCTATGGCCACAACAACTAAGCTTGCTCAAGATAAAAATGGTATATTGGTCGACATTCGTAAGTATTGAGGTATGATCGATAGCTTACTTTATTTAACTGCTACTCATCCCGACATCGCTTAGTGTTTGCTTATGTGCACGATACCAAAAAAATCCTAAACAATCACACTTATGTGCCGTTAAGGAAATTTTTGGGTACCTCAAAGGCACCATTAACATTGGCCTTTGGTATCCAAAATCTTCATCCTTTGGGCTTATCGACTACTCGGATGCAGATTTTGTCGGATGCAAGATTCACCGAAAAAGTACTAGCGGCACATGCCAATTCCTTGACAAATCCTTGGTTTCATGGTTTAGTGAGAAACAAAACTCAGTTTTCCTTTCCACAGCTGAGGTCGAATACATTGCGGCAGGATGTTGTTGTGCACAAATCCTTTGGATGACACAAACACTTGTAGACTACGGTATTTCTTCGAATGATAATTCTATCAAATATGACAATACTAGCTCCATTAATCTTACTAGAAACACGATTTGTCACTCACGCACGAAACATATTATGATTCGACATAATTTTTTGTGTGATCATCAACTAAAAGGAGATATCTGTCTTGAATTTATTGATATTGAGCATCAACTTGCTAACATCTTTACTAAGCCTCTTGCCAAAAATTATTTTTCTTTTATTTGTTAGGAAATTAGCCATATTGAAAAATCTTTCTAATCCTCCAATCGGATAATCCGAAGGAAAAGTCGACGGACTTCTGCAAAAAATTGACTGATGACCCGGTTTGCTTTACAGCTGGCAAAAAACACCATTTCAAAATGATTTCTATTTTCTTCTATCTTTTCAAATTCTGGATTCTCCGGCTGACATCCGTAGAATTCTGGCGGATGATCCATCTGTGGCTTTCTGTCACAGATTGGATCAGATCTGACATATCTTGCCAAAAATCTCTCATCTTCCCCATAAATTGCTGCACACTAACCCAAAAACCCCACCCCTCACATCCCCTCTCACTAAAACCTACCCACCTCCTTAATTATCCCGTATTACCTCTTTAAAAACCCCTACTCTTACTTCTCCTTCTCCATCTCTTCTATACAAGATCTGGAAATCTGCTTACATCTGCCCAAATTCGTCCGACTTTTCATTTGCACTACCATGTCTCACAAACATTTCTGATATGGCACCTCATCCCAAGCTCCTCCTCCCACATCTATGTTTCTACCTGTAACGACCCGACCCAGTGTAGGGGCACGAAAAGTGGGTACGTCCAGCCTACGTCGCAGTATCGGCGGTTGAACGTTGTCCTAGGTCATATACATCTAACACAGTATAATGTAGCTGTACAAGATATACTCTCCAATCGGAGGATAATACAGAAGGTACAACTCAATCATATTTCTAAGGTAGAAGTAGCATGATATGGTAGATATGAAATCTCAAAAGAGAACATACAAACAGAAGAAAATAAGTCTAAGTGTCTAAATGACACAACATCTCAACATCCAAAAATAATACAACTCATAAATTCAAATACAATAGCATGAAGAAATAAGATAAAGCCTAGTTATCTAGTCTAGACTATAGGGATGATGTCCTCAGCTAGACCTCGATCCTTCTTGGGGTCTAACTCACAAGTGTCATCCAGGCCTGTTCCGTAGTAAGTAGGGCAGAACTCCTTGGTGTTATCTGTAATATTTTCAACATGTCCAGTCAGGACAGGAACGAGCACATATCTCTCAAACAGTTCATATCAGGACAGAAAATATAAAATAAGCAATATAGTAAGATACATGAAACGTTGTATGAAAAGTACATGAAAGTAAGAGAGATATCTGAAAACAGAAGACTGATTATATGGAAAGTAAGACTGTAAGTATATATATAATAAAGTACATGAACAAAAAAATACCCGATGCACCCACTTGGGGATAACATCTCATGGAAAGATCCATATAGTACTAATTTGTGATAACATCGTGACAGCATCAAGTAAAGTAATCTAGAGCAAGAATATAAGTACTAGCAAGTATGAAACGATCAGAGAATGTACTCGCCTGAGATCCTGAACGACTAATGAGAAGAGATG
>JANAVB010028000.1:19437888-19532888 GCA_029216955.1 Iris pallida | reverse complement strand
AGTGGTCCTTGTCCTTAATCCTTTATTCAGAACAAAAATAATAATAAAAGAAATTTTATTTTCATTTTGTCTCTTTTTTTATACATAGTACTTCTTAAGAAATTTGCCATTGATCGGCATCATGAGTAGATCTCCATTGGGTTTTGATACCCGATAGGCGCCATTAGAAAACACGGTCTCAATTACATAAGGACCTTCCCATTTCGCTTGGAATTTCCCTTTACTTTTGTGAGTCATCACCATCGGTCTTCGAACAACTAATACTAGCTCGCCAATCTTGAATACCCTCTTTTTAACTTTACGATTGAAAGTTTGAGATATACGGGCTTGATATAGCTCAATATGCTGCTGTGCTTGAAGACGCTTCTCGTCCAATCCTTCAAGTTCTTAGAGTCGTAAGCGATCATTGTTCTCTATAGTTAGCTCATTAGCAATAGCTATTCGTAGAGATGGAATCTGGATTTCCAAGGGAAGAACAGCCTCATATCCATAAACCAATAAAAATGGTGTAAAACCAGTAGGAGTCCGGACTGTTGTTCGATAAGTCCATAAACATTCTCCAAGTTTCTCATTCCAATCACGTTTATTAAAAGAGACAAACTTTTTGAGAAGTTTAATGATCGTCTTATTGAAAGCTTCGGCTAAACCATTAGCAGCTGGATTATAAGCCGTAGAAGCTAAATTTTGAATTCGATTCTTATCACAGAACCGATAAAATGCTTGACTGGCAAATTGTGGACCATTGTCATGAATTATTCGTCGAGGAATCCCGAAGCGATAAATGACATGATGTTTGATGAAGATGATCACATTAGATATTTTCACTTCAGCAAGGGGAACTGCTTCTGTCCACTTAGAAAAGTAATCAGTTATAGCTAATATGAACCGATGTCCTTTAACAGAAGGAGGGTTAATAGGACCAATGACATCCATACCCCAAGCTTCGAAGGGCCAAGAGGCTGCTGTAAGATGTAGAAATTCAGACGGTTGATGAATAAAATCAGCATGAATCTGACATGCTTTACACCTTCTGGCATAGTCTACAGCATCTGCTATCATAGAAGGCCAATAATACCCCATTCTTCGAATGCGGTCTTGTAATTTCGGACCCGGTTGATGAGCACCACAAACACTATCATGAGCTTCTCGGAGTGTTTGTTTGGCTTCACTTTCTGAGAGACAGCGCAGCAAGAGTCCATCATATGAGCGACGATATAACATATGTAAATATGAATCATAATAAAATCGAAATGATCGTCTCTTGATTGATATAGCTTCTTTTGGATCTTCAGGTAAAATCCCATGAACCGTATAATCAATGAATGGAGTTCTCCAATCCCTCTGTTGGGAACTTGACTCTGTAGTATAACTCTGTTCAATATACAAATTATTCTTGACATAGAATAAATCTCGGTCCAACAAAGTAATTGTATTTTGTCTTTGGATTGGAACAGCCAAGTCTGCAGCTAAGCTAGCAGGAGCATCAACCTCCACATTATGAGAACGTGGTATGAAGTCAATAAAGAATCCTTTGAATGAAAGGACCAATTCGACTACCACTTGATGATAAGGGATGAGATCAGGATTTCTGACTTCAGAAGTCCCTCTAACTTGATTAACAATCAGTTGAGAATCTCCATAAGCTTCTAGGAACTCAATATCCAATTGTTTTGCTACTTGGAGACCAATCAATAGAGCATTATATTCTGCTACATTGTTGGAACATGGCTGATTGAGAGAATAGGCACGGTATATGACCATTTTGTCAGGAGAAACCAAGACGAATCCTACCCCAGAGACAATATTGCCTTTAGGTCCTACCCGTAATGCTCCATCAAAATATAATTGCCATATGTCTTTCTTCAAAGTCATGTTACAATCTACGACTTCATCTGGAATATCCTCGTATAACTTTGATGTTTCAGGTATAGGGTGAGCAGCTAAGAAATCAGCTAATGTTTGGCGTTTTACTGATTTTTGAGGTACATAAACCATGTCATAAGGAGTGAGTAACATCGCCCAGGTAGCTAACCTGGAATTAAGAATGCTTGGTTTTCTCATCAATACCCGAATGGGATTTATTCTGGAGATAACATGAATAGTTTGTCCTGTCACATAATGTCTTGTCTTTTGGACAGCAAAAACCAAGGCCAGACATTCCTATTCTACAGGTGTATACCTATGTTCAGCTCCGACCATCATTCGGCTAAGATAATAAATTGCATGTTCATGACCCATATCACTTTTCTGTGCAAGGAGAG
The DNA here is from genome assembly GCA_029216955.1 of Iris pallida. Classification (NCBI taxonomy): domain Eukaryota; kingdom Viridiplantae; phylum Streptophyta; class Magnoliopsida; order Asparagales; family Iridaceae; genus Iris; species Iris pallida. The sequence continues at coordinate 19,530,627 of JANAVB010028000.1, read as the reverse complement.
CGCGAAGTGAATAATCCAAAGCTCGAACATACAGCAAAAATGGTCTTTCTACCACTGGAGGTACTAGAACAGGTGGATTTGTAAGGTATTACTTAATGTCATTGAAGGCTTCCTGACACGCTTCGTCCCAGACAAAAGATATACCTTTCTTTAATAGACGGGAGAAAGGTTGACATCTTTCAGAGAGATTAGATATAAATCTCCTGATATAAGCAATGCGACCCTGAAAGCCACGGAGTTCTTTCAGATTATGACGAGGACGCATTTCAAGGATTGCTTTAACTTTATCAGGATCAACATGGATACCCTGAGAAGTAATGACAAATCCTAAAAACTTGCCACTGGAAACCCCTAAGAAAGACTTAGTAGGGTTCATTTTCAATTGATATTGACGCATCAATTCAAATACTGTCCTTAAGTCTTGAATGTGATTATTCTTTGATCGACTCTTAACAGAAATGTCATCTACGTAACATTCAACTGTCTTCCGTAGATGTTCTTGAAAGATGTTGCTCATAGCCCGTTGATACGTTGCACCGACATTTTTAAGACCAAACGGTATAACTGTATAGCAATAAACCCCAAGGGGTGTTCAAAAAGAATTATGCTTCTCATCTTCTGAAAGAATCTTGATCTGATTGTATCCTGAGAATCCATCCATGAAAGTCATACGTTCAAAATCGCATGTATTGTCTATCATGACATCAGTAATGGGAAGTGGGAATTCGTCCTTTGGACAAGCCGCATTAAGATCTCGATAATCTATGCAAACTCGGACTTTTTCGTTCTTCTTCATAACAGGAACAATATTGGCAACCCAATCCGGGTGTTGCTCTTCACGAACAAAGCCAAATGTAATCAACTTTTTGACTTCTGCTTCAATTGCATCCATCATATCTGGTCTAAAGCGCCGTTGCTGTTGTTTTACAGGCTTGGCTTTAGGCAAAATATTGAGTTTATGAGTAGCAACTTTAGGATCTAGACCCGGCATATCCTCATAACTCCATGCAAAGATGTCAATATATTCTTTGATCAGTTTTATCAACTCTTCATTTTCATCTTCGGAAAGGTTTTTACTGATGAATATTGGCTTGGATATAGTTCCATCTCCAATATTATAGGGTGTGAAAAATTATGACACGCTGACATAAGACTCAGCCAAAGTCATACGCTCAAGGCCATACGCTCAGTAAAAGCCATATGCTCAGCCAAGGCCATACGCTCATCTAAAAGCCGTACGCTCAGTGAATATTTTATTATTTCTTGAGATGACAGCACAGCATGTATTTAATGAAGGATGAATCTGACACTTCGTCTTTCGTGCAAAGACAACTGCCCTATGCAGATTAACCGTCGTATGGGTTTTCGAGAATTGATTTTGTCTCTTACGAGGACAGCTCAGCAACCGTCATAAATACACAACCATCATTACTGTCATTTTTGACAGTCTGTCAGCCATCATATCTGTAGCACAACGCTCGAGAGATATTTTTCAATATTAGAAGATATGGCATATTTGAGAAGATTGAGGACGGCCACGTGTCTACTCCCTCAATCCCTACGGCTCCTTGTCCAACCAAGTGAGCGTATGGACTCCATACGACTCCTTGCCAATCAAATGAGCGTATGGACTCCATACGACTCCTTATCAATGAAGTGAGCGTATCAGCTTTATATAATCCAAGTCAGCGTATGCAAGACATGTGCCTTCAAAAGCTAGCGTATGACTCTTCTTCAACAAAGGCAGCGTATCACAGCAAATGCCTTTGGGATAATTTTCAACGTACAGTCAACACACGTTCTTACGTGTCCTGCACTCAGTTACCCACTTATTCAGAAGTTATGCAATGTGGCATCTATGCCACCAATCTCTCCTAGATATATTCCATTACTTTCAACCGCACTCTAATGTGTCTCCACCAGAATTCACCACGCGTCCCTGCAGTTATGCACACGTCAAGTAACTGACTGAGCGTATGCTTCAGAACAGTTATCCAGAACTCTATAAAAGAGAGTTTCTTTATCTTCATCAGACACTAGAGTCAATTCAGAGAGAACAAAGAGATTGCCCAGTTGCTGTCCAAGTTCTTCGAAGTTTGAGTTTTCTTCATCACATCGTCCAAGGGATAAAGTAATCGTCTTCTAGATTAGATTCCTACAGTTATAATTTTCCCAGAAACAAAATAAATAAAGTGAATTTATTTATAGAAAACAAATTGGTGACTCTGCTGGGGAAAGCTGTCTCCTCCAATGAGATAGCAGCAACTCAATGCGATACTTCGTCGATCGGCTCGACGAAGAAGACGATGGTCGTGTAATTCGACCAATCTGCTTACGAAGAAATGCTCAAGGCGAATGAGGGCCGAACTGCTTCCTCCGCTCTTCCTGCTGCCAAGAAGAAGGGACGCTTTGTCTATGTCCCTAAGTCTTCTTCGACATCCCGAGACGCTTCTGTCACTTCTCATGCTGACAAAAACACGTCTTCAACTTCAACGAAGCATGCTTCGGCTTCTCTGAACACGGCAACAGTGGCTTCTCCTAGTCACGCTGACAAAGTGGGTTCTTTAACCAAGTCAGCATGTCCAAGGAAAACCATCTCTAGACATGTCAAAGTCTCTTCTCCCTCTACTCTTACAACAGCAGTCGGCTCTTTAGCCATTAATGACTCTGCACGTATGGCAGTCAAAGGGCAGCGCACAGCAAAGGTAGCGTACAAAAGCCAACAGCAGGCATCGTATGCTAAGCCAAAGCCATCGTATGCTAATAAAAAGGCAGCGTATGACTAGAATTCCAAACTAAAGTCAGCGTATGCCAATCGATACAGTCCTTTGACTGTTTCTCAAAATCAAGCTGGGGGTTCTCTTCCACAGAACATACAAATGATTCCCCAACAACTTGCACATCTTGTGCCAACCAAGGAGAAAGACTCTTTAGTCAACTCCTCTACTCCTAAGGTCTTTACCTCTGGAGTTAATTTGACTAGTACTCTTACTAGATCAAACAAAGGAAAATGCCTTTTGGCTACTTCCTCTAAAGATGGATTATTACCGACTCCTAGTCGGAATAATGTCCACCTTCCTTCCCTCAAAATTTCTCGATCTGAGAAAGGTAAATTACAAGTATCCAAGACTGATACCAAAGTCATATCCCCTACGGATCTTCGTAACAAGCTTAACCAGAATCATCTCGGTTCCACTGAGACAAGTATAATAGACCCTGATGCAGAATATGCCAAAAACTATGTTGCTCAAATTAATCGGTCTTTATATACTCAAGAACCGAGAAGACAGAGGAATAAAAGACAAGTTTCTACACAGAAACTATCTTCCAATACTTCCCAATCTGTTTCTACAGATCTCCGGGAACATTTGCAAAACAAACGGAGAATCGACACTCCATCTGGCTATGACATTGCTCATATTTGCCATGAAAAGCATGGTTGTAGTTTTCAACCTCGGGTTGTGATTCAGTATTGTTGTTCACCAAAAAGACGATCTGTTTTTGAACGGATTCAATATGAACCAATATTGGATGAAGATGAACCTATTTATGCTTCTATCAACATGACCTCCAGAAATATTGGGGGTAGCATACGGTCTGATGCTATATCAGATTCTGAAGATGGTGTTTACCTCGGCACCCGATCCAGGACCGGAGCCTTGACCAGGGTCTCTTCTTCTTCTCATCCAAGTAATAATCCGGAGATCACAGAAGACTTCCTTGGAGAGTCCAACTTTCCAGTATTGACTCCCGTAAATAGCCCCGGGAAAGATACTGATTCTCACAGCGATGATTCAGAACAGACTGTTTCATCGTCTATTCCTCGAATGGTTACCACTTACATGGTAGACGGCAATCATGAACCTTCGACTAGCACTGAAGCTCATGAACAGAGGATTTCTTCCTTGGAACAACAGTTGCGAGCTATGGCAGATACATTGAATGCTATGCACACTCTTATGCAGGCTCAGCATCAAACTCAGCAAGTCCAACAAGCAGTACCACCAGTGGTATTAAATACTCTTGTTGCCCCAAACCCGGAACCCTCTACTATTTCGGGGGTACAGTCTAATGTTCCTGTACAACCCACTCCAAGTCAGTCCGAAGCTGGGGGTGGTACATATGCTGCAGTCCCTCCTCCTAATTACACTCAACAAATTACAACTCCACAATCTTCCGAAATTATTACTGAAGAGTTAAGGAATCTCCGAACTCAATTTGAGGCATTCAAACAAAAGGATGGTTTACAAAGGTTAGGCATCAAGCAACCTTATCCGATAGAATGGAAGCAAGTATCGTATCCACCAAAATACAAACCTCCGACCATCTCTTTCTTTGATGGGACTACCTCTCCAAGTCAGTTCATTAATCACTTTGAAGTAATGACTGATCAGTTGCAACCAAGCGATGCCCTCCTCACTCGGGTGTTCGTCGGATGTCTCAAAGGAACGGCTTATGAATGGTATAGAAGTCTCCCTGATGGGTGCATTACCTCATTTGCCGGTTTTAAACAAATATTTCTTGAACGGTTCTATGAAGGGCTCAATGACATGACCATGTCAGCCCTCATAAGAATTAAACAGAAAAATAATGAAACTACTGAGGACTTCATTGAAAGATTCAGAAGAGAAGCCCTCAAAATGCCTCTCGGAACTCCCGATGCTGTTACTATCGACACTTGCAAGTCGAATCTCTTACCAATCATCAGCATGTGGACAGGGTCCACTCAATTCCAAGATTGGCCTTCATTCATCGTCAGTGCCAAAGCTGCCGAAGTCAGTGCTGAGACTTTCAAAGGCCTGGGGGTACAAATGGCTCCCAAAGAATCAAATCAGAGTGCTAGCAATAGTGCTAGACCCAACAATCGTAAAGGAAAAGAGGCTCTTGAAGTCAATCTCCAGAGCAATAATCAGGAGACAAAAACTACTCAAACCACCCTAGCTCCAACAAATCAACAACAGAGACCTCCTCGACCGAAGGAAGAGTATTCTTTCGACGATGACGATGTTCAGGGTATCTTTGAATGCTTACTCAAAGGTAACAAGATTCAATTGCCAGAAATCAAGAAACCTGATGAAGCCAATAAGACGGATCATCCGAAATACTGTCCATATCATAGAATGATGGGTCATACAATCCGGTCTTGCTATGTATTAAAAGGAAAGATCCAGGAAATGATTAAGTCAGGAGCTGTGACACTGACACCCAAAGATAAGACAGTCACAGCAAATGTGATTTCAATGCAGTTCGGTGATTTCCCTCCTTTAATGGTGGAAAGTGGGATTGTTCCTATCCCCAAAGCAACTCTCGAGGTTGTGAACATCCCACCAGCACAGAATGAAAGACTTGTTCCTGTCACAACTAAGAAGGGAGAAATCATGTAGATTCACCCGGATTTAATGACGGAGTTTGAGACATCTTCCTCTTCTCCTCGGAAGACTCCTTTGTCTAAAAAGAAGCCTGGGAAGACTAAGTCATGCAACGTGACTTCTAGTATTACACCCAATCTTTCTCTAACCCCTACTTTTGTTTTCGCAGGAAACTCAACCCCTACAGAGGTAAAAACTGTACCTAAAGTTGAAGATATGTACAAGCCTGCATTCCATCTATATAGTTCACAATCTCGTGAATTAATGGCAAAGATGGGCTATGATCTAGCCACTGCTCCTAGTTTAAACTCAGGCAAAGGGCTCCCAGCACCTTTAGCCATCACTATGAGACATAATCAATCTCGTGTTGGCCTTGGTTTCTGGAATGAAGCTCTCATCAAGCACAAAAGAACCAAGAATAAGATGAAGAATTGCAACATGGTTTCGATAGACCCTGAACCTGAATCTGAAGTTGAAGTTCTTGCCGGAACTTGGTCAGGAAAAATATATCTGAAAGTTTATGCTGACATTCCTGAAGAAACTCCTGATGTCCCTCCGGTTACAGCTCCAACACCAGTCTCTACTGAAAAACCTTCAAATGTTCCTGTTGAGACAGTTCCTTCTAAACCAACAGCAGCTGACAAAGGCAAACAACAAGTCCGCTTCGACAAACCATTGAAGAAGTCATCTCCTACTGGACTTGAAAAGCCTTATAATTTTGATATATTGGCTCAACTAGCCAATACACCAGCTAAATTATCAATCTTCGAGCTCTTACGCCTCTCTAAAGAGACTCGAGAAACTCTGAGTGAAGTACTGCTGCAAGCAGAAACCTGCCTAACTCTCCTCAAGAAGTTGGAAACAAAACCTGTCTCTTATTGCCATAATGTATTGGAATTAATTCCAAATATTACCTTTACGCAGGATGATATGCTGCTAGAGGATAATCGACATGACCGTCCTTTATATCATACAGGATATGTCGATTCTATGAAGGTTGATCGTCTACTGATTGATCCAGGATCCGCTCTCAGTATTATGCCAAAGACTATGCTAGATGCACTGAAGATACCAGTGCATAGTCTTTCCAGCACTATCACTACCATCTTGGGATTCAATCAAGGAAAAAGTGAGCCTTTAGACAAGATTCGTCTCAAATTTCAAATAGGCGATATTCGCACTAAGGTTACTTTCTATATCATCGACAATCATGGTTGCTCATATAATGCCCTATTGGGGAGACCATTCCTACATGAACATAATGTTGTTCCTTCGACTCTTCATCAATGCTTCAAATATGTTGATGATAATGGAGAGGTTCAAAAAGAAGTGGCAGATCTCTATCCCTTTAAAGGAGTCGAAGCTTACTTCAATGACGCTCGCATGTACAAAGATGAATACTCAAAAGTCTTACAAGCTATGGATGACGACGATGAGACATCAAAAGTCGACACCTTTGTTATTCCTGTAAAAGGGCGTATCACTCATCCACAGTCTCTTAAACCATCTGAAGAAGACTCACTGATAATTCCTGTCAGTGGACGTACTACTGCATTGTCTTCCCAAGCTCCACAAAGTTCATTGATAATTCCCGTCACTGGACGTACTACTCCCCCTCCATCTTCTCAGGCTAGACCCAATACTCTAGTCATTCCAGTCAGTGGACGTACTACTTATCTACGATCTTCTTCAAGGGAGCTCACCTCTTCTGAGCCTTTTGTTATCGATCTTAATCGAAACAAAATTTCTGATCGCTCTTCTTCTCCCCCTTTTGTTATTAATTTGACTAAGTCTGATAAGGCTCAGCCTTTTGTTGTAAATACAGTATCTAATATTAATGAAACATCTTCTTTGCAGTATATTGATGTCTGTAATCATGTACAAAGTTATTTACAATTGTTAGATAGCTTAAAGCCACTAACTATAGGAGTTATTCAAACTCTTCACACAGAAGTGTCATTAGAGTCTATACAAAAATCATACTTCGTGGTCCCCATTAGAAAGAAGGGAGAAAATCCAATATTCTTCTATAAAGGACCCCAGAACCCTTCTAACCTGGAAGAAGATGACAAAAATGACGATACTGGAAGGTTACAACTACGTCGCTACAGTCAGCAGTCCAAAAATATCATCAAGAATATGGGTTATGACTTCAGAACAAGCCTCAATAATGAAAAAGGAAGAAGAATGCCTGTTCGAATTTCTCCATTAAAATACGGAAGGACAAAATTTGGTTTAGGTTATATTGCTCCTACCTCCTTTATCAACGTAGTTCATGAAGATTCAGAATTCGATGGAGCCGAACGATCTGAGTCTTCTGATTCCCTCTCTTAGGATTCTGACACAAGTATTGGCGATCTCCATCGTTCTGTTCTATCCATCAATATGGTCTCTGTTGATGGCCCGTAAGAAAATGATGAAGATGAGGATAATTTTGAAATATCACCCGAATCAGAACAATGGGCTCAGAGATTAGATAATCAATGGAAATTCAGGTTCGAGCAAAGAGAACCTCCTACTGAAGATAAATTGATCCAAATTGATGTTGGTGAAGAGGGGTCCCCTAAACCAATATTCATCAGCGAAAGTCTTTCAGAAACAGATAAGCAAGACATGATCAAGCTTATTCATGATTATATCGATGTCTTTGCCTGGAGTTACGAGGATATGCCAGGATTAGATCCGAAGATCGCAGCGCACAAACTTAATATCATGCCAAACGCTAAACCGGTCAAACAACAACAGCGACGATTTTGCCCAGACATTATGGATACAATTGAAGCTGAAGTCAACAAGCTTATGGCTTCCGGATTTATTCGAGAGGAACAACATCCTGAATGGGTGGCTAACATCGTTCCTGTCCTCAAAATGACCGGCAAGATCCGAGTCTGTATAGACTTTCGCGATCTCAATGCAGCTTGTCCGAAAGACGAGTTTCCTCTTCCAATTACCGATGTCATAATCGACAACACATGTGGTTTCGAACGAATGTCATTCATGGATGGATATTCGGGATACAATCAAATCAAAATGTTTCCAGACGACGAGAGACATACTTCCTTCAGAACGCCGATCGGTACATATTGTTATACAGTGATGCCGTTTGGTCTCAAAAATGCAGGAGCAACATATCAGCGAGCAATGAGCACTATATTCCGCGAACATCTCCGGAAAATAGTCGAATGATATGTCGATGATATTGCAGTTAAAAGTCGACGAAAGGAGGATCATATCCAAGATTTGAAGACTATTTTTGATTTAATGCGTCAGCATCAACTTAAAATGAACCCTACTAAGTCCTTCCTGGGCGTCTCTAGTGGCAAATTTCTCGGCTTCGTCATTACCGTTAAAGGTATACACGTGGATCCCGAGAAGATCAAAGCCATTCAAGAGATGCGTCCTCCACGCACCTTAAAAGAGCTACGAGGATTTCAAGGAAGAATTGCTTATATCAGGAGATTCATTTCCAACTTATCAGGACGCTGCAGACCATTCAACAAACTTCTGAAGAAAGGTGTATCTTTCGTCTGGAACGAAGAATGTCAAAAAGTATTTGACGATATCAAACAGTATCTCATGAACCCTCCGGTTTTGGTACCTCCCGTCTCGGGAATACCATTCCTTCTATATGTTCGAGCCATGGATCATTCTCTTGGTTCATTACTCGCCCAGAAAAATAAAGATGGCCATGAGCAGGCTATTTATTATCTCAGTCGCATAATGACAGGTGCTGAACCGCGTTATTCTCCAATCGAAAAAGAATGCCTAGCATTAATGTTTGCCGTTCAGAAGATGCGACATTATATTATCGGTCAAACAATTCATGTCATTTCCAGAGTGAATCCCATCAGGATTATGATGAAGAAACCTGGTATTCTCAACTCCAAACTAGCTAATTGGGGAATCTTGTTAGCTCAATACGACATGCATTATATTCCTCAAAAGTCAGTTAAAGGACAGGCTCTTGCTGATTTCCTGGCAGCTAATGCAGTTCCAGAAGATTCTAAATTATATGATGAGATTCCAGATAAAGTTCTGGATTAAAATCTGGTTTCTGAAGAAATTCCTACCTGGCGTCTATTCTTTGATGGAGCATCTAGAATAGGTTCTAACGGCGATATTGTCGCCGGAGTTGGGATTGTTCTTGTATCCCCAGAAGGATTAACTATTCAGAGGGCTTATTCTCTGGATCAATCATGTTCAAACAATATAGCCGAATACAATACGTTGCTCATCGGTCTTCAACTCGCTAAACATCTGGATATTCAATATTTAGAAGTTTATGGAGACTCCAAGCTTATTGTCAATCAGATCAGAGGAACATATGAAGTCCGTCATCAGGATTTGATACCTTATCATCGAGCAGCACTCTCTATGGCCTCCTCCTTTGAAGGTTTCTTTATTGAACATGTTCGACGAGCCTATAATGCAGAAGCTGATGCTTTGGCTAATCTTGCTGCTGTATTAGCCATACCAATCAGACGTCAGCAAGTGAGAGTGGTTTATAACCGAGAACTATTCTACGTTGAGAATAATTTGGCTTTGGCTTTTCCCTATAATCCAGACGAAGATTCTCTCAACCTTGATGCTGGATTAAAGTTTGACAAAGTGTCCTTATCTTCTTCCGATTCTACTATAGAATATGTCTTTTCTAACAAAACACAAGCCATAACTGAAGATTGGAGACGTTCGTTTTTAGACTTTGTATTATATGACATACTTCCCGATAATCCGAGCGAGGCAGCGTCTATCCGGCGTCGATCTCTCAGATTCTATTATAATCATACTACGAAGACATTATATCGTCGGGCCTATGACGGTCTTCTCCTCCGATGCATTACTGGTGAAGAGGCACAACAGATTGTCCGTGAAGCACATACTGGTATTTGCGGAGCCCATCAACCAGGTCCTATGCTTCAAGATCGTATCCGACGTATGGATTATTATTGGCCTACAATGGTGGCTGACGCCATTCAATATGCTCGGAAATATAAAGCCTGTCAAATTCATGCAGACTTTATCCATCAACCATCAGAGTTCTTACACCCAACAGCGGCATCATGGCCCTTTGAGGCTTGGGGCATGGACGTCATTGGTCCTATTAACCCACCATCATCAAAAGGACATCAGTTTATTCTAGCAATAACCGATTACTTTTCCAAATGGGCTGAAGCAATCCCGTTATCTGAAGTCAAAACTTCTAATGTCATCAACTTCGTCAAACATCATGTCATCTATCGATTTGGTATTCCTCGGCGTATTATTCATGATAACAGACCGCAGTTCGTCAGTCAAAAATTTACTCGATTCTGCGACGATCATCGGATCAATAATTTAGCTTCTACAGCATATAATCCAGCAGCTAATGGATTGGCAGAAGCTTTCAATAAAACGATTATCAAACTCTTGAAAAAGTTCATTTCTTCCAACAAACGCAACTGGAGCGAGAAGCTTGGTGAATGTTTATGGGCCTACCACACCACAGTTCATAATGCGACCGGATGTACGCCTTTCTCTTTGGTATATGGGTGTGAAGTTGTTCTTCCCCTCGAGATCCAAATTCTTTCTCTGAGAATCGCAATCTCCAATGAACTTACAACAGAAAATAATGATCGTCTTCGACTTCAAGAACTGGAAGCCCTAGATGAAAAGCGATTGTTTGCTCAACAAAACATCGAGCTGTATCAGGCTCGAATTTCAAAAGCTTTTAATCGGAAAGTCAAAGTCAGAGCATATCAGAAAGGAGAACTGGTCCTTACTGTCAGACGTCCGATGACTATGACACATATGAGAAAAGGTAAATTCGACGCAAAATGGGAAGGCCCATTCGTAGTAAACAAAGTCTTCTCTAATGGAGCATATCAGCTTGCTTCTATGGATGGAAAAGTCACGATGATGCCTATCAATGGCAAATTCCTAAAGAAATATTATGTATAAATTTCATCAATATATACAATATTTTCATTATTCCCCAGCAAGTATAAAATTAGAGTTAATTCTTTCTTACAGAAGTTGTCTCGATATCGTGATCACCAGTGGAAACTGATATTCTGCCACGTATCATCTTCCCAGAGAATTTGATATTCTGTCTTATTAGATCCCCAGTGGATTTAATAAAGATCTCGTATAGAAAATCACGTCCATATTACCTCTGAATTTTCTATCTCATTATCATGTTTTCTATGAAAATGATATCTAGTCTTTTGATTTCCGAGTTCAAAGATCATGGAAAATAGAGTCCGAAGATATCTTTATATCTGAATCTGTTTTCTCTAATCAGTATTAAACTAAAATTATCTTTGGTTTAATATCATCTGATAGAATTATAAAGTTTATTTGTATATTCTATTCTATTGAAATATGTCATGTATTATTTACCTCTGAACATATTTTCTACAAAAATATCATCCACAGAATTGAAATCAAGCCAAGATATTCATTTCTTTAATCAAAGTCAAAATATTGATTACAATTGGATTTCAAAAAAATTCAGCACATGAAAAATGTAAAAGAACTATTTAGGAGGAGTAATTATCTCCTGAATACGAACAATTACGTTATTCATCTTCTCTTCATGAGCTGTATGGATCCGCTCTGCTGCTTCAACTCCGACCATTCGTTGATCATAATCTACAATAATAGAACTACGACGTTTGGTCTCTTCAATCTGATTAATCTGCATCAGTTCCCGCTCTTGCTGTAAAAGTTGGCAGCGTTCGGCTTCAGATATACGAGTGGTAGTAATCTCTCATTGCACCTTTTCTACGGAGGCAATTCGCTCTTGAAGACGAGCTAATTCCTCTTTCAACTTATTAAGCTCACCGGCTTTTGATGCTTCATCCTTCTCCAGACACTCCATCTTCTGACAAGTAGTTATTATTTCTTCATCTTTCGCCATTAACTGTTCAGAAGACAGAGCGAGGAATTCTTTCAAAGCAATATGCTGAGCTTGAGCTTCACTTTCTAATTGAGCAATCTCAGCTGCAGTCAAAGATTTGATATCTTCCTTTTTGATCTCCCAGTACTTATGGATCGTTACTTCTAAGTCATCCAGGAGATGCTCAAAAAAGACACACTGGGTCTCATAACCAGCCTGTCTCAAAGCTGAAAGCAAAAAATTAATCGCCGCTCGAAGATCCGAGAAAGACATAGTTTCATCCTTCATAAGCCGTCTGGAGAATGTATCCAGATATGAATAAATAATATCTGAATACATCCTCATGATCTTTGCTATCCCTGTTTCAAAACCGGGAGTCGCTGCAACAGTAAAGGAAGGAGCAGGAGGAGCCTCTATCCTGGGAGTTGAAGTAAGTGCTTTTGGGGAACTAGGCAAATATGCACTCCCCTCACCCATATCAGTCTGGACAAGTGGGGCTTGAGTCGAACTCATTGCCGGTGCAGTTCCTACAACTGTTGAAATCAAAGAAATATGATCAAAATTAAAAGACAATAAAGCAAGGAAAAGATAAAACTTTGCTGAATAAAATATTACCTGGAGCTGGTTCGTATTCAGTTTTCGTTGGATCATTCAGCCCAGCTCGTAGTCTGTTCAGAGTGCTTTCTGACACGGGATTTATTTCACTGCTGCCCGCCCCAGAAGTACTCGGAACTGGAACTTCTATTTCTAGATGCCTCTCCGGCTCTGGAGTCAATCCTGAATGTTGACCAATTGTCTTCAGTACATCAATTAGAGTCTTAGATGGTGATTCATTGTCTATTTCTATGTCCTCTTCTTCAAAAGAATGAGACGAAGGTTCATAGTCAACCTGTTCGTCGTCACTCTTATTACTCTCCAAAATTTCAGCAATTGGCTTGAGAGTAGTGGCTTCCTTCACTGATTCTCCCGAAATCAGTAAGTCATTAGCTGTTTTAGTCTGATTCTCGGCCTCTATCGCAGGTTGACTAATTACCTGCGTATCATCGGCCGTTGGCAGAATCGATTCTATGTCAGAAGGCATGGATGATCCAACAGGTTCAGGTACATCTTCTTCAATAGTTTCCGTCTGTATAGAAAAAGCAAAGGCAGCTTGCTTTTCTAAAGCCAATCGCTCGGCACGATTGGTGGGACTCTCTGCATCGAGACAAATTATGGATTTAGTTTTTGAAACTATCACTTTCCTTTCTATTCTTTTTGTGAATGGAACAGTAGGATAATCGTCTTTTGAGTCACTACCTGCTTCATCAGCATCTCTGACTCGATTGGAAGCAGGAGAAGTCCCCGGAATAGTAATTCCTCCACGATTTTGAGCCTCTGCCCGAGTAACTCTTTTTTGAGCAGGTCCAGCAGCACCTTTGCCCCGCTTCCTCTTCGGTGTATTGTCGGCAGATACACTCTCTTCCGCGCTCCTAATGGGTACATGTAATGGTTGATGAAGTTTATCAGAGAAGAAAGTTTCTAAAACTTCATCATCAACTTCATCAGTAGCCAGAGGATCTTCTTAGACATGACAATCCCTTGGCAGAGCTGATTTGGTTGATTTCTTTTTAACATGAATGAAGCTTCTACCTAAGATGCTAAATTTTTCATCAAAGGTATTAGCTGATACATAAAATTTGGCATAAGACGCCAATATTCTAGCTCCTCTCCGATAAGTAACCGGATCTAGCATGGAAAAGGTAGCCCCTGTACCTTTAGCAATGTAATATATCCAAGCTCTGGCGCCGTCGATTAAACCACCTTGATAGCCAAAACATGTCGTTGCATTTCCCACGTGCAACTGATCATAGCCAAACTGCCAAGCGAACCTACTCGGAAGATATGGCTCCAGATAGGTGATATTGTCACGACGACAGATTAAGTGAGATGGCCTGATCCTCTTTAGCCATTCATGTTGAATATCATCCAACTTATTAGCACCAACGCCATCAATCAACTTCCCAGGCATGGTTTTATAACCAATAGGTGGAGGAACACAAGTGAAACTCCATAATTCTTCCATGTTTAATATGGTTCTACAATCAGTCAGAGTGTCATATTTCTACTTTGGCGTCTGACTGTATCTTTCCAGAAAGGTGTCATCTGGTTTAGCCATCCCAGCATTCATGAGAGATTCAAAATGGAGAAGTAGCCACCCAAATAAATATGTAAAGGGCATTTTTACCCGAGGAAAGGTTGTGAGCCGCTTCCTTGCCAATTCAAACATCCTGTCTGTGTATGCCCTTAAGCCAGCATTCAGACGGCATGTCATTGCTGTCAGCAAATCCATCTTGTACCCGAAAGTTAGACGGACTGCTGCAAAGATAACTCCTCTGTGCATCCTGTCTGCTGAACAGGTACCAGGTACTACAAATTTTCTCAGCCAAAGAGATATAAATCCGGCCAGATGACCTTTAGCAGATAATTCTCGGCTACCCTGTTTAATATAGGTCTCCAACCTATCACCGGCTTTGTAGGTGCCTTCGTCTTCTTCAATGACGATGTCGTCATGAGTGGTATCCTGGATTAGTTTGTCAATTTTAGCTTGACTCAGAGGTTTAAATTCACCGACATATTGATCGGTCTTCTTTTTCTTCTGAACTTCATCAGTGGGGCCTTGGAATAAATAGGCCATCCACTTAGAAGAATAGCAGTTAGAATCTCCCTCTACACCTTGTCCTTTATAAAAAGCTTTACAAATACTGTAATGGCACATTAATTCTTCAAAGACATGAAGAACCAGTGGGTTGGCATCGGAGATTTTAATCATTTCATCAATGAAAGGGATATACTCCTCATATGGCAAATCTTCTGTTGGCAGCTGAGAAATATATGCCATCTCATGGAGGGCGAATCCCATCTCGCCTCTTGGAGTCATGAAAATACCGGTACGGTAATTATACCTCTCTGCTAATGCCAAGAACAAATTCGGGTTTGGCCTAAAACCATAAGCGGTGCACTTGATGGCATTATATAGACCTATTACCTTTAACTGTTCCCCAAAGTTTTTTAGAATCCATCTTATAAGAACAGTCCATCTGGTATTCTCTGGATTTACCAGACCAGTCAGCCTCATAGACTGTTTTGGGTAAACAGTATTCTCCAGCCGAACAAATTCATTTGCAAAAATTGGGACTCTAACTGGCTTCAGAAGTGCCGAGTCCTCGGGAGGAATGGTAGCTGGCAGCAGTCCTCGCAAAGCTGAGACATGTGGTTCAGTACCACTGCAGAATCTTCCTTGACGGTATCCTATCCACCCAGCTTTTGCTTGACGGGATGGAGTGATATCCCACTTCATTTGTCTTTGGTGACTCGCGTGGAATAAGCGAGCTATGTTAATACTTTTTGATAAACCAGTCAGATACATTGGCTGATTTGCATCACCATCCCTATAATAAGAGTATGATACTTTATCAAGAGCAGGCTGGGAGTTTATGTCAATAGCATCTCCAAAAAGAAATACTAGCTTCGAGTGGGTAACACCATCCACACTCTGTAAAGGCAGTCCACTCATCAAATTCAACAAGGTGTCATTTTCCTGATTTGTTAAAAGAGCTATCCTTGTAGAAGGTCCATCGAATTGGGGAAAACGAACATGTGATAGGTCACTTCTATAGTTATTTCCTACACATCCTTCAAATTCTTCCTCCTGAGCCAGAATATCCACTTCAAAAGAAGAATAAAACGTTAGAAATCTTCAACATCAAGAGATGACAAAGTTCAACATACGCTCTGTTTATACTAAGCGTATGGCAGACTTAAAGTTCAACATACGCTCAGTTTATACTAAGCGTACGGCAGACTCAAAGTTCAACATACGCTCAGTTTATCCTAAGCGTACGGCAGACTCAAAGATTAACATACGCTCACTCTATCCTAAAGCGTATGATGGATTCAGAGATCATTTTTTTCTATCCTAAGTGTATGATAAATTTTAAGGTTCAGTTTATGTTCAGCTTGAGCGTATTAGCGTATGGTTGACAAGATGATCATCAAAAAATACGCTAACACAGGAGTTAGCGTATCTCAGTGAGACAACTTGACATAGCATATTCTTTCAAGACAACGTATTTCGACATTTCTATCAAAAATACGCGTATCTTACAGAATATGTTTCAAACATATTTTTCGTATAAACAAAAAATATGGAATACGGCTAAACCCTAAAGAGGGAAGCGTATTTTCTGACGTATTTGACCCTAAAAAAGGGATACGTTTTATGATCTTGTTCTAACCAGAGCCCTAAATAGGGGATAGTTACTGTTCATCATCACCATCCTCACCATAGAGGGGCTTCAATGGGCGTTCACTTCGTCGAACGCGTTCATCGGTAGTCTTCTTAGCAGCGGCGGCGGCAGGCTGAGATGACTCCGCAGGAGCCTTTCCCTTTCCCTTCGCAGCAGCGTCGACCTTGGGCACCATTGATGAAGACTGAGTCGAAGAAGAAGAAGGCTTGAGTTTTGGGGCTTTTTCTCTCTCGAAGATGAATGCAGAAGTAAAGAAATAAATTAGGTTTTGAAAGACCTATTTATAGAAGAAAAGAAGAAGTTCAAACGGCGACCGTTCTTTAAACAGAATCCCTAAAAGATTTGCACTGATATTGAGGAAGATAACAAACTCATGCCAGCGTGTCAAGACTTATTCCCACTTTAAGTTCAAAGTAATTTCGAACTTTTGAAATTCATAAAGTTCGAAAACTTTGAAGGGGAGCTTGTAGGGAGTGAAAAATTATGACACGCTGACATAAGACTCAGCCAAAGTCATACGCTCAAGGCAATATGCTCAGTCAAAGCCATACGCTCAGCCAAGGCCATACGCTCATCTAAAAGCCGTACGCTCAGTGAATATTTTATTATTTCTTGAGATGACAGCACAACATGTATTTAATGAAGGATGAATCTGACACTTCGTCTTTCGTGCAAAGACAGCTGCCCTATGCAGATTAACCGTCGTATGGGTTTTCGAGAATTGATTTTGTCTCTTACGAGGACAGCTCAGCAACCGTCATAAATGCACAGCCATCATTACTGTCATTTCTGACAGTCTGTCAGCCATCATATCTGCAGCACAACGCTCGAGAGATATTTTTTAGTATTAAAAGATATGGCGTATTTGAGAAGATTGAGGACGGCCACGTGTCTACTCCCTCAATCCCTACGGCTCCTTGTCCAACCAAGTGAGCGTATGGACTCCATACGACTCCTTGCCAATCAAATGAGCGTATGGACTCCATACTACTCTTTATCAATGAAGTGAGCGTATCAGCTTTATATAATCCAAGTCAGCGTATGCAAGATATGTGCCTTCAAAAGCTAGCGTATGACTCTTCTTCAACAAAGGCAGCGTATCACAGCAAATGCCTTTGGAATAATTTTCAACGTACAGTCAACACACGTTCTCACGTGTCCTGTACTCAGTTACCCACTTATTCAGAAGTTATGCAACATGGCATCCATGCCACCAATCTCTCCTAGATATATTCTATTACTTTCAACCGCACTCTAATGTGTCTCCACCAGAATTCGCCACGCGTTCCTGCAGTTATGCACACGTCAAGTAACTGACTGAGCGTATGCTTCAGAACAGTTATCCAGAACTCTATAAAAGAGAGTTTCTTCATCTTCATCAGACACTCGAGTCAATTCAGAGAGAACAAAAAGATTGCCCAGTTGCTGTCCAAGTTCTTCGAAGTTCGAGTTTTCTTCATCGTATCGTCCAAGGGATAAAGTAATCGTCTTCTAGATTAGATTCCTACAGTTGTAATTTTCCCAGAAACACAATAAATAAAGTGAATTTATTTATGGAAAACAAACATCAATCTGGATAACTTCATCCTCTGTAGGTGGCTGTCGTTGTTCAAAACGAAGTTCCCATTGAGTGTCCATTTGTTGGGCCCAAGGGTCGTTCTCAAATGGTTCGGATTCACCATCAGTTTGAACCATGTAAGCTAAAAATATTTGCTCAGATTCATCATAATAGTCTCCTCTCTCATAAAAAGAGTGAGAAATATCAGATTCGATGAATTGGATTTCTTCTGAATCCGATGATTGTGAAGAGTTAGAGGAGAATTCTTCTTATATATCGTCATTAAACATGTAGGACGGATCATATCCCAATCCATGACGAGTCTTCTGATAAAATGGATCACCACATAATGGTAGTCGTCTACCTTTGCCTTGATTGAGACCTTCATAGTCTTCAAATCATATCCCATATTCTGGATAATCTTGATAGATTGTTGACTATATTTGTCAATTCAGATTCTTCCTTTATCTTTATCTTTCAGATCATCTGTCTGAGCAACAGGGATATTTTTAGCCAAGCCAAATACAATTTGGCGCTTGTTTTTCTTATCAGACGGAACCACAAAATAAGATTCTTCATGACGTCTATAAGTTACACAAGCTTGTGATGGAGCAACTACAGAAAGAAGATAGGGACACTACAACAAAAAACCCTTTTAGTGACGCTCGACACGGAGTTTTAATGACGGCTGATACGTAAGCGTTATTAAGTTGAAAAATACCTTTTTTCTATAACGGTTTGGGCTAATTCTGGGCTTTTTATAACGTTTATAAAACAAAGCGTTATTAATAGTTTAGAGCGGTGGCAAACTTGTAATATTTTTTAACTTCAATTTTTGGCAAAATCCTTCCTGTAGCCCGCCTCTCCCCCAAAACATTTCGATCTTCTCCTTCTCCTCATTTCTTCTCCCTCCTCTCCCCCAACTCTAAAACCCTAACCCTAGATCCAAAATCTTCGAGGAGGGCGTCATGCTCCTCGTCGCCCTCCAGGACAAGCTCGAGGCCGTCGCGTACGCGTTCGACAAGAACGCGAAGGAGGAGCGTTAGGGTTCTGCTCGTCCTCTTCTCCGCGCTCTCCCTTTCCTTCCTCCGGCGTCGTCGATGTCGTGGGTCCGCAACCACCGCCGCTTCATCGGTTCCGGCGCCGGCCTCGGATCCGAAGCCCTCATGGGTCAGTTCCTCTTCCTTATACCCTCCTCTCCTCTTCTTCTCCTTCCTTTCCCCCAACTCCAAAACCCTAACCCTAATTAATGGTACTCTATAACATTTAGATGTTTTCTTGTGAATATGGTCCAAAATAAATGTTTTGAAATTGAATTGAGCAACATTGAGCATTGTTCTATAATTTTTTGGAAAGTAATATATAAATATGCAGAATTGAGCGTTATAAATGTGCTGAATTGAGTCTATACAGATTATCTATTCATAACGCTTTCAAACTATGCTGAAAATAAGTGTAGCAGAAACTCATCATATTCATGACGGTTATTTTATGACGCTTTTAAAAAACATTTATAACACCCGTTTTCATGACGATTGCTATGAAAAAAAAAGCGTCATGGTACGTCATTAATGGCGCTTTTTAGCCGTCATTAAAAGGATTTTTTGTTGTAGTGGGAGAAGATGTTAAGAAATTTTGAGCATAAGGTCCAACATCAACCTGAAGAGGAAAGGAATTTTTCTTATAGTTAATGTATAAAGTTTCTTCTGGTTCTATGTCGTCTTTATATTGATGACTTTGATTATCAGAAGATAAAGTCATTCTTTTAATAAACTTGACAGCCATATACTCGAAAAGGAAATCTTCATTGATATCAAACAGTACAGAATGATCAATATTTACATCATTTATAATCTGATTGCTACGCTTCGGATTAATCACTAGTGGACCATCATCCGTCTTCTGCGTAGATTTGCCAAGATTGACAATCAATGGTGGTTCTGGATCATTCGTACAAGAAGTACGCCCTTTGACCTTGATTATAAAAGGTTGAACTTGGCTCTTAACAGAAACATTTACTGATTCCTCAGATAAAGCTTGAGTTCTTCCTTTAACCTTGATCATCAGAGGTTGATCACTGACAGATTGGGGTTGAATTCGACCTTTGACCTTGATTTTCAAAGGTTGTTCTTCTGGAGGATCTTCATTAATAGACTGATCATCAGTAGATGATTGATCTTCAGCTATGTCTGATATCTCTTTCATATGCTCTTATTTATAAAGCCTTGAATCAGAAAAATAGGCTTCGACACCCTTGAAAGGATTGATATCAGCAAACTCAGTCTTCACAACTCTTTGGGAATCCACATATTTGAAGCATTGGCACGATGTTATGCTCATGTAACCACGGTCTTCCAAGAAGAATATTGTAGGATACGTCTGAGTTGATAACATAGAAGGTTACCATAGTTCGAAGATCACCAATCTGAATCTTCAGACGAATTTTCTCCAGTGGTTTACTCTTGCCAGAGTTAAAACTAACTATTGTAGTACTAGTGTAAGTCAGATCACTAGTAGGAATCCTCAGGGGTCTTAGCATACTCTGAAGAATTATACTAATTGAAGACCCAGGATTAATGTAATTCCTGTCGATTTCAGTGGATCCAATATACCCAGTGTAGAACAGAGGCCTGTCATGCTTGTTATGCTTCAACAGCATATTTTCTTGTGTAAAGGTGATGTTGGGAATTGCTTCCATCATACTATGATATTGTGGACATGATATGGGTGTATTATCAGGACCCTTGAGTTGAGCCAAGCATGAATCTGCTTGAAGTAAAGCTTCACTCAAAGTCTTTCTGCTTTCTCTAGAAAGGCGAAGCAGCTCAAATATAGATAGTCTAGCTGGAATATTGGCCAACTGAGCTAGAATATCAAATTTGTAGGGTTCCATCACCACCCCCTGACTGGAAGCAGACTTCAAAGGGACGTCAAAACGTACTGCTTTCTGTTTCCCCTTTTCAACCACAGATGGTTTAGCAGGAATAGGAGAAAGTTGAGCTGGTAATGTTTCCACTACGTCTTCTGCTTCTTTGGAGGATCCCTCATAATCTTTATGGTACTCTTTTCCAGATCTTGTACCAGCAAAAGTTTTTTCTTCAGACTTAGGAGAAGGAAGTACCATATTACAGGATTTAATCTTCCTTTCCTTAGCCTTCTTCTTGTAAGGATTGTTATAAGGAACTTCAGAACCCAATCCAACAGTAGATTTTTTATTTTGAATCTGCAAAAGAAGTCATATTCCTTTATTATAATTCAAACCTTCTGTCTTCTGAAAGTCATAACCCATCTTTTTCATGAGAAGGATTGACTGCTGACTGTATAAATGAATAGGCAATGGGCTTTCAACAAGTGGTTCCACAGAGGAAGAAGAAGAGATCTCTGTAACTACAGGAGAATGAGGAATAGACATCTCTGTAGCTATGGGAGGAGAAGTATACGGGATATGAGGAAAAATCCCTGTAGGAGCTTTTTCATAAGCAGCGAAGACTTGTTGTGCCCTGTATAAGGGAACACTATTCAAGGCTAGCCACTGATGATGAGTAAGCTTGAGCTTGGTAGGAGGAGCTAGACTTGGAGGACATATGTTCAGTCCTTTCAGTCTATCTTCTAAAGGAATGCCATCCCATAGATGATCTGAATCGTCAGGATCTGGAATAACATGAGAAATCATGTTGCAGGTTTTGACTTTTTTACCCTTCTTGGATTTTGAAGTTTTACCTTTATTTTTCAGCTCAGGTACTAAGTCAGGATGTGCCCACATAATTTCACCATTCTTTAATGTGAGAGGCAACAATCTTTCATTTTCCTCTCTAGCAGGCGGGATATTCATAATCTTCATCGTCGCCTTCGGGATTGGGATAATTCCATCTGGGACTTGCTGTGGAAGAAAATCTCCGAATTGAAGAGAAACCATATTGGTTGTAACCGTATGGTCATCATTGGTTAAAGCGATAGCACCACCATTTATCAGCTCTTGGATTTTCTTTTTCAAGACATAGCAAGCACTGGTAGGATAATTAATGTATCTATGATAGATACAATATTTGGGATTATTAGTCAGATTTACCTCATTAGGCCTCTTCGGCTCCGGAATCTGGAGTTTGCCACTCTTCACCAGACATTGGAATATCCCTGGGATATCACTTTCGTCAAAAGAGTATTCTTCTTTTGGCCTGAAAGATTTCTGATTATTCGGCGTCATTTTATTCTTGGAAAGATTGACCACGAGGGTATCCTTTCCTTTTTTATTACGATTGCTAGAGTTATTACCAGGATTTCCTCTCTTTCTTTTATCCTCTGAGGCGAAAATTATCCCATGTTCACGAGCCAACCTACCATTGGTCTCGACAGAAACTGCTGCTATGATAAACGAAGCCCAATCTGTGAATTGGAAACCCGTGAAGACAGCAATAGATGGTCGCAGATTCATCTTGCATGTATCAATTAATGCTGAATCTGGTATACCAGGAGGCATCTTTAGAGTATCCTGTCGGAAGCGTTCGATGAACGTCCGAGTATCTTCTTTCTCCTTTTGTTTGATTTCTATTAAGGAGGACATGTTCATGTCCATACCTCCTTCATAGAAGCGAGAGAGAAATATTGCCTTAAATTCGTCAAAAGACGAAATGCCATTGTCAGGTAAACTACGATACCAGTTGTAAGCTGAACCCGTCAAACATCCAATGAACACTCGAGTGAGAAGAGCATCATTTTTCTGCAGATGTACAGTCATAATATCAAAATAATTGATATACTGACTAGGAGAAGCCCTTCCATCAAACAATACCATTGATTGTGGCTTGAATTTTAGTGGAAAGGGTACATTATTCCAATGAGGAGGATAAGGTTGCTTAATCCCTAACCTCTGGAGCTGATCCTTGTGCTTCAAAACTTCAAACTGTGCTTTGAGCTCACGCACTGCTTGAATAGCTTCACTAGTTTATGGAAGCACATTTGATTGAATAGTTGTTGGATGTACCGTAATCCCCACCGGAGATGGTACATCTTCTGGAATAATAGGATCTGGAGATGCAAAATTTTGATTAACAGCAGGTTCTTGAATATTCAAAGGTATATCAGCCCCTTGACTATCTTGAGTTTGTGCTGCTACTGATACCGGTGTTATTACCGCCGGCTGAGCAGTTTGCTGAGTCAATATTATCTGATGCATGCTTTGGACCATGTTAAGCATGTCTTTCAGTGATTGCTCAACGGCAGTGAGACGTTGTTCTGTATTAGCAGATGACATCTCTGGTTCATCTCCAAATGCGTAGGATTCAACCTCTCTTGAAGATATAGAAGGATTAGTATAGAAGTATGAATCGACACTGTCAGTTTCGGACTCAAAAGATTGAGTACCCCCAGCTTTAGAATCAGAAGTCTGCAATTGTCTTTGTCTTCTTGATCGAGTATTCTGATATACTCCTTCAAAGGAATCAAGAAGTCTGTTGAACTGTTGTTGACCTGGAGTTTGGGACGTATTTTGTCTCGGACGTCGTCCTCTGTTAGTATGAGATGCCATGTTGACTGACACATATGACGGCTCATGTTCTTGGTCATCAGCATGTTGTTGAGGCACATTAAAACTTAATCGATCAAAAACTGACCGTTTTGAAGCCGAACAACAACAGTTGATTACAACCTGGTGATACTCACAATGGTGTTTTTCTTGGGGGAATGTCACCGGAGATTGTCTGTTCTTACACTTTTGCATTAGCAATTCACGTAAATCAGAAGGAGTAGAGGAAGTAGTCTTCTTTATTACATTTGGGATAGAAAAATGTTTAGTCCTTTGTGTATAAAAAAGATTACTGGCTGCATTCGCAGAACCAAACTGTATATTTTTACGCGTTTGGAGTTGTGTGCGCAAATCTTGAGATTTTTTAGCACGAAGGACTCTATTTTCATTGCGTGTAATTTGTAGGTTTGGTACTTTGCGTAGAGCAGTATAAGAAGGTTGTTGGTGTAGAACAGAAGCTTTACCAACAACATTTTCACGTTGTATGCATTTAGGTACATTCGCATTAGATGTAAAAACATCGTTGCGAATTTTATCTACACTGTCACAGACAGGAGACTTACCTTTACGCATAGAGCATAAAAATTGATTATCTACCACGTCACAGACGGGAGATTTTCCTTTACGTGAAGAGCGTAATTTATGTGTGTCTACCACGTCACAGACGGGAGACTTATTTTTACACTCAGAAGCACAAGTATTAGAATCTACCTCATTACAAATGGGAGACTTGTTCTTATGCACTGAGCGTAAAATTTGGTTTTTACCCACTGGGCGTAAAACATGCTTCTTACGCAGTGGGCGTGAAACCTGATTATCTTCACCGTCACAGACGGGAGATGAATTGTCACACTTAGAGTGCAATACTGAAGTAAGGACTGCCTCGTTACAAATGGGAGCCCCTACGACAGGAGTGGAAAGAATTCCCTTGCTATCAGAAGCAACAGAGAGATCAGAAGCTATTTTGGATTTAGGAATCCAAACTTTTCGTGCTTTGAGAGATTTTTGAACATTGGAGCAGCGAGAACCACCCCTAGTTTGGAGCATCTCTTCATAAGCAGTCTGGTCGAAGTGTACAACCAGAGTCTTCTTTGTCGATCCAATCGACACATCATCAAATTGAGCAATTGCCTCCTCGTCAGAGGAGAAGGTCGTCCCCAGCAGAGTCGCCATTTTGTTTCACTTAACAAAATGCCTAAAATCGACTTTTAAAAATAAAATAAGAAAAAGTACAAGAAGTACAAATTTGATTCTGGGAAAGTATTGCTATGGAAGTCTGATCTGTAAATAATCACTTTGTTCTTTGGACCATACGATGATGATGAAGATCACTGCTTGAAGATGAACAGCCGGAAGAACTAAGTCACCAGAAAGATATCGACGCACTTAGGCGCTGATGGCGAGGCCGAATGCTTTCCTGCTTTGCTTCACTCTGTTTTGAAAGAAAGGTTGAAGAAGAATGCTCTGGAGAATCAAAATCTCTGAATTCTAATCTCTCTGTTTTCTCTCCTCCTGTCTCTATCTGTTATATATGAAAAATAAGTCTATTTATAGACTTGGCTTCTTGTGCGTAAAAACTCAGCAAAAGTTCCGTCTTTACGCTAATAACTGCCACCCATGACCGAAGTCATCCTCTGCATACGTTGACACGTGTCCCATCATTTCAGTAAGAATAGGATGCACGTACACACGTTCTTCGAGATATGTGGCATGAAAGCCATGTAGGTAAACCACGTTCCAAATTGGTGAAGAAGAATAGGGCGTAAAAACAACCCAAACACACTCTGAGCGTAAAGTAGTAGACTAGGCGTAAAATAACACTGACATGGACTTTCCGCGTAAAGTGGTTATTAAATAACCTTGAGCGTAAAAGTAGCCCAAATAAACTTTATGCACACGTCAACTTTTGAGCGTAAAAACTCATATAGTCTCCATACGTAGAAGAAGCCATGTTGTGAGCGTAAAATAGCTCAATCCACATACTAAACGACAACATTGGGCTCTGTGTAAAACAAATCCCTTCGAATTCTGTGATATATGCCATCATTAAATCTTCATGTCAGACTTTGCATTAAATGCAAGACTCGACAGCTTCGTCCAGCGTAAAGTGGTCAGCCTGTCTTAGGCGTAAAACCATTGGCTTGACCCTAGCGTAAAGTGGTTAGCCTATCTTTAGGCGTAAAACCATTGGCTTGACCCTGGCGTAAAGTGGTTAGCCTGTCTTTGGCGTAAAAATAGATCATGTTGAGTGGAATGCTTTATCTCTTTGACTCATTCTATGAAGCACTTTTTACGTTCCTACATGCGCGCTGCTGATAGTAAGCTGTATAAGGTCGACTCAGGTACTTCTGGGCCAGAAATGAGCCAACCTTCAAAGCCCTTGTCTCACTTGGGCGCATCTATTGCGTGCACAACCAAGTCGAGCAAGGCAAACCCAGTGGTCTTGAACTCCCGTACCTCCTCTGGTTGTGCGTCTGAGGTCCGTTCAAGTCACTTTAAATGTTGTTCCCCTACTACTGATCGGGACGCCTGTTTGGTGTTAGATCAGGGGGCGCAGCATTCACTTGACCATCCCGGCACTTGGCTTTGTCATACGCCTGAAGGGGATACGAAGGTGGCACTCTCCTCCAACGATATACGCAACGTGATCACTCACAAGCGCCGATCAGGAGAGTTGACTGACGAGCACGATGCGCCCCTCACGGGGCACACTTGTGCTGTGGTCACCATCAACTGCTGTTGTAAGGTAGCAGCCCCACCAAGACAGTCGGTGTTCCAGCGGCTACAATTATTGACACTCCTCCGATGCCGCCTCGGGAAGAAGGTGTCAACAAAAGAAGAGCCAAGGATTGCTTCATATAACGTGATCTCTAACTCCTCGTCAGTCCAAAAGACGACTGGCAATTCTTCGTCCTCATCCAAGAGCCAGCCGAGGAAAACCAAGGCAAGTGTCTCGTCTTCCGGAGTGTTCGAAGGCACTCGGAGGAGAAAGAAGATCTTGGAGGAAGCTGGCGGTAGTCAGACCCTTGTCGAACCTTCCTCCAAAGACGAAGGGATCTTCCAAAGCACAGCTGGGGCCGATCTTCATCCCCGAGGCGAAGACAACCTCCCAGAAGTCCTTCAAGACGAGGGTATCCCCTAAAACATAGCTGGGGGTAGTCTAGCCCCTGCGGATCTGAGTCTCGGAGACGAAGAAGTTCTTCAAGACGGAACTGAGGGTAATCAGGCCCTTACAGATGCTCCCATTGAGAATGTTCTCCAGAACATAGCTGGAGGTGGCCAGGACGAAGCTCCAGGAGAGGCAACTCCCCTACAAGAGAGTGAAGTCGAGAGTGAAGCCTCAACCGATCCATCTACTTCCAGCCGTGTCATGACAGTATACATGGCTGGGGGTGATTCCGAGTCTGATGCGCCGCCACCAGACCTCGTCCAGCACATGGATACGTTAGAGGGAGGACTCAAGACTCTCTCTGCCTCTATACAAATACTGACTCAAGCAGTGTTTGAGATTCTGTCAGCTCTGGCCAGGACACCTTCTACCGGTCCCGACCCAGGGGCCAATGAAGAATCAAGTGTACCCCTTCAACGGGTATCCATGGATACGGATCGTCGAGAAGCACCTCGAACATCGAAGCCCTCAAATGCTCAACTTCAGGTGGTACCACCTTCCCCGACTCCCAGCTCCATGGAAGACGTGGTCGAGATGATCAAGGACTTGCGCGAGCGCTTTGAGTCCAAGACGAGATAAGAGGAGAGCCAAAAGATGGTGATTCTCCAACCTTATCGCCTAGAGTGGAACAAAGTGGTTTATCCTCCTAAATATAAACCACAGACACTGATGCCCTACGATGGGAAGGACTCTCCGTGTCGCTATCTGACATACTTCCAGTCACAGACGGGACATCTTCCGAAGGAGGACGTACTACTCACCAGTATATTTGTTGGGGTACTGAAAGGAGTGGCGTACGACTGGTACTGCAGCCTCCCCGACAATTCCATATCTTCCTTCGACGACCTGACGCGCCTTTTTCTCGACCGTTTCTACGACGGTGGGAAGGACATGACAATGGCGTCCCTTATAGAGATACGCCAAAAGAAGAAGGAAACAGTTCGAGTGTTCATCGAACGCTTCCAACAGGCCTGCTTCAGACTGCCCCCGGGCATCCCAGAATATGCACTCCTCTCCTCCTGCAGCATGAACATGCTGTCTGCAGTTAAACTCTGGCTTAACTCTACTCCTCCTCCCGACTGGAGCTCCTTGATCATCGAAGCAGAAGCCGCAGAAAAGAAGGCGGCCAATGCTCGTCTTCTGGGAGTCAGTTTCCCTGCCTTTGAGGACAAGGGGAAACGGCCTGCAGCCAACAACCCCGGACGAAAGACGAAGGGGAAACAGGCGTTGACTGTCAATGCCTCAAAAGGTGCGTCCGCTCCTACTCAGAAGCCTCCACTTACACCAAGGCCAAAGGAGGTTTATTCGTTCAACGACGAAGACACCCTGCAACTCTTTGAGATACTGAAGCAGGGCGACAAGATCAAGCTGCCGGACCCGAAGCGTCCAGACGAGGTTGGGAAAGTGGATAACCCGAGGTATTGTCACTACCATCGGTTTATCGGACACCCAACCAAGGACTGCTACATCCTTAAGAATTACATACAGCGCATGATCAATATGGATATAATCTCCGTCGACTACGAAGAGAAGACGGTGTCAGCTAACGTGGTGTCACTCTAGTTCGGCATATTGTTGCCAACTACGACACAAGATAGCGTCGTCCCCATCCCTAAGGCGACAATGGAAGTGGTTAACTTACCACCCACTCGTGACAACGTGAGTGGACTCATCCCACTCACCACATCTCGGGGAGAGATCCTATGGGTTCACCCTGATCTTATCTTCGAGGTGACTCAACCGGAGGTACGCCCTACCTCCAAATCCAAAGGCAGGAAGATCAAGTCTTGCCGCATGGTCTCTTCCTCAGCAGAAGAGGCACTTCCTGTACAGATGCGTTCACAACAGAACGCCCAACCCGACGAAGCTGTCGTCGAGGTGGTGCCTCCTTGCACCGTTCCTGCTGTCGAGGAGGAGGTGTAACACCCAGTTTTCCAGAAGAGGGTAATTTTGAAATTTTGTAATTATAATTATTATTTAATGGTATTTATTTCATGTTATGATTTTTAGTGATTTTTGATTATTTTTAAACTATTTAAATTCATGACTTATGATTTGGTGTCTTGCTAGTGTCCATTTCCAGACTGAGGGGTATTTTAGTCATTTTTGTAATTCTAAGAATTATTTGGGATTATTAATTATTATTTAGATTAAATAGGATTTATTAGAATTTATGGGAATTTTTAGGATTTATTTTGGATTTATTTGGACTAGTTTGATTTTTGACTCATGTAGACCAACCTAGGAACTAACCCTAGTTAGTTGGGCTTGGTTAGGTCAAGTGACCCTAGTCTAACCTAGTGTGACTCAAGTTAGTGGTTAGTGATTCATTAGAACTTGAATTAGGAATTTAGAATCAAGTGTTTTGATAAATGGCTTGTGGTTTCATAAGTCATTTTGTGACTAAACTCAATAGGACTAGCTAACCTAGCTCAAACCCCACCCAAACCCATCATGTCCAGCAAACCTAGGGATTCCCCCACTATAAAACCCCTCCTAATTTCTAGGGCTAGCCTCCTTTCCATAGGAATCCATTTCAAGAAGAAGAGGTGAGCTCCCATCTTTAGAAATTCATTAAAAATCCATTTTGAATCCTTTCTTCCCCAAACCAATTCCATTAGGACCTAAAATCAACCCTCTTGCTGCTGGTATATTTTATTTGCAGGGAGATAACAATTTGTGGGACTTGGAGGCTTGAGGAGTTTCTTCCATTTGAAGGCTTTTCCATTCATTGTGCATCAATAGGTATAACCCTCAATACTCCATTAATTTCCTGTTTGAATCCATTTTAGGAAGGCCCTAGCCCTACCCCTACTGTAGGATAGGCTAAACCTAGGGTTCGAGTTCGTTTCGTGTCCGTATCGGACACATATCAGTCTTGTTTGTAGGGTGTTCGACAGAATGCCTCTGAGAGATCAACTTTGTTGTTTTTAATTTCTGTTTGAATAGGAATGTAGATCTATGTGTGCTCATTGATTTTCGTGAAGGGACCATGGTTGTTTCGTGTCTGTGTCGGGTGCAAATCGGACTGGACACTGCTGTGTGCACTGGCTCGGGACTGTGTTGCTTCCCCTGCTACTCGGGGCCAATAGCTCGCTGGACACGGCGACTCAGGCCATGCCATTTGGCGTGGACCATGGGGCCTTGACTGACATGAGGCCCTCCAAGTTGGAGAAGCTCTCGTGTCGTGTCGGAGGAGTTCTCCAGCCCGTATTGGGTTGCTCTGACAGTTCAGTCGTGTTTTTGGTGCACTGATACGGGTGGTTTGACACGACACAGGGACACGACGACCCAATTCAGGGTGACACGTGGGAAGCCCTATGAGTGGCGACCCTAGGTTTGTGAACACGTGGCTTGGTTTGATCTGTGTTGTGCACACGAGCCTTGTGCACACGTGCACGAGGACACTGCACTGTAGGCACTGTCTTGGTGCACAGTTGTGTGGACACGTTTGTGTCCAATTTCATGGACACAAACAAGTTGTGTAGCATGTATTAATTATGATTATTAGTTACCAACCTCTGTTTTTAGGTTTTAAATCAATTCATTAGTAGTTGCCACTCTTTTCCTTTTGTCTGAAATGTTATGTTGTATCAGTAATTGGTTCCAGGTTCACATGTGAGTTTGTATTGGTTATTCACCTGCATTTATTGATAATTTCATGTTTTTATAGATCAAACATGCTCTCCTATATTGCTGCCTAACTATAGTTTAAGTTTTTGGATGTTGGTGTAGTATGGACTTCGAAATGTTGAAGGAAAATGTGGGGACTTTTGGTTCAGCTTTCTTAGCAATGGACAATTGATTCTTTTCATTTCTGATATGATAATTGATAGATGAATACCTGAGCTTGAGAGGGATTCAGTTTTGTTCTTAAAAAGGGTTTTGAATGTTATACTTATGATATAGTTCTAGTTCACTTTTTTTTAATGTTTAAACTAAGCTTAGGTACAGTTTTGATTTAAACCGAGATTTGATACATGGATTGATTTTCTTTTTCTTGATTTTCCTGTCACCTGTTGCAATGTTAGCTGCACATACAAATCTGGGATTTTTGAGATGTTAAGCAATTGAAGAGAAAACTGATTTGGCTTGTGTTTTCCTGCATATTTTATTCCTGTACACTCTGGGCACTTGTACACTGGTATGGACACATTGTATTCCCTGTGAACCTTCCCTCCTCATTCCAGTTGATAAATGAGTTAATTCCTGCACACCCTCATCCTCTTCACACTGTTGTACACCCTCACCACACACAAGTCTGTTATTTCCTGCACAGCATTCTTCCCTGTTTTCCTGCAATTTTAGACACACTGAACACATTGCACCCTACACTGTTGGCTTGAGTTTTGCACACACACTCAATTCCTCACTGTTTTCTATTTTCCTGTATTAGTTTACATACTGCAAATTCCTTCACTGGTTGTTATTGCCTGCACACATTGTTGGTTATATCCTGTACACTACCCTTTCATGCACTGCCATGTTTTCCTGCACACACTGTTATGGAATCCTTGCCTTCTCTTTTCCTGTTTTTCCTGGAACACTAAACACACACATTACCCTCATACACTATTGCACTCACACACACAAGCACCTCTCTCCTTTTCTCTATGTTCTAAGTTTTACTTAGGCCTTGTTGTTGTAGGCTAAGTTGTTTTAGGCATTCAATGTCTATGTGTATGTTGTGTGAGTGTATATATATCTATATATATATTCCTTGTTAGCTAGTGATGTAGTCTTTCTTTAACCTAGATTGTGTATATATATAGTGTTGTATATGCATAGGGTATGAGTGCTTGAAATGTTGTGTGTAGTCTAGTATAGACTTGTTAGAGGCTAGCATGTCTTGTTAGACCTAGATAGCCTAGTTTAGATCAAATTAGACTTGGTGGACCTAGTTTGACTTCTAGGGTTGACCAAAGTTGACCAAGAGTTGACTTTGGCCTAGATTGACCTAGAATCATGTAGAATGCATAGTAGGACTCTATTTTACTATTCTGGACTTGTTGTGACTTGTGTTGTTCTGATTAGAAGCCAGACACCCCTCCTCGGACAGTACTTTCATATCGGACACTCAGATACCAGGCGAGTACATTCTCTGATCATTTCATATCCTGCTTAGAATTATTTCCTGCAGTAGATTACTTTACTTGTACTGTCACGTTGGTCACACGGATTAGTACTATATGGATCTCTCCTTGGGATGTTACCCCCTTAGCGGGCACATCGGATACTTTATGACATGTGTTTCATGTACATCATGTATTCCTTGTATCTGCATTATTCATGTACACTCATGTTCTCTCATGTTCTTACATGTACGTTCATGTACTCTCATGTTCTTTCATGTACGCTCATGTTTGCCCATGTGTCTCTTGTATAACCAAAATATCATGTCCGTAACGTAACTTGAACAGATCCTTGTGTATTTATTGTGGGTAGGGAGAGTATAAATGGTCATGTGATTTACCCATCATGTACACTCTGTTACTTTTCATGTTCATCATGTACAACCTAAGCCAATTACATGCCATCTCGTACTCTGACTCACTAGTCACTGCTAGTTCTCTATGTATAGTAGATATTTCTATTACAGTTCTCTCTCTGTTTACATACTGTACTTCCTTCAGTACTTGTATCTTACTTTACTGCATGTCTATATTTTCTAACCTGCTATGATCTGTTGAGATGTATTGTACTCGCTCCTGTCCTGACTGGACCTGTTGAAAATATTACAGAGGACGAGGAGGAGGCTGGTCTGGACACTTACTACGGGGCAGCCTTAGATGACACCTGCGAGCTGGACCCTCAGGAGGACCCAGCTCTAGCTGAGGATTTCATCCCGACTGTCTAGACTAGCTTAGTTAGGCTGTTTATCATTTTGTAGTCTGGAGACATGTTCTAGTTAGACTTTATTCTGGAGTTCAGTATTGTATATATTCTTTCATCTGAGACCTTGTACTGTTGGATATTGCTGGGATTATCTTAGACCACTTTTCATCTATTTATTTCCTTGAGTTCTATTTCATATCGTGCTATCTCTTCCTTAGTTGTGATTGAGTTTTACTGCCATGTCACCCCCATTTCGGGGAGTATAAACTGTTTAGATAGATATTGTTAGATGTATGTTGACCTAGGACAGCGTTCTACCGCCGACACTGCGGCGTAGGCTGGGCGTTGTTACGTTCTCGTACCCTCGCAGTGGGTACGGGTCGTGACACGTTTTTAGTGGTGGCCCATGCAGGTCTCGACTAGAAGTGTAGTGGTATTCGAATTAGAGTATCACTACAGCTTGCAGTAGGATATAGGATATTAATTTTAAGGTACTCAATCACTTTAGGAAAATTCTTTTATTTGCCATCTAAATCCTTTTGTCAGCTGATCCTTTGAATTATAATTGTCCGCCCTTGTTATATCGCTTCCTTCTCAGAGATTGATACTCTTGTTTGTCTATCTTCAGGATAGTAGAGACTCGATCGCAGCGTGCCATTCATGAGGATGCTATAGAGGGGACTGCTACCTCTCAGCCAGCACGGCGAGGCCAGGAGACTGCAGCTCTTGTCACCTCAGCTCGTGTTGAGACCTCGGCAGCCGCAGCAGGAGATATGCATCCACCGACTGGGAGGCAGGACCCAGTCTTTCCAGAGGATCCTTTTCAGCCGCCACCGCCTCCAGGACATGTGGACGCAGCTCAGATGTTCGCATATTTCCAGTAGTTCATGGACCGACAGCAGGCTCGACAGGACAGAGGCATGGAGTTGGCCGTCACGACAGCCGTAGCTCGACCAGTGGTGCAGCAGCCGAAGACACCGGGGATCGAGCAATTTCAGAAGATGAGCCCCAGAGACTTTCTGGGGACAGAGGGGATCATATATGCCGATGAGTGGATCGAGCATATAGAGGAGATCTTCCGCCTGGCCAGGATTCCAGCAGACCTTCAAATCGAGGCCGCAGCTAGCCGGATGCGAGATCTTGCTCGCACCTGGTATCAGTCGGACCCCAGGGTGGGGGTACCGGGGCAGACTTGGGAGCAGTTCAGGGGCTTCTTCAAGAAGAAGTTCTTTCCAGATTCGGCAGTCAGAGCCTTGGAGACGCAGTTTGAGAGCTTGGTCTAGGGGAGCCTCTCAGTTGAGGAGTATGCGGGAGAGTTTGGCCGTCTCGACAGGTTTATTGAGGGGTTGAGCGAGACGGCGAAGGCCCAGAGGTTCCGGAAGGGCCTGGTCAAGGAGGTCAAGTCCCTGACCAAGGGCAGCAGGGATGCTACGTTCGAGGAGATCTTGACGGGAGCCTTGCTAGCAGAGGATGATCTTGAGCTTAGGCTCAAGAGGGGGCGAGACCCAGTTGGGGGCAGCAGCAGCAGCGGGGGCCAGGCCAAGAGGCCTCACCTTCAGCACCAACAGCCGAGGCAGTTCCAGCCGCAACCGTTCCAGCAGAGACAGCAGCAGCAGCAGAGGCAGCAGCATGTTATTTCTTGCCCTTTCTGTAAGAAATCAGGGCACGATTGGGGAGAATGCCGTCTGAGGCTAGGCAAGTGCCTACTCTGCGGATCATCAGATCATCAGTTGAGAGAGTGTCCCAAGTCTGCGGGACGGACAGCTCAGGGAGCAGGAGCTAGGGCTCCGGCAGGACAACAGAGAGGACCAGCATTGCAGACTCAGCAACAGAGGTTCGCACAGCATCAGCAGCAGGCCAGAGGAGGCCAGCAAGGACGAGCTTACGCCATGACACTTGAGGATGCTCAGGCCGTAGGAGAGGTGCTAGCAGGTTCTGATCTTCTCGATTCCATTCTACCTTGTCTCATTATACCTACCCTGAAATTCTATTCCATCTATTTCTATCTGTTTCCTCATTGTTGATAAGTTTGATCTGGTGTTTCGTTATGTTTGTTTTTTTTTCTTCTGAGAAAATCATATGGGCTAGGTCACCTCAGTTATGGGATCTAGAATCTTCGATGGTCGTGTTAGTTGGCATAGTGAGGACATATAGTCAGATTTTGGATGTATTTTTGGGTATGGGAATTTAAGGTTTTCGCCGTCGCATGCGGCAATACGAAAATTTTAAATACCATGAACCTAAGGATACGTACCTTAGTCAAGGACTCTGTGATTATCGTAGCCATGCTCACTAGCACGACGAAGATTCTGAGTATCATGATTTTGGACAGACGCATATGATTATCTGACGGTATGTTTGAGACTTTGATTGTGGGGTGTATGACCTAGAATGACTACTACCATTTTAATTTCGAGGACGAAATTTTTATAAGGTGGGTAGGATTGTAACACCCAGTTTTCCAGAAGAGGGTAATTTTGAAATTTTGTAATTATAATTATTATTTAATGGTATTTATTTCATGTTATGATTTTTAGTGATTTTTGATTATTTTTAAACTATTTAAATTCATGACTTATGATTTGGTGTCTTGCTAGTGTCCATTTCCAGACTGAGGGGTATTTTAGTCATTTTTGTAATTCTAAGAATTATTTGGGATTATTAATTATTATTTAGATTAAATAGGATTTATTAGAATTTATGGGAATTTTTAGGATTTATTTTGGATTTATTTGGACTAGTTTGATTTTTGACTCATGTAGACCAACCTAGGAACTAACCCTAGTTAGTTGGGCTTGGTTAGGTCAAGTGACCCTAGTCTAACCTAGTGTGACTCAAGTTAGTGGTTAGTGATTCATTAGAACTTGAATTAGGAATTTAGAATCAAGTGTTTTGACAAATGGCTTGTGGTTTCATAAGTCATTTTGTGACTAAACTCAATAGGACTAGCTAACCTAGCTCAAACCCCACCCAAACCCATCATGTCCAGCAAACCTAGGGATTCCCCCACTATAAAACCCCTCCTAATTTCTAGGGCTAGCCTCCTTTCCATAGGAATCCATTTCAAGAAGAAGAGGTGAGCTCCCATCTTTAGAAATTCATTAAAAATCCATTTTGAATCCTTTCTTCCCCAAACCAATTCCATTAGGACCTAAAATCAACCCTCTTGCTGCTGGTATATTTTATTTGCAGGGCGATAACAATTTGTGGGACTTGGAGGCTTGAGGAGTTTCTTCCATTTGAAGGCTTTTCCATTCATTGTGCATCAATAGGTATAACCCTCAATACTCCATTAATTTCCTGTTTGAATCCATTTTAGGAAGGCCCTAGCCCTACCCCTACTGTAGGATAGGCTAAACCTAGGGTTCGAGTTCATTTCGTGTCCGTATCGGACACATATCAGTCTTGTTTGTAGGATGTTCGACAGAATGCCTCTGAGAGATCAACTTTGTTGTTTTTAATTTCTGTTTGAATAGGAATGTAGATCTATGTGTGCTCATTGATTTTCGTGAAGGGACCATGGTTGTTTCGTGTCTGTGTCGGGTGCAAATCGGACTGGACACTGCTGTGTGCACTGGCTCGGGACTGTGTTGCTTCCCCTGCTACTCGGGGCCAATAGCTCGCTGGACACGGCGACTCAGGCCATGCCATTTGGCGTGGACCATGGGGCCTTGACTGACATGAGGCCCTCCAAGTTGGAGAAGCTCTCGTGTCGTGTCGGAGGAGTTCTCCAGCCCGCATTGGGTTGCTCTGACAGTTCAGTCGTGTTTTTGGTGCACTGATACGGGTGGTTTGACACGACACAGGGACACGACCACCCAATTCAGGGTGACACGTGGGAAGCCCTATGAGTGGCGATCCTAGGTTTGTGAACACGTGGCTTGGTTTGATCTGTGTTGTGCACACGAGCCTTGTGCACACGTGCACGAGGACACTGCACTGTAGGCACTGTCTTGGTGCACAGTTGTGTGGACACGTTTGTGTCCAATTTCATGGACACAAACAAGTTGTGTAGCATGTATTAATTATGATTATTAGTTACCAACCTCTGTTTTTAGGTTTTAAATCAATTCATTAGTAGTTGCCACTCTTTTCCTTTTGTCTGAAATGTTATGTTGTATCAGTAATTGGTTCCAGGTTCACATGTGAGTTTGTATTGGTTATTCACCTGCATTTATTGATAATTTCATGTTTTTATAGATCAAACATGCTCTCCTATATTGCTGCCTAACTATAGTTTAAGTTTTTGGATGTTGGTGTAGTATGGACTTCGAAATGTTGAAGGGAAATGTGGGGACTTTTGGTTCAGCTTTCTTAGCAATGGACAATTGATTCTTTTCATTTCTGATATGATAATTGATAGATGAATACCTGAGCTTGAGAGGGATTCAGTTTTGTTCTTAAAAAGGGTTTTGAATGTTATACTTATGATATAGTTCTAGTTCACTTTTTTTTAATGTTTAAACTAAGCTTAGGTACAGTTTTGATTTAAACCGAGATTTGATACATGGATTGATTTCCTTTTTCTTGATTTTCCTGTCACCTGTTGCAATGTTAGCTGCACATACAAATCTGGGATTTTTGAGATGTTAAGCAATTGAAGAGAAAACTGATTTGGCTTGTATTTTCCTGCATATTTTATTCCTGTACACTCTGGGCACTTGTATACTGGTATGGACACATTGTATTCCCTGTGAACCTTCCCTCCTCATTCCAGTTGATAAATGAGTTAATTCCTGCACACCCTCATCCTCTTCACACTGTTGTACACCCTCACCACACACACAAGTCTGTTATTTCCTGCACAGCATTCTTCCCTGTTTTTCTGTAATTTTAGACACACTGAACACATTGCACCCTACACTGTTGGCTTGAGTTTTGCACACACACTCAATTCCTCACTGTTTTCTATTTTCCTGCATTAGTTTACATACTGCAAATTCCTTCACTGGTTGTTATTGCCTGCACACATTGTTGG
Organism: Iris pallida; assembly: GCA_029216955.1. Lineage (NCBI taxonomy): Eukaryota > Viridiplantae > Streptophyta > Magnoliopsida > Asparagales > Iridaceae > Iris > Iris pallida. The sequence goes on along the minus strand of JANAVB010028000.1, from coordinate 19,493,034 downwards.
TTATATCCTGTACACTACCCTTTCATGCACTGCCATGTTTTCCTGCACACACTGTTATGGAATCCTTGCCTTCTCTTTTCCTGTTTTTCCTGGAACACTAAACATACACATTACCCTCATACACTATTGCACTCACACACACAAGCACCTCTCTCCTTTTCTCTATGTTCTAAGTTTTACTTAGGCCTTGTTGTTGTAGGCTAAGTTGTTTTAGGCATTCAATGTCTATGTGTATGTTGTGTGAGTGTATATATATCTATATATATATATTCTTTGTTAGCTAGTGATGTAGGCTTTCTTTAACCTAGATTGTGTATATATATAGTGTTGTATATGCATAGGGTATGAGTGCTTGAAATGTTGTGTGTAGTCTAGTATAGACTTGTTAGAGGCTAGCATGTCTTGTTAGACCTAGATAGCCTAGTTTAGATCAAATTAGACTTGGTGGACCTAGTTTGACTTCTAGGGTTGACCAAAGTTGACCAAGAGTTGACTTTGGCCTAGATTGACCTAGAATCATGTAGAATGCATAGTAGGACTCCATTTTACTATTCTGGACTTGTTGTGACTTGTGCTGTTCTGATTAGGAGCCAGACACCCCTCCTCGGACAGTACTTTCATATCGGACACTCAGATACCAGGCGAGTACATTCTCTGATCATTTCATATCCTGCTTAGAATTATTTCCTGCAGTAGATTACTTTACTTGTACTGTCACGTTGGTCACACGGATTAGTACTATATGGATCTCTCCTTGGGATGTTACCCCCTTAGTGGGCGCATCGGATACTTTATGACATGTGTTTCATGTACATCATGTATTCCTTGCATCTGCGTTATTCATGTACACTCATGTTCTCTCATGTTCTTACATGTACGTTCATGTACTCTCATGTTCTTTCATGTACGCTCATGTTTGCCCATGTGTCTCTTGTATAACCAAAATATCATGTCCGTAACGTAACTTGAACAGATCCTTGTGTATTGATTGTGGGTAGGGAGAGTATAAATGGTCATGTGATTTACCCATCATGTACACTCTGTTACTTTTCATGTTCATCATGTACAACCTAAGCCAATTACATGCCATCTCGTACTCTGACTCACTAGTCACTGCTAGTTCTCTATGTATAGTAGATATTTCTATTACAGTTCTCTCTCTGTTTACATACTGCACTTCCTTCAGTACTTGTATCTTACTTTACTGCATGTCTATATTTTCTAACCTGCTATGATCTGTTGAGATGTATTATACTCGCTCCTGTCCTGACTGGACCTGTTGAAAATATTACAGAGGACGAGGAGGAGGCTGGTCTGGACACTTACTACGGGGCAGCCTTAGATGACACCTGCGAGCTGGACCCTCAGGAGGACCCAGCTCTAGCTGAGGATTTCATCCCGACTGTCTAGACTAGATTAGTTAGGCTGTTTATCATTTTGTAGTCTGGAGACATGTTCTAGTTAGACTTTATTCTGGAGTTCAGTATTGTATATATTCTTTCATCTGAGACCTTGTACTGTTGGATATTGCTGGGATTATCTTAGACCACTTTTCATCTATTTATTTCCTTGAGTTCTATTTCATATCGTGCTATCTCTTCCTAAGTTGTGATTGAGTTTTACTGCCATGTCACCCCCATTTCGGGGAGTATAAACTGTTTAGATAGATATTGTTAGATGTATGTTGACCTAGGACAGCGTTCTACTGCCGACACTGCGGCGTAGGCTGGGCGTTGTTACGTTCTCGTACCCTCGCAGTGGGTGCGGGTCGTGACAGGAGGGCCCATCTATGCCCCCAGCAGCCAATAAGCAGAAGCAGATAGAGGCCCGCTTCGATAGGCCTCTGCGAAATTGAATGCTTCGGGGCTAGCCAAGCCCCACAACTTCGACATACTGGCACAACTGGCCAGTACTCCTGCCCGTCTATCTCTGTTTGAGCTCCTTCGTCTTTCTAAAGACACTCGAGAAGCTCTCTGTGAAGCTCTGAAGGATATCGAATCCTTTCTCAGTCAGGTCAAGCAGCCTGAAGATCTCCTGACTGCATATGCGCACTGCCACTGTGCGGATGAGGTTATCCCCAATATAACCTTCACCCAACAGGACATGCTGCTCAAGCATAACCGACACAATAGGCCGCTTATTATACAGGCTATATCGGTTCAGTCAAGGTGAAGCAGATTCAGATCGATCCGGGGTCTTCCCTCAGCATCATTCTGAAGACGCTACTCTCAACACTGGGGATCCCAATGTACCGACTGGCGCCTTCCAATACAACAATCAGTGGCTTCAACGCTAGCAAAAGTAAACCACTGGACAAAATACGACTAAAGTGCCACATCGGTAACCTCAGAACCGAGGTCACTTGTTATGTCGTGGACGCCGAAGTCAACTACAACCTACTGTTGGGTTGCCCATGGCTGCATGAGTACATGGTGGTGCCATCCACGCTCCACCAATGTATGAAGTACGTGTCCACCAACAACGTCATCCGGACGGAGTTCGCGGACATCGACCCTTTCAAAGGGATTGAAGCCTACTTTACTGATTCCGATTTGTACAAGTCACCTGACGAGGAGGAAGCCAATGATGCTGACGACGAAGCAGAAACGGCAGCAGAGCCGGACATGGAGCCCGAGGTCACTCCCGACGCTCCTTTGAAGATCCGACTCAAAGGCAAACCACCTCAGAAGTTGCCTCCCATGAATATCAAGTTACCCGGGAAAGCACCTACTCCTGAAGCTTCCCTGAAGATACGGCTCAAGGGAAAGCTGCCTCAAACATCGGCTCCCCTTGTGGCAAAACTACAAGGGAAGGCACCGATCACCGGAGGCACGGCGGAGCCACCTCTGAAGGTGCGTCTTAAAGGCAAGCCGCCGCCATCCAAGCTGCCAGAAAAGGCCCGTATAGTCCTCTCGGACTCCAAGACCAATGCTGTGGTGGACTCTCCCGATCCTACCCCAGTACTCACAGACGAAGAGCTAGGGGAATATATCTCTGCTGATGTAGATGCACCCTCTCTGGATAATGTAATCTCGCGGGATAAAATCTCGTATTTCATCAATAATAGAGTGTCTTTTAATTATTCTAGTCTTCCAGATTGGAATGCCATGTATACATTAGATAACGCTCTACGGTCGTTGCAAACAAAAATAACGACCGTCCATCATGTAAATCGAGTAGTCCTATTCCAAGGGGTCTATTTCATAGTCCCGCCACGGAGTCGAGACGAAGAATCCATCATCTTCGGCAAAGTTGAGCGTTATCAAGACCTCCCGCCACTCGAGCCAGAACCAGACACCGGCAGAATATAAGTCTATCGGTACACGGACAAGGCAAAGTACCTCATCCAAAAGATGGGTTACGACCTAAAAAGCAACAAAGGCCTGAACTACGGCAAGGGTCGACGTCTCCCTCTCCGGCTTCCAATACCTAAAGGAAAGTCGCAGGACTACTACAATAGAACTCGACGGGGGGTAGGTTATGTCATGCCACCGTCAACTCCAGAGAGTTCAGATACGAAAGAAGTAGAACATTCTCACTCATCGGAAGCATCAACATGGGATTTCGATACCAGTATCGGCTCAGTCTTCAAGAGAGTGCTATCAGCCAACATGACATTCGTACGATCTTAAGAAGATAAAGGCGAAGACCACACGCCAGAATTCTTCGAAGAAGAACCCTGGGCTCAACGCCTAGGAGAACAGTGAGAGTCTCATTTTGAATTACGGGAACCTTCCGCCGAAGACGAAGTCGAGCAGATCGACCTTGGGGATGGATCTTCTTCCAAACCCATCTTCGTCAGCAGAAGCCTAAAAGGAGAAGACCGAGAATCTGTAATCCAGCTGGCTAAAGAGTATATCGACGTCTTCGCCTGGAGCTACGAAGATATGTCAGGACTTGATCCTCAGATCACGATGCATAGGCTGAACATCTTACCTGATGCCAAGCCTATCAAACAACAACAGCGACGCTTCCGTCCGAACAACATGAACGCCATCGATCAGAAGGTAGACAAACTCTTGACCAGCGACTTCATCCGTGAAGAACAACACCCAGATTGGGTAGCAAACGTCGTCCCTGTCACCAAGAAGAATGAGAAAATACGAGTTTGTATCGACTTCAGGGACCTCAACTCTGCTTGCCCGAAGGATGAATTCCCGCTTCCAATCACCGACATGATGATCGACAACACATATGGCTTCGAGCGCATGTCTTTCATGGACGGATATTCGGGCTACAACCAGATCAAGATGTTCTCCGATGACGCAAAACATACGTCATTCAGGACTCCAAAGGGTGTTTTCTGCTACACAGTGATGCCCTTCGGCTTGAAGAATGCTGGTACGACATACCAACGAGCTATGAGCACCATTTTTTGTCAGCATCTTCGTAAGACAGTCGAATGCTATGTTGACGACATCGCAGTCAAGAGCCATCTCAAAGGAGATCACCTACAAGACCTCAAGACAGTCTTCGATCTTATGCGGGCGCATCAAATCAAGATGAACCCCGCTAAATCCTTCCTAGGGGTTTTAGCGGAAAGTTCTTGGGCTTTATTATCACGGCAAAAGGCATTCATGTCGATCCCAAGAAGACCAAAGCCATCCTTGATATGGACCCTCCGAAGAACCTCCGAGAACTTCGAGGTCTGTAAGGGCGTCTGGCATACATCCGGAGGTTTATAGCAAACCTTTCCGGCAAATGTCGATCCTTCACTCAGTTCATAAAGAAGGGAGTCTCTTACGTCTGGATAGAGGAGTGCCAAAAGGCTTTCGATGACATCAAAGCTTATCTGACAAGCTGCCAGTCCTGGTGGCACCAGTCGTCGACAAACTATTTCTCCTCTGCGTCCGTGCCATGGATCATTCCTTCGGCGCTCTGCTAGCTCAGAACAGCGATACAGGCTATGAGCAAGCAATCTACTACCTTAGTCGAACTCTGATCGAGGCCGAACACCTGTACAACCCCGTTGAAAAGGAGTACTTGGATTTGGTATTCGCCATCCAAAAGACTCGTCATTATGTCTCGGGGAAGACAATTCATGTCATTTCTCGAGTCAATCTACTCAGAGTCCTCATGACGAAGCCAGGATCATTAAACTCCCGGCTAGCCACATGGGCGATCTTGCTAACGCCATACAACATGGTGTTCGTTCTGCAAAAAGCTGTTAAGGGTCAAGCTCTGGCCGACTTTTTAGCTGCACACCCCATCCCAGAGTCCTCAAGACTCTATAAAGATATCCCGGATGAGGTCCAAGAATCATACGTCAACGAAGAAGGCTCCGTCTGGCGGATGTTTTTCGATAGCACTTCAAGAACAGGCCCCAAAGGCCAAATCGTCGTAGGAGTAGGAGTGGTATTAGTCTCCCCCAATCAGCTGGTCATCCAGCGTGCTTACTCCCTTTCAAAGCCGTGCTCCAACATTGTTGCCGAGTACAACGCGTTCATTATGGGACTCCAGTTGGCACAACAGTTGGGGATGAATCATCTGGAAGCCTACGGTGACTCAAAACTCGTCGTAAACCAGATCAGAGGGCAATACGAGGTTCGCCATGAAGATCTGATCCTTTACCATGAAGTTGCATTGAATATCGTTTCAACCTTCATCGGGTTCTTCATCGAACATGTACCTCGTCTACAAAATCTGGAGGCTGATGCTCTGGCCGGCCTCGCAGCCTCATTGGCAGCACCCCTCGGGACTCAACACTACGTCACAGTAGTGGGTCGAGACTTGGTATGTCCTAAAAACAACCTATGCTCACACGTGGCTCATGCCATGTCAGCGAGTGCTTGTGTTAACGTCCGAGATTAGAGATTCCCGTTCATCGACTTCGCTGTCAACGGAATTCTTCCAGAGGACCCGAAAGAAGCCGTCTCGGTCAGGAGGCGCTCTCTTCGATTCTACTACGATGCAGCTACTAAAATGATGTACCGACGCTCCTACGATGGACTTCTCCTTCGATGTTTGTCCAACGAAGAAGCAGCTGAAGCCCTTCGAGAAACTCACGATGGAACCTGCGGGGCCCATCAACCTGGCCCTAAGTTGCAGGACCGACTACGACGCATGGGCTACTACTGGCCAACCATGGCCGCTGACGCTGTCGACTATGCTAAGAAGTGCCATGCGTGCCAGCTTCACGCAGACTTTGTTCATACACCGTCAGAACCACTACATCCTACAGTCGCCTTCTGGCCCTTCGAAGCTTGGGGTATGGACATTGTGGGACCAATCACCCCTCCTTCATCGAGAGGACACCGCTTCATCCTAGCCATCATCGACTACTTCTCCAAATGGGCAGAAGTAGTTGCACTGGCAGAAGTGAAGAGCTCTAGGGTGATCAGCTTCATCAAGTACCATGTTATCTACCATTTCGGGGTACCCGGAGGATCATCCACGATAACGGTCCTCAGTTCATCAGCTATGTTTTCAGCAGATTTTGTGACAAGAATCGCATTCAAAATGTGGCATCAACCGCCTACAATCCGGCAGCAAATGGATTGGCCGAGGCGTTCAACAAGACTATCGTCAGGCTACTCAAAAAGGTCATGTCATCCAACAAATACGACTGGGACGAAAAGCTCGGCGAATGCCTTTGGGCCTACCGCACAACGGTACGGACCCCGACAGGTAATACACCATTCTTCTTGGTCTACGGGAGCGAAGCGGTACTGCCTCTCGAGATCCAGATACCCTCACTCCACGTAGCAATCACAAACCAACTCACAGAAGAGGACAATCAACGTCGTCATCTGCGGGAACTGGAGGCACTTACGAAAAGCGTCTCCTAGCTCAATAACGTATTGAACTCTACCAAGCCCGTATATCACAGGCTTTCAACAAAAAGGTCAAGCAGAGGACTTTTCAAGTAGGCGACCTGGTTCTGGCAGTCAGGAGGCCGATGGTGTTGACTCACAAAACACCAGGAAAGTTCGAGCCCAAGTGGGAAGGACCTTTCATCATAGAGACGGTATACTCAAACGGTGCTTACCGCCTCGCCAAACCCAATGGGTACTTGTTCATGATGCCCATCAACGGCAAGTTCCTAAAGAAGTACTATTCTTGACATCTTTCAGACATATACTTCCATAAGAGGATCTGTGGACCCAATCATCAGGGCTCACATACAATTCCCTTCCATAAAATCATACGCTTCCGGAACTCAGCTGTTCCGTGGCATCCTCCAGTAGAAGGACAACCACGTCCACATCACCTCTGAGTTGTCCCCCCTACACCCTACAAAGCGGAATCTTACATTCCATAAGACTACGCTACCCATCATGTTTACCACGTCCACATTACCTCTGAGTAAACATCCCGTACTTATAACCCCTGCGTTGACGTACATTAATCGCAGAACTTCCACGTCCACATTACCTCTGAGTAGTTCCGCGTATCCTCCAGAGTCATTCCTGCCACATCCATAACACCTCTGAGTAGGAAGATTCTATCATTTGAATCCTATATTTGCCATGTCCACATCACTTCTGAGCAAATATGTTGGTTCTCTCAAACTTATTATCTGTACCTAAAAACTAAGGTGCGTAAAAGATAATAGGTCCACACAAATCACCAAAATCATGACAGCAAAAATGAACACATCACAAAAAATTGTGTATTTCTTTATTTCTAAAAAAAAGGTAAAGGATTACACCATGCCCAGCAAGAGTTACAAATACATAAAAAGAAGAGACTACAATCCCAAAACATCCCCAGGGTTGGCTGAAAGCTCTTCAATTCGACGCTTCAAGTCTGCCGCCCGAGTCTCCACGGTCGCCAAGACTCGGCGTTCAGCTTCTTGACGCATCGCTTCAATGGCCTCAGAAGAAGTGTCATTCTCATGCTTTTTATCCAACTGCTGTCGCTGCTGAGCCAGAGCAAGAGCCCGGTAGGTGAAAGCTGTCTCCTCCTTCTTGAATGCTACGTGTTCAGCCTGGACACGTTTGGCATCTAGTAGGAGTCGGGCCCGCTGGTCCTCAAGGCGGCGGATCTGGGCATCAATCTCCGCGATACTAGCGTCTAACACAGCTCGCGCCTCCATCATCTCCCGCGTAAACTGAGACAACCGCTCTACTGCAGCTTTAGTCTCAGCCACTTCGTATTCACAAACACTCACAGTGGCCTGGTAAGAAGACTTATCCTCAGCGATCAGCGTCTCCTTCTTCGCATCTATCAGGACGAAGAGGTCGTTTCGCTGGATGTACTAAAATTCGGAAAGCCGCTGGTCCAACTCAACCACCGAGGCTTCTAGAATGTCGGCCATATGATCATGACCCTGATGAAGATGGATCAGGTTGATATGAGGCATTGCCAGAGTTCTTACCATCATAAAGCTCCTATTGGCGTCCATCACTGCCGATATGCCCCTCTACAGCATTTTATACACCGCCTCGATAATGAATTTCACAGATTCATCTACGTCTGCCAGCACCTGCGGCGTCATAGCAGGAGTCGGAAGAGCTGCTTTAGAAGGCAGACCGTAAGAAGGCCGGTCTGCCTCAATCTGCGAGGCTGGATCCTCGGCACCAACAGGCTCTTCACCAACAGGGGCTTGACTACTAGCCCGAGGAGCCAAAGGAACAGAAGAAGCCGAGACAGGCAACGAGATAGTACCCTAAGTGGAAGGAGCAACAGAGGGTTCCATCAAACCCTTACCCTTCTCAAACTCGGAAGAACCATCGACGTCAGTGGCCACCTCATCAGCCCCCAATGCGCTATCGACAGCCAGTACGGGACATTCCTTCTCTGGCAGAACAGGGAGATCAACACTCGCCTCCTGACCCGCCCCTGGAGTCAGGACCACCAGACGAGTCTTACTTTCCTCATCAAATCCCTCTACAGGGACAGGATCTGTCGCTACCTCCTGATCGGTAGCCACCTCAGCTTCCGTTGCTGAGTCTGGGGTAGGGCTCGGCAATGCTGCAGCCGACCTCCCCTCATCATGACAAGGAGGGGAATCAACCCTCTCCTCTGTTCCAACCACATCTGTTGCCCCCGTAACGGACTCTTGCAACTCTGGAGCGACGTCATCTGAAGACGACGAACCCCACTCCACTTCATCATCAGGAAGCCTTGTGTCCGCTGGACCCTCGATGTCCAAGGTCCCCGGGGCAGCCTTCACCATCTCGGAAGCTGCTGCATCCTCAGCTTCCCTTCGAACATAATATGGGGATGCCGGAATCTCCACGACAACGGCATCATCTGGATTCTCCTCTATGGAAGAAATGGTGATCGACGGAATGCGCTCTTCAGATGAGCCCGCCACCTCCTTTGGCCTGCTGCCACCAGATTTTGGAGTACGGGGTCTCCGTTTGAGCAGCTCCTACAAAAAGAAAGAATAAGTCACACGAAATGTTAAACCCGAATCGGACTATATGGTACACCTTTACCTCCGTAGGTGTCGAGTCCGACGACACAGTCGGTGATGATGCCTTCTTCTGTCTCTTTGACGCTGAAGAGCCAGCCTCTGTACCCGTACGTCTTTTCGGTTGATCAACCGAGGGTTCTGCCTGGCCCCCTGGGGATACGACAGGGGCACCTCGATGACCCACTTCTGGTGGACGGTACGATCGAGCCCTTATCGATACGTTCTCGGCCCCTGCTAACTGGGTGCCTGCAATAAGACTGGTTTCCCTATCATATCCGGGAGGCACGGCAGCCATAACACAGTAAAATTTGGCGACCGAGAAAAGAATCGGCGGCTGCGGATTCTGGACGGGCAGCGTAAAACGAGCTCCGGTACATCCGGTATTGTAGTAATGCCAAGCTCGTACACCATCCAGCAAACTTTCAGCATACCCCAGGGTGATACTGAGATTATCCAACATCAGCTGAGCATAACCAAATTGCCGTACAAAGCGGCTCGGTAAATACGGTTCCAGATAGCACTGGTTCATGTTCCGGTACACCAGATGGGATGGCCGAATACTTTACAACCAGCGAAATCCCCATGAAGGCAGGGTGGTGGCGTCTTCACCCGAATCTATTAAATCTTCGTCGGCCTCAAAATTCAAGAAGACTGGACCAACTTTGGTGATCTTCCACCCCTGAAGGTGGGATAAAACTTTCCTGCAAACAGGAACGCCAGTATGCGACCAGTTCCTCTGACGAAAACGGCGGAGGAATGCATCCCCGGCCCTGTAATCTTCTTCCGAACTCGGACTCATCACATTGGGATGGTGTAAAATTAACCACCCTATCAAATAATGAAATGGTAATTCGGCCCGAGGGAAGTCATTCCTACCTAGGTCATGAACCACATTTTCCGTAAATTCTCATAAACCATGCAGCAGGTTACACACCATTGCGGGAAGCAGAGCCAAGCGCCGGCCAAAGACCAACTTCACAGCTGGCAGGATCAAGTTCCGGGTCACCCTTTCTATAGAGCCGGACCCGCCCGAGAAGACATAATCCTGAAGCCAAACCATAAGATATGCGGCTAAAACTGCTTTTGACGACATCTGATGAGTAAGGTGCCAGAAACAGCTGTAGGAGCGTTCATCCGACTGCTGGTCCTCGTTCTCCCGGGGATTCTTCTAACCTAACCTGCTCATTTCGACGAGCATCTCGCTACGAGAGAGCGTTACGGAGTGGAAAACAGCGAGGGATCCTTCTTGTCTTGCTTAAAGACGTAATCTCTCCAAGCGGTCACATGAGGCTGCGACCCGCTCTTATCCCTCTTCTGCATATAGTAATGATGACTCGCCACTGCCTTGAAGACGGCCATCATCTCTTCAGCTTTGTTCCCCAGGACTTGGAACTCCTTTTTGGTCGGGAAGTACTCCTCATAAGGCTCTGATCCCCAAGGGAGCTTGGATACCTCGTACATTTCGTGTAGTGGAAGTCCTAGCTCCCCCATCGAAGTGAAGAAGGTCCCAGTATGGGTATCAAACATCTCTAGGAGCGCGAGGAACATATGCCTATTAATGTCAACACCGGCCTGAGTAGCACGGACTGCGGCAATCATCTCCATCTCTCGGAGCTCAGTCTGAAACTGCGACAGGATCCAGAGTATCAGTTTGTCCTATTTGGAAACGTAAGACACCAACCTTCTACCCGAAATTCTCCCTTTGGGTACGATCGCTCCATCAACAGCATGCAATTTACAAAAGTCGAGGCATCAAAGGCAAATGTATTGATGGGAACGTCACTATAAATGCTCCCAGGGCGTAGAGTCCGCCAGGTGAAAGAAGGCCCAGCCCGTACGGCAGTCAAAGTATCCCTTTGATCTGAGGTAGAGTCGATCTTGATGATGCCTGCCACCGCTCCCCCTTGAGATGGGGTTAGATCCCAAGACATCCTCCTCTTTGAAGCAAGACGACAGAAAGCCGTCAAAGGCCAGTGACGTTCGAGTTGCTTAACAGTCATATGCACTCCCCTTGCTATAAAGAACCAGTCTTCCTTGACCTTTAACACCTTTGCTTCAATGGAAGTAAGGCGGTCCCCAAACAGGAACTCGGGCTTCAAGAAGGTCACTTTATCAGAAGTGACAGATTTCAAGATGCCACGTTCCATCATCAGTTTGAGGAAACCATAATGTTGTTTCCGGATTTGAGTCATTCTTTCGGGATGCTGATCTAGCATAATAGCAGCTTGAGTAGGGTGTATCACTTCCTTATCGTAATCTACGCCCATCTGGCAGAGGGCAGCGTCCAGAAGCACTTCATTCAAAAGTGGGATAGTCATCGATACTGGCAAAGATTCAAGAATGTTAGAAACAACAAAAGAATCTGAGCCTCGTTCTCATCAAAAGTACAAAAGTGCATCTGAAAAAGGAGCTTCGACGCATCATCAGGGTCTAAATCTGCGCGTCAGCAGTAGAGCTTCGGTGCATCATCAGGGTTTAAACCCATGCACGTCAACAGTGGAGCTTCGGCGCATCTTCAGGGTTTAAACCCATGCGCGTCAGCAGAAGAGTCTCGGCGCATCTTCAGGGTTTAAACCAAGGCATGTTAACAGAAGAGCCTCGGCACATCTTTAGGGTTTAAACCTATGCGCGTCAGCAGAAGAGCCCCGACACATCTTCAGGGTTTAAAACCCATATGCGTCAGCAGAAGAGACTTGGCGCATCTTCAGGGTTCAAACCCATGTGCGTCGACGGAACAACCTCAGCACATCATCAGGACTCAAGGTCCATGCGCGTTGGCGTATGTGAAGATATAGTAAAGGATGGTGAAACTCACCAACCACCGTCGACCGAACGTCGACAGGCGGACGGGGAATATCAGCCGCGGCAGCCTCTACAGGCTCTTTTTCTTTGGCACGTCCTTTGTCGCCGCCGCGAGGAGTCTTGGGAGCCATTACTTGAGAGAAGAAAGTTAGGGTTTTTTCTTTTTTCGAAAGAGGAACTCTAAAAGGCAAAGACAAAGAGAGGAAGAACTCTCTCTCTTCATCTCACACCTATTTATAGGCTCAGTCGCACGCGTGAATCGATGAAGTATGACCTCAGCCGTCGCCTCGGGTTCTGTGAGGAGATAACCGCAAATAAATCTAAAAAAAGATCATCATTAATCTTTTTGGTTATCGAGGCATTATCATTTGCATTAACTGAGAGGAGTATGCGCCCCATTTCTGATGCGCGGATGCATCCGAACAGACATGCGCCCCAACAGTCATGCGCCTCGACCGCTATGCTTCTTATTCAAAGTATTCCAAAACTTGTCCAAAAGTTTTGAAAACTTTGAAGGGGGTCTTGTAGAAGCATGGAATTTCAGGACCAGAAATCCTATGCACCAAACACTGCATGCGCCAGAGAGCTCAGACAAAGTACTTCACATAGCAAAAACAACAAATATAGACATTAAAAGAGGACTTTTTATTACATATAAAAGTCTATTACATGTCTAGAAAAGGTTGTACAAAGGAGAACTTCTACAAAAAGAAAAGACCCTAAGTCTACAGCCAGGCGCGGCGATCATCATGCGCTCTTGAACATGCGCTGCGATCACCATGCGCTTTCAGTCAGGCGCATCCAAACATGCGCCCTCAGCGGGGTGCATCCTTTCAGCAGCTCAGTTATGTGCATCTTCAGTTATGTACATCCCTTCGGCAGCTCAGTTATGTGCATCCCTTCAGCAGCCCAGTTATGTACTACTCTTCCAGCCAAGCTTACCACCGTCTAAATGCTTCGACTAAAGAAGCATTTATTGAGCAGAACGAGGGTGGCAATCAACCCTCTAGCTGGAGGAAGAGCTCTCCAAACCGAGGAAGATAGGAGCACCGCAAGCCAACCTGTTGCCAGAGGAGGCTTCGAAAGAGCCTCCAAAGGGCGAAGGAAGACCGCAATCGAAACCGCGGCTAAAGGAGCAGCTTTCAACACAACCAGAGTGGGCAACACCCACTTTGAAGGAAGAAAGAGCATCCAAAGCCGCAGCACCGCCATTCCGATCTACGGCTCTTCCAGAATAACGGAGACGAGGCTCGAGCATCCCGATCTTTGGATGCAACAGGCACCTTCTGCCTGCCTCGGAAGCCCTCGACTCTGACTTTTGGATGTAACAGTCACCTTCAAGTGCATCAATGAAGATATTGCGTCGCATCTTCACCCTCGGGAGTATCTCATCAACAGAATGCATCCGAGTAAACAAGTTTATTTCGGAAGAACGTGAGAGAACGAGAAGCAAACTCTCTCCATGCCACTATTTATAGGCTGGGCAAATCAAACCCATGCGCCAAGTGGATGGCTCTCCAAATTTCGTGCAATGAATTTGCATTAAATGGATGAACCGGACACTTCGAATTCAGCCAAGTCAAAACGGCTATTTAAAGCACTCGAAGAACGTAACAGTCGCACCATTAAAGACGTGTCACGAAGCGGATGCGCCGGCCAGACAGCGCATCACATAGACGCGCCCTTCAAACATCAAGCGCATCACACAGATGCGCCCTTCAGCACCAAGCGCCTCACAGGGATGCGCCCCCATACGTCCCCATACGCCTAGTGGAACGCCGATCGATGTGCCCACTCAGCTGTCCATCAAATATCAAAAACATTAAATGCTGAAGTCTGACAGAATTGGCAGCACGCTTCCCGAAGGCTGAACAGTTGACAGCTTTTTCAGAAAATAAAGCGTCGCCAACGTCAGCATCATCATTACTTTCCTCCGACGGTTCCTGCCACGTGGCCGCCCAATCATCTCGCATGTACCTCCGCAACCATGTACCTAAATCTGCATGAGCCTCAAAAGTCATGCGCCTCAGACTTCTCTCTGATCCCTAAAGACAAAAGAAAAGTCACCATTGAAGCTCTGTATGCACCTCAAAAGCCATGCACCCCAGACTTCTTCCTGATCCCAAAAGACAGGAGTAAAGTCACTACTGAAGCTTCGCATGCGCCTCAAAATCCATGTGCCCCGAATGGTTTATGACTCCTAAAGGTTACGAGCCAAAATCTCCTCATGCGCCCAAACCCAGGCGCATCCAACCAGATCATTCCCCATCAACTCCGAGATCTCCGAGCCATGGGTCGATAACACGTGTCCTTTGACTCAACTCACCCAAGATCTCAGCAACAGAAAGATCTTCTTCCCTGCTACGTGTCAGCTCACAACAGCAGCATAAAGAATTCAACCCCTCAATCAGGGCGCATCGTCCATGCGCCTCCATCAGCAGTCACCACGTGGCGTCCCCGTGTCCAGGCGCATCCTACATATGTACGCATGAGCAGCCAGCCTGTAAAGGTATAAATAGAGGGATCATTTTCTTCTCACCAACGAACACACACAGAGGCAAACATATATCGACAGACAGAGACTTCGTACCACCAGAGAGGCAGATACAGACACTCAACGTCTTCCTTCTCTCAGCAAGCTCCAGCACCCAAAGCAATCCAAACCTTCAGAGAACCGATAACCATCGTCAGATCGTCAACGTAGTCAACGCATTACCACTCGCTCCATTGGCACAAGGAACCCAGATAAACAAAAGTGTACTCCTAGGACTACATCTAAGTCCTACATTGTAACACTGTTCTGTTTGTATTAAAATTTGCAATCAAAAGATTTTAATGGCAAACAGACTTCCTTGACCAAACCCTTCCTGAGCCTCCTAGCCTTCGTCGTCTCGCTAAGGCCCTCAACAAATCTGCCTAGGCGGCAGAACTCATCGGCATACTCCTCCATGGTTTGGTTCTTCTAAACCAAACTCTCAAATTGCGTCTCCAAGGCGCCGAGTGCTGTATCCGGAAAGAACTTCTCCTTGAAGAGCTTCTTGAAAGCTTCCCATATCTGCCCCTTTGTGCCCACTCTAGGGTCTGTCTGGTACCATGTATGGGCTAGGTCCTGTATCTGGCTGCCCATCGCCTCTATCTGAATCCCGGCTGGTTTCTGTGCCAGACGAAAGATCTTCTCTATATGCTCGATCCAGTCGTCGGCATATAGGATCCTCTCAGAACCTCGAAAGTCTCATGACTACATCTTCTGGAAGTCCTGGATGCTTGGGGTCCTCGGCTGATACTGCTGCATCTACCCTCCCTGTGGCTGGGCGATATCCCTCTCCACTGTCGTCATGGCTAGCTGGTGGGCATTGTCTATACGCTGCCTGAACTCAGTAGACTGACACTACTGGACCTCCATCATCTGCTAGAAGAAGGAAAAATTTATGTAGCATCTACTAATCATGAAGGTGGTTGCTGCTGGAATATATCTGGGATGACTGTGGTCAGCCTCCGAACAGGTTGAGGTGCATCCCCGAATGCAGCAGATGCTTCGAGATGAGAAGGTACAAGGGGAGCTGCGATCCCAGGGCCCTGCTAAACCAGACGAGAGGCGACAGACCTCTTGGTGATATCCCCTAGGCCGAAAGGATGAAATCGTGTCTGCACCTTCCTGGAGACAGATCAAACAAGGAAATCAATACTGAAAAAGAAGCGATATAATCAAAGAAGGACAGTTTATTTCAATGGAAAGCAATTAACAGCAAGAATTTAGATGGCAGGAATTTAGATAAGAGTTTTTCCTAAGTATGATTGAGTACCTCAAAAACTTATATCCTATATCCTACTGCAGGCTGTAGTGATACTCTAGTTCGAGTACCACTACGAAATTGTACGAGTTGTGACTCTCTAGACCTGCATGGGCCACCACTAAAAACGTATCACGACCGGCACCCAGTGTATGGGCACGAGAAGTGGGAACGTCCAACCTACGCCGTAGTGTCGACCGTAGAACATTTTCATAGGTCACATACATCTAACACAGTATAATGTAGTTGTACAAGATATACTCTGCAATCGGAGAATAATACAGAAGTTACAACTTAATCACAATTTTAAGGTAGAAGTAGCACGATATGATAGATATGATAGATATGAAATCTCAAAAGAGAACACACAAACAGAAAAAAATAAGTCTAAGTGTCTAAATGACACAACAACTCAACATCTAGAAATAATGCAACTCATAAAGTCAAATACAATAACATAAAGAAATAAGATAAAGACTAGCTATCTAGTCTAGACTATAGGGATGATGTCCTCAGCTAGAGCTGGATCCTCCTGGGGGTCTAACTCATAAGTGTCATCAAGGCCTGCTCCGTATTAAGTAGGGCAGAACTCCTCGATGTCATCTGTAAAAATTTTAACAGGTCCAGTCAGGACAGGAACGAGTATATATCTCTCAAGCAGTTCATATCATGACAGAAAATATAAAACAAGCAATAGAGTAAGATACATGAAACGTTGTATGAAAAGTACATGAAAGTAAGAGAGATATATGAAAACAGGAGACAGATTATATGGAAAGTAAGACTGTAAGTATATATATAAGTGATTTAGAGCACAATATGGTTATATAATCAGGTTAAATTTTCTTATGATTATTCTAAGGTAACTCCATTATACGTGAGGGTATAACAGGCATGCACATGATTACACTACTTGGATTTAACCATATAACCACTTCTACTCCCCCTGCCCCAATTAATGCACAAGTATCCATTTAAGTTACGTTATTGTACATGATTACGCTACTTTATACAAGAATCTCATGTGAACATGAGTGTACACGAAGGCACATGAGAACATGTTTATACATGAACAGTTACGAGTCCAAGGAGAACATGATGCACATGATAAAGTACATGAATATGAAATATCTGATGCACCCGCTTGGGGATAACATCTCATAAAAAGATCCATTTAGTACTAATCCATAATAACATCGTGACAGCATCAAGTAAAGTAATCTAGAGCAAGAATATAAGTCCTAGCAAGTACGAAACGATCAGAGAATGTTCTCGCCGGAGATCCTGATCGACTGATGAGAATAGATGTCCGTACAGGAGTAACTGAGTCCTATTTAGAACAACACTGGTTACAATATATCCAAGATGATAATAATGAAGTTTTCAATGTATTCTATATGATTCTAGGTCATTCTAGGTCAAGATCAACTCTTGGTCAACTCTGGTCAACAATCTAGTCAAACTAGGTCAATTCTAGTCAAACTATCTAGGGTTTAGTCCAACTCAATTCTATGAGTCCAATTAGGCCTATCTATTCATCCTCTAGGTCAAGATAGTATAACTAACTCATTAAGGATATAACCCACAATTATATATACTAAACTAGTTAGTATATAGGACAAGCCTATATAGGATGCGTATATACAAAGCCATACTATATGATACCTATATAGCAAGTCACAAAAGATACATTCACACATCCATCTGGCACATATAAAACCATAAATACTAACATATATATATATATATATATATATATATATATATATATATATATATATATATATTTTTGATATATATATATATATATATATATATATTTTTTTTTTTTTTTTTTTTTTTTTTTTTTTTTTTTTTTTTTTTTTATATATATATATATATATATATATATATAAGGAAGAGGGAAAAAGGAAAAGAAGAAACATGTGCGTGTGTGAAGAGTGTGTGAAGGCTGCTGTGTGAGTGTGAAGGGGCTGCCCCAACCTGAGATTAATTCTCAGAAAGTCCAAGCCAAGGCAACCAACATATATAAGAGAATATATAAAAACGCACATATATATATAGAAAGGCTATATATATATATATATATATATATATATATATATATATATATATATATATATATATATATATATATATATATATATATATATACAGTGCCCCAGGGCCAGACGGTTTTTCGGGGGTCTTCTTCCGCACTTGCTGGGATATCATTAAGACTGACATCCACAATGCGGCCTCCGCATTCCTCCAGGGAGCAACCTACCCCAGAGCCATCTCGATTACCAACCTCATCTTTATCCCTAAGAAAGATAACCCCGAGACTTTTCTAATTTTTGCCCAATCAGTCTCTGCACCTTTACTAACAAGATAATATCCAAGATCATCGCCTCCCACATGGCAGGTCTTCTCCCCAATATCATTTCGGAGGAGCAGAGTGGCTTTGTTCGAAGGAGAAATATCCAAGACAACATCATGCTGGCTAAAGAGTTAGTCACCTGTATGAAATTCTCAGCAAGAGGGGGCAACATTGCTATCAAATTGGACATAGAGAAAGCCTACGACAGACTCGATTGGCAATTTATGATTTGGGTCTTCAGAGCCTTCGGCTTCTCCGAAACCTTGACCAACATCGTGTGGAGATTGACCAGCAACTCGTTGTTCTCTACATTTATTAACGGCCAAGCGGACGAGTTCTTTAAATCCACCCGCGAGGTCAGGTAAGGGGATCCTCTATCATCCACCATCTTCATCATTACGGCGGACGCGTTGAGCAGAAACCTTAATAAGATGGCAAGATCCTCCAACTTCCAGCACTACCACACGGCTAGCGGCTGCCCGATCATCACGCTCCTGGCTTTCGCTGATGATATCCTTATATTCTTATTCGGAGATGCAGGATCGGTGGATGTCGTCCATAATATGCTCCAGTCCTATGAAAGGTGCTCTGGGCAGAAGATCAACCCGGATAAGAGTGTTACCTACACCCACGATAATATCAAGAGAGAGCAAGCGGCTAGCATATCAACCACCACATCATTCCCCATCAAACATCCTCCATTCCTTTACCTCGGGTGCCCCTGGTGTACGGGAAATCCAATGCCGGGATCTTCGAGAACCTGACCAATCGCATCAGAAAAAAGCTCGAGGGCTGGCACAACGTCATCCTATCCCAGGAGGCAAGATTATCCTCATCAATCACGTCCTCACCTCCATTCCCATCTACACCCTGGCAGCGTGCTCCCTCCAAGAAAGTCCTATCCTACATCGAGAGCATCTTCAGCAATTTTCTCTGGGGTCACAGCGGTGGCCGCGAAAAGCACCATTGGGCCAGCTGGGACATCATGGCATGCTCCACCGGGGAGGGGGGTCTGGGTTTTACCAAACTTTTCTATATTATTAACGCCTTCCCGATGAAATTATGGTGGACGCTTCGTACCAGTAAGAACTTATGGTCCATATTTATGAAGGCCAGATACTTCAAGCATATTCACCTGTCCGCGGCTATCACCAACAGCAGATCGTCCGTGGTCTGGCACCGCATCCTTCATGGGCGATCCCTCGCCGAACCATCGATTCGTCTTAAGGTGGGCATCGGGAAAGCATAACCATTCCTGGAGTGCTGGGTGGGCGATCTCTTACTTTCCATCACTCCGACGGCTCCTAGGAACAGCACTATCAAGGACCTATGGGACCCTCCTAATAACTCCTAGAACTGGACCATAATAAGGTCTTGGGCTGGGCCTGAAGCGACCGACCACATACATCGTAGCAGTTTGAGGATCAGATCGGACGCAGATAAGCTTGTGTGGTCACCCGACGGTGCTGGTGCCTTCTCGGTCAAGTCTGCCAGAAGCGTTATCCTGGGGAACATGGGCCCATACCCTACCATTGCCTCATTCTGACAGACATGCATCCCCAAGAAGTGGTCGTTCCTCATCTGGAGAGCCCTTCGTAATATCCTCTCCACCGATGACAACCTTAACAAAATCGGTTTCAGCCTTATTTCTGCGTGCATATGCTGCCCTGATCATCAATCGAAAATAGCCAACCACATCCTCTATCAGGGGGACCTACCGGTCAAGGTCTGGAGAGCTCTCTTCCAACGTTGTAGATTGCCTCATAGAGGCGACAACTTTCACAACCTCATGGCCACTTGGGCCTCAACGTCCCATGGCCACCAGATCATCGATGCGGCCCAACGTGGGTTATCTGAAAAAATCAAAACAAGGCAAGATACGAAGGCCACCAGTACAGTACAGAACAACTAATTTGGGAGACCATTCGTCAATGCCACAAACGAATACCCCTCTGCAGGCATGGCCAGGAGGCCTTCTGGAACTCTCTTATATCTTCGGCTTAGCCGTTTTGTTTCTAGTTTACTTCTTCTTTTGACAGTATATGTCACACCCCGATCCCGCTAGGGTCGTCCGCCTTGTCTGGATCCCTGCGGGATCGATCGTCCTTGCTAAGGCGTGATGCCGTACAAGCCTAAGTTGCACTTGCACAAGGCCATGTACCTGCACAAAAATAAAAAGTCAAGCAAAAACACACGCACGCACCCACTTTATTAAGCAAAACATATGCACGTACCCATTCATTGCAGAAAACCAAATATTGGATACAGAGATTTGAAATGGAAATACTTCTTTTATTGATAAACTTGATAGGAATACATGTACAAAGCTTTGTAAACTCAGATTTTGCCTTATATTGGCTACATGATTCTCTTTGAAACTCTCTTTAAAAATAGTCACAATGCCCATACAAGATATCCCTTTATTACAAGCTGGAATTGAAAAGACACCTTCAAAAGAAATAAATACTTAAAACTTGACTGGAATGAAAATGAAGCTTCGAGGCAATCTACAGCTCTACTGGGCTAGACGATCTTCGGTGCCTCACTTGAAATCCTTATGTCTCCTTTTGCTTTCTGAAAAGGATGCCCACAACGTGGGTCAGCACACATCATATACTGGAGAGCGGCTTTTGGCCGAACTCGTAAATCTCTGCACTAAATCAACATGTGAAGCTAACATTTACTAGTAATCTTTCTACTTGTCTAGGTTCTTTTTAACAATTCATAAGAACATTATAGTAGAAATACATCATAAGCAACTTACCAACGCCGGCAGTCATCTCTGCACAAAACGTGTTAGCACAATTTGCATAACGAGTAATTCATGTTCATTCTTGCAGATATTGAAGTTGTAATTCGGGTCATGCAGGTGGACTAATCTACATGTTGGTCCATAGGTTATCCCCATGATTAGCCGCTGTGACTCTTTGGTTCAACTCGTCGCTAAGGACTTAGATGTCGGCTACCCTTTTAACATGGGCTTCTTTTACCCAGGGTGCTCATAATCTCTCCTAGGCCGAGCGGTTCCAGGTGCCCCCAGATACTACCCGAGAGACAAATATTGCCTTATATACAAGTTGTCCGAGACCAAATGCATGCTCCGTTCTATCAGATGAGACACACTTGGACTTATGCACAGATACACGACATGTTTATTTCGTGCCTTCTTGTTCATTGCAACACGTACAAGTTCGTCTGTACATGTCTATATTTTCAAGCATACTTAGTAACCGAACAGATGATCATTCTTAGGGAGCAGCTAGAGTAGCAATACATATTCTTGCAATTGATTCAATTCAATTATCTTTTCTTATCTTTTATGGATGTGGTATCATTGATCATTGGGATAAGGCAACAGAGTGGACTAGAGATGATTTTTACTAGACATACAGATCAATGTTTGTTCGGTTTAAGCAACTCACCAAGATGAATCTTAGTTGAGAGAATGAGGGACTTCACGCGCCGTTTACGAACAATTCTCGCGTCCTACATTGGCACCAACAGTTGATTAGCATACTTCGTTTCTTTCTCTTAAGATTCGAAATGAATACGAAATGCGATAAAAGCGAACAATGAAAACCAATCATCGAAAACCAACACAAAAACGTATTCATCAAAACCAAGCAGCGAGAGAAAATATTCAGCAAAACTCTTGGATTCAATTCAATAGAAGCCAATCCATCAATTGGAAAGGTTTATTGCATTTAATCCGTGGTCAATCGATACCGGCAAAGGTTTCACCAAATACTCAGTTCATGACTGAGTCAACAAGCCGTAGGTATTACATAGTGGACCGCGAGGAGCGGGGCACTACATAAAAACCTACTGAAAAAAAGTTGTCCTTAAAACTTAAGATACAAACTTACCTCCACTTTCTGGATCAAGTAAGGAGGAGAGATTGTAGACGCACGCTGTCGCGGTGTTGGCATTCCATAATTGATGATTGTGCGAATTATCTCGGAGCGACGATGGGCCTGGCAGCTGCCCACGCTCTTCATTATCATCTTTATTTCGATTTTTCTTTGGATAATTTCTGATGGCATGACCCTGTTGGCCACAACTAAAACAAGTATGATTTACGACATGACAAACTTCCTCGGTCTGTCCATGCTTTCCACAATGACTACATACCAAACCTTTTGCATAGTGACAGTCTTTATTTGTATGTCCTCGTCGACCGCAGTGGGTACAGATTATTTTATTTCGTGGTTCCCTATCGGTCTTTTTCTTACCGTCGTGGTACCTCTTAATAGGCTAGTTTCGACCATACTGAATCTTTGTTGACGCTTTCTTCAGGCTGAATTGTTCTACCTGTAGCGCCGCCTCAAAGGCCTGAGGGTACGACCCACATTCTCGATTCACACACAATTGAATATCGTCATTCAGACCTTCAACGAATCGATCTATGCGAGTCTGTTCCATGGGAAGCATAACAGTAGCAAAATTTGCCAACTTAGCAAATTCAGATTCATAGTCCTCTACGAACATATTTCCTTATTTCAGTGTGATGAAGTCATGCTCCATCTTCTTGCTTATGGCTGGAGGCAGATATTGATCTAGAAATGCCTTCTTGAACGAGACCCATGAGATCTGCCCATCTTTAGCCGTTTCGAGCAGTGCCGGCTTCTTTGCCTTCCACCAATCCTTCGCCCACAGTCGTAGAAGCAGAACGGCACAAACTACCTTTTTGCTACTCGGAACTCCTACGAACGCGAACAAACTCTCCATTTTATCAATCCAGTCCATCACCTTATCGGGTGATGTCCTGTCTTCAAATTTTGGAGGTTTCATGTCTAAGAAGTCATTTGGCCTAAAGGAAGTGTGCCTTTCTGTCGGCTGGGGTTCATCGCCATCCACGGGCTCGATCTCAGGTGTTTCCGTTGGTTTAGTCGCTGCAATGGTATTTCGATTAGCCGCTAGCGCCTTTACAAGTTGGGTCAAGGATTCTAACTATTTCTGTTGGGCCTCAATTTGGGCCTGTTGCATTTGGCCACGTTCCTCATTGTCTTGCCTTTGTAGTTCCAATAATGTCATGATCCATTCCATCGGATCGGTCGAGGAAGCTAGTCGAGGAGGGGCCACTTCTCTACAAAAGAGTATAACTTCTGTCAGTCTCATAAAATATTATGGACTTATTGTATGGGGCATTGGTTTTCATAACTCAAAATCGGGACACTATTGAAAGCCATAAAAGTACTTTATATACTTTTTCGAAAATGATATTTGCAAGAGGCCAAGGACGTAAAACCTGGTTCTGATACCACTTTGTCACGCCCCGAACCCGCTAGGGTCGTCCGTCTTGTATGGATCTCTGCGGGATCGATCGTCCTCGCTAAGGCGTGTTATCGTGCAAGCCTAAGTTGCGCTTGCACAAGGCCATGTACCTGCACAAAAACAACTAGTCAAGCAAAAACACACGCGCGCACCCACTTAGTTAAGCAAAACACACGCACGTACCCATTCATTACAGAAAACCAAATATTGGACACAGAGATTTAAAATAGAAATACTTCTTTTATTGATAAACTTGATAGGAATACAAGTACAAAGCTTTGCGAACTCATATTTTGCCTTATATTGGCTGCATGATTCTCTTTGAAACTCTCTTTGAAAATAGTCTCAATGCTCATACATGATATCCTTTTATTATAAGCTGGAATTGAAAAAACACCTTCAAAGGAAATAAAAACTTGAAACTTGATTGGAATGAAAATAAAGCTTCGAGGCAATCCACAGCTCTACTGGGCTAGACGAGCTTCGGTGCCTCACTTGAAATCCTCATGTCTCCTTTTGCTTTCTGAAAAGGATGCCCACAACGTGGGTCAGCACACATCATGTACTGGCGAGCGGCTTTTGGCCGAACTCGCAAATCTCTACACTAAATCAACATGTGAAGCTAACATTTACTAGTGATCTTTCTACTTGTCTAGGTTCTTTTAACAATTCATAAGAACATGATAGTAGAAATACATCATAAGTAACTTACCAACGCCGGCAGTCATCTCTGCACAAAATGTGTTAGCACAATTTGCATAACGAGTAATTCATGTTCATTCTTGCAGATACTGAAGTTGTAATTTGGGTCATGCAGGTGGACTAATCTACATGTTGGTCCATAGGTTATCCCCATGATTAGCCGCTGTGACTCATTGGTTCAACTCGTCGCTAAGGACTCAGATGTCGGCTACCCTTTTAACATGCGCTTCTTTTACCCATGGTGCTCATAATCTCTCCTAGGCCGAGCGGTTCCAGGTGCCCCCAGATACTACCCGAGAGACAAATATTGCCTTATATACAAGTTGTCCGAGACCAAATGCATGCTCTAGCCGTTCTATCAGATGAGACACACTTGGAATTATGCATAGATACACGACATGTTTATTTCGTTCCTTCTTGTTCATCTCAACACATACAAGAGCGTCTGTACATGTCTACATTTTCAAGCATACTTAGTAACCGAACAGATGATCATTCTTAGGGAGCAGATAGAGTAGCAATACATATTCTTGTAATTAATTCAATTCAATTATCTTTTCTTATCTTTTGTGGATGTGGTATCATTGATCATTGGGACAAGGCAATATAGTGGACTAGAGATGATTTTTATTAGGCGTACAGATCAATGTTTGTTTGGTTAAAGCAACTCACCAAGATGAATCTTAGTTAAGAGAATGAGGGACTTCACGTGCCGTTCACGAACAATTCTCGCATCCTACATTGGCACCAACAGTTGATTAGCATATTTCGTCTCTTTCTCTTAAGATTCGAAATGAATACGAAATACGATAAAAGTGAACAATGAAAACCAATCATCGAAAACCAACACAAAAATGCATTCATCAAAACCAAGCAGCGAGAGAAAACATTCAGCAAAACTCTTGGATTCATTTCAATAGAAGCCAATCCATCAATTGGAAAGGTTTATTGTATTTCATCCGTGATCAATCGATACCGGCAAAGGTTTCACCAAATACTCAGTTTATGACTGAGTCAATAAGCCGTAGGTATTACATAGTGGACCGCAAGGAGCGGGGCACTACATAATAACCCAATGAAAAAAAGTTTTGTCCTCAAAATTTAAGATACAAACTTACCTCCACTTTTTGGATCAAGTAAGGTAGAGAGATTGTAGACGCACGCTGTCGCGGTGCTGGCATTCCATAATTGCTGATTGTGCGAATTATCTCGGAGCGGCGATGGGCCTGGCAGCTGCCCACGCTCTTCATTATCTTCTCTATTTCGATTTTTCTTCGGACAATTTCTGATGGCGTGACCCTGTTGGCCACAACTAAAACAAGTGTGATTTACGACACGACAAACTTCCTTGGTCTGTCCATGCTTTCTACAGTGACTGCATACCAAACCTTTTGCATAGCGACAGTCTTCATTCGCATGTCCTCGTCAACCGCAGTGGGTATAGATTATTTTATTTTGTGGTTCCCTATCGGTCTTTTTCTCACCGTCGTGGTACCTTTTAGTAGGCTGGTTTCGACCATACTGAATCTTTGTTGACGCTTTTCTCAGGCTGAATTGTTCTACCTGTAGCGCCGCCTCAAAGGCCTGAGAGTACGACCCACACTCTCGATTTAGCACACACAATTGAATATCGTCATTCAGACCTTCAACGAACCGATCTATGCGAGTCTGTTCCATGGGAAGCATAACAGTAGCAAAATTTGCCAACTTAGCAAATTCAGATTCATAGTCCTCCACGAACATATTTCCTTGTTTCAGTGTGATGAAGTCATGCTCCATCTTCTTGCTCATGGCTGGAGGCAGATATTGATCCAGAAATGCCTTCTTGAACGGACCCATGAGATCTGTCCATTTTTAGCCGTTGCGAGCAGTGTCGACTTCTTCGCCTTCCACTAATCCTTTGCCCGCAACCGTAGAAGCAGAAAGACACTAACTACCTTCTTGCTACTCGAAACTCCTACGAATGCGAATAAACTCTTCATTTTATCAATCCAGTCCATCACCTTATCGGGTGATGTTCGGCCTTTAAATTTCGGAGGTTTCGTGTCTAAGAAGTCCTTTGGCCTAAAGAAAGTGTGCCTTTGCGCCAGCTGGGGTTCATCGCCATCCACGGGCTCGATCTCAGGTGTTCCCGTTGGTTTAGTCGCTACAGTTGTATTTCGATTAGCCGCTAGCGCCGTTACAAGTTGGGTCAAGGATTCTAACTGTTTCTATTAGGCCTTAATTTGGGCCTGTTGCATTTGGCCACGTTTTTCATTGTCTTGCCTTTGTAGTTCCAATAATGTCATGATCCGTTCCATCGGATCGGTCGAGGCAGCTGGTCGAGGAGGGGCCATTTCTCTACAAAAGAGTATAACTTCTGTCAGTCTCATAAAATATTATGGACTTATTGTATAGGGCATTGGTTTTCAAAACTCAAATTTGGGACACTTTTGAAAGCCATAAAAGTACTTTATATACTTTTTTGAAAACGATATTTGCAAGAGGCCAAGGACGTAAAACCTGGCTCTGATACCACTTTGTCACGCCCCGATCCCGCTAGGGTCGTCCGTCTTGCTTGGATCCCTGCGGGATCGATCCTCCTCGCTAAGGCGTGATGCCGTGCAAACCTAAGTTGCGCTTGCACAAGGCCATGTACCTGCACAAAAACAACTAGTCAAGCAAAAACACACGCACGCACCCACTTAGTTAAGCAAAACACACGCACGCACCCATTTATTACAGAAAACCAAATATTGGACATAGAGATTTGAAATAGAAATACTTTTTTTATTGATAAACTTGATAGGAATACAAGTACAAAGCTTTGCGAACTCAGACTTTGCCTTATATTGGCTGCATGATTCTCTTTGAAACTCTTTTTGAAAATAGTCACAAGGCCCATACATGATATCCCTTTATTACAAGCTGGAATTGAAAAGATACCTTCAAAGAAAATAAAAACTTGAAACTTGATTGGAATGAAAATGAAGCTTCGAGGAAATCCACAGCTCTACTGGGCTAGACGAGCTTCGGTGCCTCACTTGAAATCTTTATGTCTCCTTTTGCTTTCTGAAAAGGATGCCCATAATGTGGGTCAGCACACATCATGTTCTGGCGAGCGACTTTTGGCCGAACTCACAAATCTCTGCACTAAATCAACATGTGAAGCTAACATTTATTAGTGATCTTTCTACTTGTCTAGGTTCTTTTCAACAATTCATAAGAACATGATAGTAGAAATATATCATAAGCAACTTACCAACGCCGACAGTCATCTATGCACAAAATGTGTTAGCACAATTTGCATAACGAGTAATTCATGTTCATCTTTACAGATATTGAAATTGTAATTCGGGTCATTCAGGTGGACAAATCTACATGTTGGTCCATGGGTTATCCCCATGATTAGCCGTTGTGACTCTATGGTTCAACTCGTCGCTAAGGACTCAGATGTCGGCTATCCTTTTAACATGGGTTTCTTTTACCCAGGGTGCTCATAATCTCTCCTAGGTCGAGCGGTTCCAGGTGCCCCCAGATACCACCCGAGAGATAAATATTGTCTTGTATACAAGTTGTTCGAGACCAAATGCATGCTCTAGCCGTTCTATCAGATGAGTGTTTGCCATGAAATATAAAAGAGCAGAACAGTTTTATAGGAGGACTGGACTTTTATTTCACGTTACAAACTCGCTTATACAAAGAAAGCCTAGGGACGAAAACCTAGGTACAGCAATCTAAGTACAATTGTTTATTTTTGATTCTGGGGGGTGACGATAGAGGCTCGAGAAAGCGACGGCAACTCTGCCTTACTCCTTGGACGATCGGACGTAGCCTTGGCTCCTGTGACGAGATGCTTGGCGTTGACGAAGAAATTCTCTTCTTGCTCTCCTCGTATTGCTCTTCTGGCTTCTCTCTCTCTAGATTGATCTCTGTGTATTTTTCTCTCTGATTATTGGGGGAGTACCTCTCTGTATGTGCGTATCTCTCTTCTTGTATATTTTGTAAGGGAATGGCACCCTGCTATTTATAAAAGTGGGGGGCATCATTAGGGTTTACAATGATTGCCCATTCTCAAAGTGGCGGCGGCCTGATAAGTGATCAATCGGGGCCATTAATCTTGAGCGTGAAGGATCTGGACCATTAATGAGGATTATGCCAAATCATGTCAGTCATTAATGTTGATTGCAATAAATCTCCATCATGATGATTTGCTGATATCCGCAAATCTGAATGAATCAATTTAATTCATTCTCTTGCCACGTGTCCCAAATCATTGGGATCTGACCCAAAATTTGATTACCTTTAGGACACGTGTTCTGTCATCGTTGTTAAGCCGCATGAGGAGCGTTCATATTTGGGCCGCACGAAGGTCGTCATGACTGAGCCGCATGAAAGGTTTCATGACCGAGCCGCATGAATAGTCTCTATACTCGAGCCGCATGGATATGTTCATGACCGAGCCGCATGGATATGTTCATGACCGAACTGCATGGGGGTCTTCATGGCCGAGCTGTATGAGAGTCTTCATAGCCGAGCCGCATTGATTTCTTCATGGCCAAGCCGCATGGGGGACTTTCATGATTGAATCCGCATAGGTTCTTCTGCACTGGCCGCATGAACTCATTTAGACTGGCCACATGAACTCATTTAGACTGGCCGTATAAACTTGCCTCGGAGCTGTGGGGATTTTCCTCAATTCCCTAGAAAGATAGTGCTTTTACGTCAGTCATTGTGACTACTTTTCGTCAGGGCTGTCAACTGTCAGCTGTCAGCCGTCAGAGCATTAATTGTCGGCCGTCAGAGCATTAATTGTGTTTAAATGACGCTGGGTATAGCCGTTCAAAATAAGACACGTGGCTTCCCTCTGCTGGCCGCATGGAGTCCACTCTGTGTTTGAGCCACATAGGACTCTTGAGCCGCATGTGGCTCCCCGGCCGCATGGATTATCTTCTCTTTTTCATGCTTCTACAAGACCCCCTTCAAATTTTTCAATTTGCAAAATTGAAATACTTTAAATAAGAAGCATGATTAGGCCAGAGCCGTATGGATGTATTCTGTCCTAGCCGTATGGATTTGACCAGCTACGTGATTACCTCAACCGCATAACTCTCTGAGCCGCATGGGCTATTTTGGCCGCATGAGCTTTTTGCCATGTCTTCCTGCCACGTGTGCAAATCTTTCTGTGAATCTTCTGCATTTAATGTTCTTGATTTGTTACAGATTTTAAGAGCCGCTTTCTTGGGCCAGGATCCCAAGAGTGAGGCTATTATTCAGCCATTTTGCCTCGATGATCGAAGAGTCGGTCATCATATTTGTACGCGGGTCGAGGCGTTCCTTCCTTGTCTATAAATAGGAACTCTTTCGTTCTAAGGAATTTCTTTTGCTCTCTTCGATCTTTCTAACTCCTTTCTCTTCCAAATACCTATGGCTCCCAAGAAGGCTGCTGCGTCGAAGGTTGCGAAGGGCAAAGCGGTCGCTTCTGCGGCGGCTGCGGCGACGAACGTGGCCACTCCTTCGCCGGCCGCTATTCACACCATTCATCCTGATGTTCACCCGCCTATTGCTGGTAAAGGCATTGCCTTAGAACCCTAACTGCCATGGCTCTGCTGCATAATTTATGCACAAGCCGTACGTACAAGTTTCGTCGATATGACCGTATAAGCATTTCACCCAGGAGGCCGTATGGGCTTGTCATACTCGAGCTGAACCGCATATATATTTTCGGTTTGGGCCGCATGAGCGTAGTTCACTTTTGAACTGCATAAGCTCATCTGCTTGTAGCCGCATGAGTCTGTTTGTTCAGGGCCGCATGAGTCTGTGTAGACTTTGAACCGCATAGTCTCACCTGAATCTGAGTCGCATCAGTGCCAAGGTTTATCGGTTGAGTTCATGTGGACTTTGAACCGCATAGGCCCAATCTGAACTTTGATTTGTATGGACTCATCTGACTCGGAGCCGCATAAGGCTATGATGAACTGAACCGCATGGACTCATCTGGTTCTGAGCCGCATAAGGCCGTGACGAACCGAACCGCATAGACTCATCTGGTTCTAAGCCGCATGGGGCTGTAACGACCCGAGCCGCATAGACTCAAATGATCTTTCAAATGCTTCTTGTTTTGACTATCTTCTAATCTTATTTCTTTCGTCTTTCTTCAGTGAATTTGCCAGTAAATCCTGCAGGGAAACTTTTGGTTGGCTCGAATCAACTTGCTTCGGATGTGCGACGGGACGATTTAGTTCGTCAAGTGTCAGAGCAGCTCCTTGTTAATGAGCCCTTGGAGCGACTACATGTCATCAGGGTTCAATCTTTCCAATTCCTTAGCGACATGATGAGCTCCGGGGAGCCAAATGGAAAGTATCTGAGGCCGGTCTTCCTCTTTGGGGATGCATTGATCATAAAAAACTCCCGTGTGCTGGATATCTCTGAGAGTTGGGATTTTAATCTGGACGGGATGCCGATTCATATCCCCATTATGAAGCGTCATTTCCCTCTTGCGTGGTTCAACATGATCTTATTGGACAGGCAGATGACAGACTCCCTCACTCTAACCAGACCGAGGATGTTTGTTGGTAACATCCGTTACAACAAAACTACTGGGTCAGTGCATACGATCAAGGATCCGGCCAGTCGATCTGTGATAGGGTTAGCTCCGGGTACCTTTATCAACACACACGGTCCTAACTTCTCATTTTCTCAGGCTGATACCTTTCTGAGCCAGCTTGCTCGAAAAGGGTCCTATCATGTTGGCAGATTGGTACTGTCGAGCTGGTTACACCCCATTCCCCCGTGGGCTAACCTAACCTCGTGGATTCTGCGGAACTATGAGGCATTTTTGCGAGAAGTCAATCTTTATGACGCTATCCAGGGTACCAGCCACGGATTGCCCATTAATAAGCCGTTATTCATGGCCCTTCTGGAGATGTATAATCATCGGACAGGAACTTTCTTCACACCTGTAGGGGAGTTGGGGCTCGCTCTTCATGAGATGTATGTTGTCTCCAAGCTTCCCTGGGGAGATGAGCCCTTCGAAGCGTACACTCCAACGAACGAGGAGTTCCAGGATCTAGATCGACGATTCCCAGGCTTTGTCGTTGTGTACCAAGAACTGTTATGTCACCATAGTACCTGTCACCAAACGGCTATCAAGAAAAATGATAGCTCGAAAGGGGACACTCCCCATACCAACTCCTGGGTCTCCTATCTTTTTAAATTCAGTACTGCTGGTCGAGTTACTTCCCGCGGTCGTCAGACTCCTAGTGAAGTAGAAAGCTTGGTATCGACTGCTAGGAGGTCAAAGTCTAAGGGTGACAAGTTTGGGAGCCAGATTGACTCCTTTAGCTATTTTTATTATGGTACTCGGTGGCTGTCAGAGAAGGCACTCCTAGCAGGCTTTTTAATGGTGTGGCTGCGTAATTGTGTAGTTTTGGGAGGGGCAGGTTCCATCGAGAGGATCGGCCGTCACTTTATTCTTTCCGCTGTGAAGTTGGCCTTTGGGGTCAGGCTGGCTCTTCTTTCCGTTATGGTGTGCAGCATTTACCACAGTCTCCGCGCCTTCTCGTCCAAGGTCATTGCTCGTGACATGGTGACGGATTTTGAACGTATAGAGTTGCCCTATCATTACCTGCTGGAGTGGCTGTTGTTGCATTATCGGTCTTTGATGAGGCCTGGGACGGGAGACGGTGTTACGGACGATGACGCTTTTCTTTTCAGACACCGCCATCAGCCTTGGGAATATAGCGTGTCGAAGGATGCTGGCGAGGGTGGACGGATATGATTTCTTCGTGTCCGTTCCCCGTTTTACCGACCAGGAAGTGAGGAGTGTCCATGTTGATGGCATTGGATCTCCTCATTTCTTACCTGAGAAGATGTGTTTCTGGTTGCGTAACATTCGCCCGACGTATTTAGTTTATCGCAACCGCAACACTGTGTACCTGGAGGCCTACTTGCCCAGTAGGTTTGCCCGTCAATTTGGGTACGGTCAACTATTCCTCGGGCGTCCCAGTTCCAGCCTGGGATTTGAGGGTAGCATCCTTGATGGGATTAGGGCATAGAGTTACTATGATACTTGTCATACTCGAACTAGTTTCTCCGTTCTTGCAGCAAACGTGCTGGAGGAAATCTTGCATATGGCGGCCTTATACCATGTTACGATGAACCAGCCTCCTGTTGATTTTGACCCGAGGACTAGTTTCATCGTGGGCACTCATTTGGTGGAGAAGGCTACGGTGCCGAAGGCAAAGAAGAAAGGGGCGAATAGGGTTCCCGTGCCCGATTCCGAGTCCTTTGATACAGCTGAGGAAAGCAACGAGCGGGACGACGAGGACCCTCTCTCTTCTGGCAGCGGAGCGGCGGATCAACTGCCCATCATAGCGGATGAAATGATGACGGATCAGCCGTCGGTCGTATTAGATGAGGTGGTAGATCAGTTGCCACCTGTATCAGAGATGGTGAGGGTAGAACCACCGCCTGCCGTATCTGGTCCCTCGCGTAAGCGAGGCAGGCATGAGTCTACGGACAGAGGAGTAGCCTTTTCCGTAAAGAGAGCTGCGGTCAGACCTCATAGGCTACTTATTACGGAGAGGGATGAAAATGCTGACGGTACTCCGGAGGTAAGACTATGTTGGAGCTATCTCCTTGCTGTGGCTTTCTTTTTCTTGGAGATATGACCCAATCATTTTTTTTTTGTAGGCGTCTGACAAACCAGGCTCTCCTGAACCGTCTGCTGCCCCTGGAGTTGATCCGGCCTTGCTGCTTTGATTAGCGACATGTGTGCTGCGGTCCTTTCTGTGGGGGCCATCTCAGCGGCGGCTGGGGACTCCCACGTTGCTGAGGCCTCGGTCCGGGGTGATGAGGGTTTCCTCGGGCCTGTCTCAGAGATTGTTGAATTTCAGCAAGGCAACGCCGATCTCATCGCATCCCCTCCCGAGGGTGCCGGGGCGGAGGAGCCTATTATATTTGACTCAGAAGTCGCTGGTGGAGAGGTTGTGGTGGCCGTAGGTGAACCTCAGCCTCCACACTCTTCTGTTGGTAAGATAAGCCAAATATTGACTAGTGAGGGGGCTTATTTACTCTATCAACATATCCTCCAGGTCAAATCGATTCATGGTTGTCTTGGCCCTACAGGTCCTGACCCTTTACTTCCTACAGCGGATGTTCTTGGAGAAGGTTCGGCCTGCCGCGATCTAGGGGAACGGAGCGTATCCTTTTCTTCCCCGACTCATGTCTAGGGGCCTCCCGCCAGCTCTGGGCAGACGGAAGTGGAGCTTGTTCCGGGAGCGATGGTCTCCATCTCATCTTCTGCTGCTTATACGGCTTCAGAGACTGACTTCTCGGCCCTGCGAGCATTCAAGTTCTGTGGGCTGCTGAAGAGGAGTTGGCCGCTGTTCAGGCGTCCTTCCGTATGGAGTTTGTTTCCCTCGTGGCAGGAGCGACAAATTCTGTTGCGTCTTCTTCAGTGTTGCCAGCTACACTCTCGTTGACGTTGGCTTCTTCAGAGGCTCTGGACGAGGTGTCGCAGGATGTGGTCGACAGCTTCTATCGCCATTTAAAGAGGGGCGTAGATGCTGCCGTAGAATAGGGGACCCCTTTTTCTCTGTCCCTGCGGTGCGCTCGGGGTCAGATTGAAACTTTGAAGACTCTTCCTGGCGGGGTGGGGTTGGCTGCGCTCCTGGAGCCCAAGTTGGCAGAGGCTGATCAGCTCGTGACCCAATTGCTGGCAATACGGCAGGCTGGCTTACCTACTGCGATCGAACGGGAGCGGGGCCTCCTTATCGCTACTCTGGATAGGATAAAGCTTGCTCGAGATACTGCTGGGCCAGTTGTGAAGGGGGACCTTGACGAGCTTTCTGCTTCGTATGACAGGCTGGGTCGTCGATGTCAAGCTTATAGGGCTCGGGAAGAGTCTGCTTCTCGTGGAATAGCTGACACGAAGGAGCGGATTCTCGCACTTCAAAGGGAGTTAGCCTTCTTAGAGTCAGAGCTGGGGGCTGCTCGTACGGAACAGGAGTCAATCGTTCGGGAGGCCGAGAGGGTTTCTCGATCTTCTATTAACCTGGAGCGGGCCTTCAAGAAATTTGAGGACAACTGGCGAGCTCACGCTCATCTGGAGGACGAGGCAACGCTGACCCAAGAGGCGGAGCGTCGAGCTAAACAGAGGTTTGAGTGGTCGGTTGCCTTGCTGATGGACCGTCTCACGATGCTATGTGCCCCAGAACAGTGATCAATTTCCTGTTTTCTTTTGCTCCCTCTTTTTTTTTTCGTTTTCATTTTGTAAGGGGTGTGATCCCAAATGATGTAGCACTTTGAATTTTGAATAAATGAGCATGTTTCAACTCATCTTCTCTTTCCTGTACTTATGATGTTTGTGGAATTGGACCCGCTGGTGGATTATTTGTGGACCTGTTACCCTGGGCGTACCTTGGTTTTAGGTACGAGTAACAAGTTTTGGAGAGGAATACCTAGAACAACTTCGCGATAAGACAGCTATAGAAGTTTTGGTATTCGATAGAATGCCAGGGAGCAACTGGGCTCCTAGGCATGGTAGGAAAGGGATGGACGTGTACTGGAGACCCAGTACAGCATCTGTGGTCGACTGAGGACATTTGTGGTCAACAGAGGATGTTTGTTGTCAACAGAGGACATTTGTGGTCAACAGAGGACATTTATGGTCAACAGAGGACATTTATGGTCAACAGAGGACATTTGTGGTCAACAGAGGACATTTATGGACCTATTATCCTTGTCGTACTCCGGTTGTGGGTACAGATAATAGGTTGAAAGGGAACCTACATACTTACTCAGAGGTAATGAGGACATGGCAAGTATGAAGGTTTCTTCTACGGAGCCTTCCCACGCAGAGGTAATGAGGACATGGCAGGAGTGGGCTCAATGAAGAGGGGGTACATAAAATGACTCAGAGGTAATGAGGACATGGAAGCTTTATGTAGGGGGCAATTTGTTTTTGGCGGAAGTGAAACGACTCAGAGGTATCATCGACATGGTCGTTTTGGAAATTTGTGGACCCGTTACCCTTTTTGTGCACTGGAGTGCGGGTAGTGGATCATGAAGGAGGATCTCTTATAGGAAGGAAGCTCAGAGGTATGATCATACATGACTTACTATCTGAAAGAGTGACCGGGGTATGAGTTCAAAGGCACCAGCGGGTACATGACTCGATTTTGTGAAAGTGTGAGTTCAGTGGCACAAGAGGGTACATGACTCGGGAATCTAGAGGATGGTGAGTGTGAGTTCAGCGGTACGAGTGGGTACGTGACTCGAATGATTGTAAAATATGGGAATGAGTTCAGAGGTACCAGCGGGCACGTGACTCGAATGATTGTAAAATGTGGGAATGAGTTCAGAGGTACCAGCGGGCACGTGACTCGAATGCATGGAACCAGAATGTAAGTTCAGTGGTACAGGAAGGTACATGACTCGACACTCTGAGATGCCTCGAGGATTTTGTTTTAAACATAATACTTCTTCAGAAACTTGCCGTTGATGGGCAACATGAGCAAGTCTCCATTTTGTTTTGCGAGGTGGTAGCCGCCGTTGGAGAATACAGCTTCGATGATGAACGGGCCTTCCCATTTTTGTTGGAATTTGCCGGCAGTTTTATGCGTCATAACCATCGATCTCCGAACCGCCAGAATGAGATTGCCTACTTGGAATGTTCTGACCTTGACCTTCTTGTTGAAAGCTCCGGAGATTCTGGCCTGATATAGTTCGATTCGCTGTTGAGCTAACAGGCGTTTCTCGTCTAGGGCCTCCAATTCCTATAGTCGATAATGGTGGTTTTCGTCTGTCATCAACTGATGTGTGAGGGCGACGCAGAGTGAGGGGATCTGAGTCTCTAATGGGAGAACTGCCTCGCTCCCGTACACCAGGGAGAATGGTGTATTCCCGGTGGCTGTTCGAACTGTGGTGCGATACGTCCATAAGCATTCGCCGAGCTTCTCGTTCCAAACGTGCTTGTTGGATGACACGAATTTCTTGAGTAGCTGGATTATGGTTTTGTTGAATGCTTCGGCCAACCAATTGGCTGCTGGGTTGTAGGGTGTCGAAGCAATATTCTGAATTCGGTGCTTGTCGCAGAATCGATAAAATGCGTAGCTTGCGAACTGTGGCCCATTGTCGTGAATGATCCTTCGGGGCAGTCCAAAGCGGTAGATGACATGATGCTTAAGGAAGCTGATCACGTTTAAAGTTTTTACCTCAGCCAATGGGATGGCTTCCCCCCATTTGGAGAAGTAATAAGTAATCGCGAGTATGAATCGGTATCCTCTGGACGAAGGCATGGTAATTGGGCCGACGATGTCCATACCCCATGCTTCAAATGGCCAGGAGACTACAGTCGGATGTAGGAATTCAGATGGTTGGTAGATGAAGTCGGCGTGGATTTGGTAGGCTTTGCACTTTCGTGCATAATCTATTGCATCTGCCACCA
Source organism: Iris pallida (assembly GCA_029216955.1). NCBI lineage: Eukaryota > Viridiplantae > Streptophyta > Magnoliopsida > Asparagales > Iridaceae > Iris > Iris pallida. The sequence goes on along the minus strand of JANAVB010028000.1, from coordinate 19,456,312 downwards.
TCATGGGCCAGTAATAGCCCATTCGGCGAAGGCGGTCTTACAGTTTCGGACCAGGTTGATGGGCCCCGTAGACACCATCATGAGCCTCGCGTACGACTTCCTTGGCTTCTGTATTTGATAGACACCGAAGCAGTAAACCATCATAGGATCGGCGGTACAGCATTTTCGTCTCTGTATCATAGAAGAATCTGAGAGAACGTCTTCTGATAGAAGTAGCTTCCTTCGGATTCTCTGGCAGGATGTCGTATACTACGAAGTCGATGAATGGTTGTCTCCAGTCTGGTGCTTCGTCGACTGAAAGAGCGAAATAGCTTTCAATGCATTGAATGTTATCCTTAGGACAGACCAGTTCACGGCCTATTATGTCGACCTGATAACGAGCGTAACTTGGCACAGCTAGGAAAGCGGCCAAACCAGCTAGTGCATCAGCCTCAATGTTCTGGAGTCTGGGAACATGTTCTATGAAGAATCCTCCCAGAAATAAGATGATGTCGATTTATATTTGATGATACGGGATCATGTCTTCGTGGCGGACCTCGTACGACCCCCGGATCTGATTGACGATTAATTGTGAGTCGCCGTATGCTTCAAGATACTCTACCCCCAGCTTCTTCGCAAGCCGGAAGCCAATCACCAAGGCATTGTACTCGGCCACATTATTTGAGCAGGGCTGTGTGAGTGAGTAGGCCCGATTGATCACCAAGCCGGAGGGAGAAATCAGCACTACTCCAACTCCAGCGATGATGTTACCTTTGGGTCCAGTTCTCGAAGAGCCGTCGAAGAACATTCGCCAAATGGCATCATAGGAGACTGCATTTGAACTGATGACCTTGTCCGGTATTTCTTCATATACCCTAGTCATCTCCGAACCTGGATGTGCTGCTAAAAAGTCTGCCAAAGCCTGGCCTTTAACAGCCTTTTGCGGGACGAAGATCATGTGGTATGGCGATAGTAATATCGCCCAGGTAGCAAAGCGAGAGCTGAGTGCCCCAGGTTTGGTCATGAGGACCCTGAGGGGGTTGATCCGCGATATCACGTGGATGGTTTATCCCGTGACGTAGTGTCGCATCTTCTGGATGGCGAACACGAGAGCAAGGCATTCCTTCTCGACGGTCGTGTACCGGTATTCTGGCCCAATCATCTTTCGACTGAGGTAGTATATAGCTTATTCGTGGCCCGCATCATTGTTCTGTGCCAACAGAGCACCAAAAGAATGTTCCATCGCTCGCACATAGCGCAGGAATGGCTTTCCGACAACAGAAGCTACCAGGACAGGGGGTTCGACAAATATTCTTTGATGCTGTCGAAAGCGCGCTGGCATTCCTCATCCCATACGAAAGAGACTCCCTTCTTCATGAGATGGATGAATGGTTGACATCGTCCGGAGAGATTAGAGATGAATCTCCTGAAATAAGCTAGCCTGCCTTGGAGGCCTCGGAGTTCGCGGAGATTTCTCGGGGGACCCATCTCCATAATTGCCTTTGTTTTTTCGAGGTCGATGTGAATGCCCTGAGAAGTGATGACAAAACCCAGGAATTTCCCGCTGGAGACTCCCAAGAATGATTTCGTAGGATTCATCTTTAAGTTGTGTGCTCGCATTAGGTCGAACACTATCCTGAGATCTTGTAGATGATCTTCCTTCGAACGGCTTTTGACGGCAATGTCATCGACGTAGCATTCCACTGTCTTGCGCAAGTGGTCTCTAAAGATGATGCTCATAGCTCTTTGGTAAGTAGCGCCAGCATTCCTTAAACCGAAAGGCATGACGGTGTAGCAATATGTACCAATTGGTGTTCGGAATGATGTGTGCTTCTCGTCGTCAGGGAACATCTTGATCTGGTTGTATCCTGAGAAGCCATCCATGAAGGACATACGTTCGAAGCCGCAGGTGTTGTCGATCATAATATCTGTGATAGGAAGAGGGAATTCATCTTTAGGGCATGCCTTATTCAGATTCCGGAAGTCAATGCATATTCGGATCTTTTCGTTCTTCTTAAGAACTGGTACGATGTTGGCTACCCAGTCTGGATGCTGCTCTTTGCGAATAAAGCCGCTGGTTATCAGTTTGTTGACCTCGGCTTCGATAGCATTCATAACATCGGGACGAAACCGTCTTTGCTGTTGTTTGACAGGTTTTTCATCCGGACGAATATTGAGTTTGTGGAGCGCGATCTCGGGGTCCAATCCTGGCATATCTTCATAGCTCCAGGCGAACACATCGATATACTCTTTGACGAGTTGGAGCAGCGACTCTCGCTCTTCACATGACAGATTCTGGCTGATAAAGATTGGTTTCGGGGAGGCTTCATCACCAAGATTAACTTGTATGACCTCATCCTCAGTGGGAGGTTCTCTTTGCTCGAAACGCTTTTCCCATTGTTTATCTAGTTGTTGGGCCTACGGCTCTCGCTCGAGAATTTTCGGAATGTCTTCATCTTCTTCATAAGCGTCGGCGAATGCCATGTTGACTGACAGGACTTGTCTGAATACGTCTCCGATGCTGGTATCCGAGTCAAAAGTTGGTGACCTGGTCGAGTGTGAATGCCAGTCGCATTCTTCATCTGAACTTTCAGGGGTCGTCGTGGGTGTCACATACCCTAATCTATATCGAGTCTTGCTATAGTAGTCCTGTGGTTTGCCAACCGGGACTGGGGGCTTCAAAGGTAATCGTCGTCCAGTATCGTAGTTCAAACCCGGTGTCGTTTCCAGATTATACCCCTGTTTCTGTATGAGATATTTAGATTGGGGGCTATAAAGATACAGAGGTAGTCTCCCGACGTCCGATCCAAGGTCGACTTCTTCTATAGTGAAGGGATGCAGAGATGGTGTAGCAGACCCTTCGGGATAATGCTTATGAAAGAGCCAGGATCAATGTGCATTCGATCCTCCTTTACGTCGCCGATGTATTCCGTGCAGTATAATGGGCGATCGTGCAGATTAGTTTTGATGAGCATGTCCTGCGGAGTGAAGACGATGTTGGGTATTGCTTCCGTACAGGCGCTGTCCTGGAGATCCATGGGTGAATCCTCCCCGTTGAGGTTGGATTGAGCCAGATAGGCATCGGCATTTTGGAGTGCTTCGCTCAATACAATACGAACGTCCTTGGAGAGCCTTAGGAGTTCGTATAGTAACAACTTGGCCGGTGTGTTAGCCAATTGCGCTAAGATGTCAAAGTTGTAGGGCCTCTCTAGCCCTTGGGCTACCTCTTTTCGGAGGGATTTGTCGAAGCGAGTCTCCCTCGGCCTAGGCTTGTCGGTCGTCGAAGGCTGAGCCGGTCCCGGAGCATCAGTTGTAGTGGGTTGATGACTTTCAGCTGGATTATCAACCGCAGGTTGGGATTGCGCTCCAGACCGCGTGACGACGGCTGTAGCTTTCTCGATGTCTGCCGAGATTGTGTGGCAGGTCCGAACTTTTCCACTTTTTTTTTTGTAGGTGAAAGATGGTGTGGGCCAAGTCACTTCTGATACTAAGTCTGGGTGGGTCCACATGACCTCCCCTCGTGATGTGGTGAGGGGTACTAGACCAGCAGCCTGATCTCGGAGAGGTGGAAGATTGGTAACCTTCATTGTCGCCAGAGGGATGGGAACCACACCGTCTTGAGTTTCCGTCGGAGGGAAGCTGCCGAATTGCACGGACACCATATTGGCTGCCACGGTTACCTCTTCGAAATCGATAGCCAGAGCGTTCGAATCGATGAGATTTTGGATATACCGTTTTAGCTGGTAGCAATCGTGTGTAGATGATGGACATAGCGATGATAATGGCAGTATTTTGGGTTCTCCATCTCTGTCGACCGCGGTTCCGATCTTGGTGGAGGAAGCTGAATTCTGTCCCCTTGTATGAGCATGTCCAAGATGGGCTTGACGTGACTGTCTTCGAAGGAGTAAGTGATTTGCGGCCATTGTTTGTCTGCTGGCTTTGGCTCAGGTTTTTGTGCTGTATCGGCCACCATAGCCTGCTTTCCCTTGCTGTTCTGATTGTTGGAAGGGCTACCCCCATTGTCATTATTGGGACGCTTGCCCTTGTTCTCTTCGTCTGAGATGTGCAACCCCAGCTGGCGAGCCTTCTTCAATCGTTCTTCGGCGCTTGTGGCGCTGATGATGAACGTCTTCCAGTCCTTGAATTGACTTTCGCCCATCCAGAGACTGATGGTTGGGAGGAGTCTCTTTTGGCAAATTTCAATCAAGGAGGAATCTGGATTTCCAGAAGGCAGCTTCATGGCGGTTTGGCGGAACCGTTCGATGTAGTTCCTTGTGAGTTCTTTCTCCCCTTGGACGACGTCCATGAGGGTGGACATGGTGATGTCCTGCCCTACTTCGTAGAATCTCTCCAAGAACATGCGCTTGAAGTCGACGAAGGAGTGGATGCAGTTGTCCGACAGGTTGCGATACCAGTCGAAGGCGACTCCTTCCAATGCCCCGATGAATAATCGTGTGAGAATGGCATCGTCATGGGGCAGATGGTCGGTGATGACCTCGACGTAAGTGATGTATCGACTTGCCGAGGTCTTGCCATCATAAGGATTAATATTGAACGGCTTATATCTTGGTGGGAATGGAACATCCCTCCATGCAGCAGGGTATGGTTGCCGTATTTTGAGGTCTTGAGAGTTTACTCGAGCGTGGAACATGGCTCGGAGCTCCTGGATCTTTCTTCTTGCTTCGCGTGCTTCGTCCACGACGGTAGGGGCCGTTGTTTCCGGGGGATTGTTGCCCGGGTTTGGTGCCGCCGAATTCGAGTCTGCATTGACCGTGGGACCCGTGCTTGTTTGGCCAGGCGTCCCTCCTTGCAGAGTTGGAAGGGCCACTTTAATCTCGTCTACAGACTTGACCAAAGCAAGTAATATAGCTTCGAGACTGTCGATGCGCTGGCGATCACTGGAACCACCTTGGTTGCTGTCTGTCATGAATACCGTCTTCTCATGAGGAGAGATAGACGGAACGATGGAGGAAGCGCCCTCCGAATTGTACCCCCGTGGTGAGAAGTCATCGGGGTATGTGGGTATGTTTCCTTCTGATTCAGACTCGGAAGGAACAGTACCCCCAGCCTCCGAGTTTGCCTCGTCTTGGGAGTTGTGGATGTCGTCGGAGACGTCGAGGTTTGCTGTATCCAATGGAAGGGTTGTCTCCCCTGGCTCGTCTTCTTGGAACATCGGATTGCTGTAGAGTCTCAGAGGGGTGCTACCCCCAGCCCCAGCAACCCCTTGCGTTATGGACGACGAATCTCCCACTGTAGCAGACTTCGTCTTAGAGCGAGTACCTTGGAAAACTCCGATGGTGGGTACCCGCTTAGACGACAATCTTTTAGTCGCAGTGGTTGAGATCTTCGGGCTGGAAACATTCGTCTTCTTCCCCCTTCCATCAGCGGGGACTTTCCGAGCAGAGTTGCAGGAGACGACGGGTAGTGCCTCGTCTTCTGAAGATGGATGTTGCAGTCTTTGAAAGACAGACTGCCGGTCTTCTTGCATTGTCGTGCTATTGCAGCAGCATTTGACGATGACTTGGGTGCAGTGACGTCCGTGGGAGGACTTTTTGTGCCCCAATGCATCTTCTCTTTCCTTGTGTTTGTGGAGGATGGCCCCACGCAAGTCACATACTTCGCTGGCTCGAGAATTCTGGGCATACGAGTGTGTAGGCCTTCCGTCTGCTCCCTGATCCGAAGGTAGCTCGTATACTTGTCTTCGCTCGTTACTGGGAGATGCTTGATGACTATCCCGTCCATTGGCCGTAGGGGGCAGGGTATGAGTAGCCTTATACAACTTTCCATTAGAGGCTCGCGTGATAATCAGCGGGACGCTCCGATAGTCAGAGGTTGGGGCAGCTGACTGGGCTTGGTGAGCCCGTGCTGCCCTAGACTTCTTCCTTTTAGCACTTACGGGTGTGTAATAGGAAGAGTCCAAGTTCGATACCACAGAGTCTGGCTTATCATCCAGAGAACCATCAGGGCCAGGACCGCATGAGAGACGGTCGAAGACTGATCGAGAGAAGCGTGGAACAGACGCTATGCGGCTAGGATCGAAAACCGTACAGGCTGTCTGCATGCGGCTGTCTTTAGCTGTCGGATGAGTTGTTCTTGTGCGACTAGGAGTCACGACCGTGCAGGCTGGCCGCATGCGGTTGGCAATTGTGGCCACATGGGTTTTCTGTAAGCGATTGACTTCGGTAGCCGCATAAGTTTCATCCATGCGATTGGCAACTGTAGCCGCATAAGCTATGCGGCTGACAGATGTGGTCTTGTGAGTTTTCTTCATGCGGCTGGCGGATGTAGCCGCATGAGCTTTTTTTATACGGCGAGCACCCTTATGCGGCTCGGATCGCATAGAATTCCTTTTTGCCCCCGTAAGTCCAGCATCATAGTATTTTCTTCTGCCGGACTTGGGGACAACAAAGTTGTCTACGGTCTGAAGTGGGGCCTTAGGAGAGTCTTTCTCGCCGTCTTGAGCAACAGAGGGTATTTCTGCAAGAGCTTCAGTAGGAACGAAGGATCGGGGTCTCCACTCCTTGCGGGCCTTCTTTGTACGGGTTCGCTTCTACACCGGGCCAGCGCTCTTGTCGGACAACATTTCTTCAAACGCCTGTTGGTCGAACCGGGCGACCATCTTCTGTTGCGTGGAGCCAAGTTTGGCTGCATCCGACTGCATCACCAACTCCTCAGCCGTGGAGAAGTTTGTCCCCAGCAGAGTCGCCATCGTGTTTGCCATGAAATATAAAAGAGCATAACAGTTTTATGGGAGGACTGGACTTTTACTTCACGTTACAAACTCGCGTGTACAAAGAAAGCCTAGGAACGAAAACCTAGGTACAGCAATCTAAGTACAATTGTTTATTTTTTATTCTGGGGGTGACGATAGAGGCTCGGGAAAGCGACGGCTGCTCTGCCTTACTCCTTGGACGATCGGACTTAGCCTTGGCTCCTGTGACGAGATGCTTGGCGTTGACGAAGAAATGCTCTTCTTGCTCTCCTCGTATTGCTCTTCTGGCTTCTCTCTCTGGATTGATCTCTGTGTATTTTTCTCTCTGATTATTGGGGGAGTGCCTCTCTGTATGTGCGTATCTCTCTCCTTGTATATTTTGCAAGGGAATGGCACACTACTATTTATAATAGTGGGGGGCATCATTAGGGTTTGCAATAATTGCCCATTCTCAAAGTGGCGGTGGCCTGATAAGTGATCAATCGGGGCCATTAATCTTGAGCGTGAAGGATCTGGGCCATTAATGAGAATTATGCCAAATCATGTCAGTCATTAATGTTGATTACAATAAATCCCCATCATGATAATTTGCTGATATCCGTAAATCTGAATGAATCAATTTAATTCATTCTCTTGCCACATGTCCCAAATCATTAGGATCTGACCCAAAATTTGATTACCTTTAGGACACGTGTTCTGTCATCGTTGTTGAGCCGCATGAGGAGCGTTCATATTTGGGCCGCATGAAGGTCGTCATGACTGAGCCGCATGAAAGGTTTCATGACCGAGCCGCATGAATAGTCTCTATACTCGAACCGCATGAAAGTTATCATGACCGAGCCGCATGGATATGTTCATGACCGAGCCGCATGGGGGTCTTCATGGCCGAGCTGTATGAGAGTCTTCATGGCCGAGCCGCATGGATTTCTTCATGGCCGAGCCGCATGGCGGACTTTCATGATTGAATCCGCATAGGTTCTTCTGCACTGGCCGCATGAACTCATTTAGACTGGCCGTATGAACTTATTTAGACTGGCCGTATAAACTTGCCTCGGAGCTGTGGAGATTTTCCCCAATTCCCTAGGAAGATAGTGCTTTTACGTCAATCATTATGACTACTTTTCGTCAGGGCTATCAACTGTCAGCTGTCAGCCGTCAGAGCATTAATTGTGTTTAAATGACGTTGGGTACAGCCGTTCAAAAAAAGACACGTGGCTTCCCTCTGCTGGCCGTATGGAGTCCACTCTATGTTTGAGCCGCATGGGACTCTTGAGCCGCATGTGGCTCTCCGGCCGCATGGATTATCTTCTCTTTTTCATGCTTCTACAATGAGACACACTTGGACTTATGCACAGATACACGACACATTTATTTCTTGCCTTCTTGTTCATCTCAACACCTACAAGTTCGTCTGTACATGTCTACATTTTTAAGCATACTTAGTAACCGAACAGTTGATCATTCTTAGGGAGAAGATAGAGTAGCAATACATATTCTTGCATTTGATTCAATTCAATTATCTTCTCTTATCTTTTATGGATGTGGTATCGTTGATCATTGGGACAAGGCAACAGAGTGGACTAGAGATCATTTTTATAAGGCGCACAGATCAATGTTTGTTTGGTTGAAGCAACTCACCAAGATGAATCTTAGTTGAGAGAATGAGGGACTTCACACGCTGTTCACGAACAATTCACGTGTCCTACATTGGCACCAACAGTTGATTAGCATACTTCGTCTCTTTCTCTCAAGATTCGGAATGAATGCAAAATACGATGAAAGTGAAAAATAAAAACCAATCATCGAAAACCAATACGAAAACGCATTCATCAAAACCAAGCAGCGAGAGAAAACATTCAGCAAAACTCTTGGATTCATTTCAATAGAAGCCAATCCATCAATTGGAAAGGTTCATTGTATTTCATCTGTGATTAATTGATACCGGCAAAGGTTTTACCAAATACTCAGTTCATAACTGAGTAAACAAGCCGTAGGTATTACATAGTGGACCGCGAGGAGCGGGGCACTACATAATAACACACTGAGAAAAAGTTTTGTCCTCAAAACTTAAGATACAAACTCACATCCACTTTCTGGATCAAGTAAGGTGGAGAGATTGTAGACGCGCGCTTCGCGGTGTTGGTATTCTGTAATTACTGATTGTACGGATTATCTCGGAGCGGCGGTGGGCCTGGCAGCTCTCCATGCTCTTCATTATCATCTCTATTTCGATTTTTTCGGACAATTTCTGATGGAGTGACCCTGTTGGCCACAACTAAAAGAAGCATGATTTTCGACACGACAAACTTCCTTGGTCTGTCCATGATTTCTACAGTGACTGTATACCAAACTTTTTGCATAGCGACAGCCTCTATTCGTATGTTCTCGTCGACCGCAGTGGGTACAGATTATTTCATTTCGTGGTTCCCCATCGGTCTTTTTCTCACCGTCGTGGTACCTCTTAGTAGGCTGGTTTCGACCATACTGAATATTTGTTGACGCTTTCCTCAGGCTGAATTGTTCCATCTGTAGCGCCGTCTCAAAGGCCTAAGAGTATGACCCATATTCTTGATTCAGCACACTCAATTGAATATCGTTATTCAAACCTTCAACGAACAGATCTATGCGAGTTTGTTCTGTGGGAAGCATAACAGTAGCAAAATTTGCCAACTTACAAATTAAGATTCATAGTCCTCCACGGACATATTCCCTTGTTTTAGTGTGATGAAGTCATGCTCCATCTTCTTGCTCATGGCTGGAGGCAGATATTGATCCAGAAACGCCTTCTTGAACGAGACCCATGAGATCTTCCCATTTCTAGCCGTTGCGAGCAGCGCCGGCTTCTTCACCTTCCACCAATACTTTGCCCGCAGCCATAGAAGCAGAATGGCACAAACTACCTTCTTGCTACTCGAAACTCCTACGAACACGAACAGACTCTCCATTTTATCAATCCAGTCCATCACCTTATCGGGTGATGTCCTGCCTTCAAATTCTGGAGGTTTCGCATCTAAGAAGTCATTTGGCCTAAAGGAAGTGTGCCTTTGCGCCGGCTGGGGTTCATCGCCATCTCCGGGCTCGATCTCAGGTGTTTCCGTTGGTTTAGTCGCTGCAGTGGTATTTCGATTAGCCGCTAGCGCCGTTACAAGTTGGGTCAAGGATTCCAACTGTTTCTGTTGGGCCTCAATTTTGGCCTGTTGCATTTGGCCACGTTCCTCATTGACTTGCCTTTGTAGTTCCAACGATGTCTTGATCTTTTCCATCGGATCAGTCTAGGCAGCTGGTCGAAGAGGAGCCATTTCTCTACAAAAGAGTATAACTTCTGTTAGTCTCATAAAATATTATGGACTTATTGTATGGGGCATTGGTTTTCATAACTCAAAATCGGGACTCTTTTGAAAGCCATAAAAGTAATTTATATACTTTTTCGAAAACGATATTTGCAAGAGGCTAAGGACGTAAAACCTGGCTCTGATAACACTTTGTCACGTCCCGATCCCGCTAGGGTCGTCCGTCTTGCCTGGATCCCTGCGGGATCGATCGTCCTCGCTAAGGCGTGATGTCGTGCAAGCCTAAGTTGCTCTTATGCAAGGCCATGTACCGGCACAAAAACAACTAGTCAAGCAAAAACACACGCACGCACCCACTTAGTTAAGCAAAACACACGCACGCACCCATTCATTACAGAAAACCAAATATTGGACATAGATATTTGAAATGGAAATACTTCTTGTATTGATAAACTTGATAAAAATATACGAACTCTGATTTTGTCTTATATTGGCTACATGATTCTCTTTGAAACTCTCTTTGAAAATAGTCACAATGCCCATACATTATATCCCTTTATTACAAGCTGGAATTGAAAAGACACCTTCAAAGGAAATGAAAACTTGAAACTTGACTGGAATAAAAATGAAGCTTCGAGGCAATCCACAGCTCTACTGGGCTAGACGAGCTTCGGTGCCTCACTTGAAATCCTCCTGTCTCCTTTTGCTTTGTGAAAAGGATGCCCACAACGTGGGTCAGCACACATCATGTACTGGCGAGCGGCTTTTGGCTGAACTCGCAAATCTCTGCACTAAATCAACATGTGAAGCTAACATTTACTAGTGATCTTTCTACTTGTCTAGGTTCTTTTTAACAATTCATAAGAACGTGATAGTAGAAATATATCATAAGTAACTTACCAACGTCGGCAGTCATCTCTGCACAAAACGTTTTAGCACAATTTGCATAACGAGTAATTCATGTTCATTCTTGCAGATATTGAAGTTGTAATTCGGGTCATGCAGTTGGACTAATCTACATGTTGGTCCATGGGTTATCCCCATGATTAGCCGCTGTGACTCTTTGGTTCAGCTCGTCGCTAAGGACTCAGATGTCGGCTACCCTTTTAACATGGGCTTCTTTTACCCAGGGTGCTCATAATCTCTCCTAGGCCAAGCGATTCCAGGTGCCCCTAGATACTACCCGAGAGACAAATATTGCCTTATATACAAGTTATCCGAGACCAAATGCATGCTCTAGCCGATCTATCAGATGAGACATACTTGGACTTATGCACAGATACACGACACGTTCATTTCATGCCTTCTTGTTCATCTCAATACGCAGAAATTCGTCTGTACATGTCTACATTTTCAAGCATACTTAGTAACCGAACCGATGATCATTCTTAGGGAGCAGATAGAGTAGCAATACATATTCTCGCAATTGATTCAATTCAATTATCTTCTTTTTCTTTTATGGATGTGGTATCATTGATCATTGGGACAAGGCAACAGAGTGGACTAGAGATGATTTTTATTAGGCATACAGATCAATGTTTGTTCGGTTGAAGCAACTCACCAAGATGAATCTTAGTTGAGAGAAGGAAAGACTTCACGCACCGTTCATGAACAATTCACGCGTCCTACATTGGCACCAACAGTTGATTAGCATACTTCATCTTTTTCTCTCAAGATTCGAAATGAATACGAAGTACGATGAAAGTGAACAATGAAAACCAATCATCGAAAACCAACACAAAAACGCATTCATCAAAACCAAGCAGCGAGAGAAAACATTCAGCAAAATTCTTGGATTCATTTCAATAGAAGACAATCCATTAATTGGAAAGGTTCATTGTATTTCATCCGTGATCAATCGATACCGGCAAATGTTTCACCAAATACTCAGTTCATGACTGAGTCAACAAGCCGTAGGTATTACATACTGGACCGCGAGGAGTGGGGCACTACATAATAACCCACTGAGAAAAAGTTTTTTTCTCAAAACTTAAGATACAAATTACCTCCACTTTCTGGATCAAGTAAGGTAGAGAGATTGTAGACGCACGCTGTTGCGGTATTGGCATTCCATAATTGCTGATTGTGCAAATTATTTTGGAGCGACGATGGGCCTGGCAGCTGCCCACGCTCTTCATTATCATCTCTATTTCAATTTTTCTTCAGACAATTTCTGATAGCGTGACCTGTTGGCCACAACTAAAACAAGCGTGATTTACGACACGACAAACTTTCTTGGTCTGTCCATGCTTTCTACAGTGACTGCATATCAAACCTTTTGCATAGCGACAGTCTTCATTCGCATGTCATCGTCGACCATAGTGGGTACAGATTATTTCATTTTATGGTTCCCTATCGGCCTTTTTCTCACCGTCGTGGTACCTCTTAGTAGGTTGGTTTCGACCATAATGAATATTTGTTGACGCTTTCCTCAGGCTGAATTGTTCTACCTGTAGCGTCGCCTCAAAGGCCTGAGAGTACAACCCACATTCTCGATTCAGCACACACAATTGAATATCGTCATTCAGACCTTCAACGAACCGATCTATGCGAGACTGTTCCGTGGGAAGCATAACAGTAGCAAAATTTGCCAACTTAGCAAATTCAGATTTATAGTCCTCCACGGACATATTCCATTGTTTCAGTATGATGAAGTAATGCTCCATCTTCTTGCTCATGGCTGGAGGCAGATATTGATCCAGAAACGCCTTCTTGAACGAGACCCATAAGATCTGCCCATTTCTAGCCGTTGCGATCAGCGTCGGCTTCTTCTCCTTCCACCAATCCTTTGCCCGCGGTCGTAGAAGCGAAATGGCACAAACTACCTTCTTGCTACTCGGAACTCCTATGAACGCGAACAGACTCTCCATTTTATCAATCCAGTCCATCACCTTATCGGGTGATGTCCTGCCTTCAAATTTCGGAGGTTTCGCGTCTAAGAAGTCCTTTGGCCTAAAGGAAGTGTGCATTTGCGCCGGCTGGGGTTTATCGCCATCCACGGGCTCGATCTCAGGTGTTTTCGTTGGTTTAGTCACTGCAGTGGTATTTCGATTAGCCGCTAGCGCCATTACAAATTGGGTCAAGGATTCTAATTATTTCTGTTGGGCCTCAATTTGGGCCTGTTGTATTTAGCCACGTTCCTCATTGTCTTGCCTTTGTAGTTCCAATAATGTCATGATCCGTTCCATCGGATCGATCGAGGCAGCTGGTCGAGGAGGGGCCATTTCTCTACAAAAGAGTATAACTTCTGTTAGTCTCATAAAATATTATGGACTTATTGTATGGGGCATTGATTTTCATAACTCAAAATTGGGACACTTTTGAAAGCCATAAAAGTACTTTATATACTTTTTCGAAAACGATATTTACAAGAGGCCAAGGACGTAAAACCTGGCTCTGATACCACTTTGTCATGCCCCGATCCTGCTAGGGTCGTCCGTCTTGCATGGATTCCTGAGGGATCGATCGTCCTCGCTAAGGTATGATGCCGTGCAAGCCTATATTGCGCTTGCACAAGGCCATGTACCTGCACAAAAACAACTAGTCAAGCAAAAACACACGCACGCACCCACTTAGTTAAGAAAAACACACGCACGTACCCATTCATTACAGAAAACCAAATATTGGACACAGAGATTTGAAATGGAAATACTTCTTTTATTGATAAGCTTGATAGGAATATAAGTACAAAGCTTTGCGAACTCAGATTTTGCCTTATATTGGCTGCATGATTCTCTTTGAAACTCTCTTTGAAAATAGTCACAATGCCCATACATGATATCCCTTTATTACAAGCTGGAATTGAAAAGACATCTTCAAAGGAAATGAAAACTTGAAACTTGATTGGAATGAAAATGAAGCTTCGAGGCAATCCACAGCTCTACTGGGCTAGACGAGCTTCGATGCCTCACTTGAAATCCTCATGTCTCCTTTTGCTTTCTGAAAAGGATGCCCACAATGTGGATCAGCACACATCATGTACTGGCGAGCGGCTTTTGGCCGAACTCGCAAATCTCTGCACTAAATCAACATGTGAAGCTAACATTTACTAGTGATCTTTCTACTTGTCTAGGTTCTTTTTAACAATTCATAAGAACATGATAGTAGAAATATATCATAAGCAACTTACCAACGCCGGCAGTCATCCCTGCACAAAACGTGTTAGCACAATTTGCACAACGAGTAATTCATGTTCATTCTTGCAGATATTGAGGTTGTAATTCGGGTCATTCAGGTGGACAAATCTACATGTTGGTCCATGGGTTATCCCCATGATTAGCCGTTGTGACTCTATGGTTCAGCTCGTCGCTAAGGACTCAGATGTCGGCTACCCTTTTAACATGGGTTTCTTTTACCCAGGGTGCTCATAATCTCTCCTAGGCCGAGCGGTTCCAGGTGCCTCCAGATACCACCCGAGAGATAAATATTGCCTTGTATACAAGTTGTCCGAGACCAAATGCATGCTCTAGCCGTTCTATCAGATAAGACACACTTGGACTTATGCACAGATACACGACACGTTCATTTCTTGCCTTCTTGTTCATCTCAACACCTACAAGTTCGTCTGTACATGTCTATATTTTCTAGCATACTTAGTAACCGAACAGATGATCATTCTTAGTGAGCAGATAGAGTAACAATACATATTCTTGCAATTGATCAATTCAATTATCTTCTCTTATCTTTTATGGATGTGGTATCGTTGATCATTGGGACAAGGCAACAGAGTGGACTAGAGATCATTTTTATAAGGCACACAGATCAATGTTTGTTTGGTTGAAGCAACTCGCCAAGATGAATCTTAGTTGAGAGAAGGAGGGACTTCACACGCTGTTCACGAACAATTCACGCGTCCTACATTGGCATCAACAGTTGGTTAGCATACTTCGTCTCTTTCTCTCAAGATTCGGAATGAATGCGAAATACGAAATGCGATAAAAGCGAACAATGAAAACCAATCATCGAAAACCAACATGAAAACGCATTCATCAAAACCAAGCAGCGAGATAAACGTTCAGCAAAACTCTTGGATTCATTTCAATAGAAGCCAATCCATCAATTGGAAAGGTTCATTGCATTTCATCCGTGATCAATCGATACCGGCAAAGGTTTCACCAAATTCTTAGTTCATGACTGAGTCAACAAGCTGTAGGTATTATATAGTGGACCGCGAGAAGCGGGGCACTACATAATAACACACTGAGAAAAAGTTTTATCCTCAAAACTTAAGATACAAACTCACCTCCACTTTCTGGATCAAGTAAGGTGGAGAGATTGTAGACGCACGCTATCGCGGTGTTGGCATTCCGTAATTACTGACTGTACAAATTATCTCGGAGCGGCGGTGGGCCTGGCAGCTGCCCACGCTCTTCATTATCATCTCTATTTCGATTTTTTTTGGACAATTTCTGATGGAGTGACCCTGTTGGCCACAACTAAACAAGCGTAATTTGCGACACGACAAACTTCCTTGGTCTGTCCATGATTTCTACAGTGACTACATACCAAACCTTTTACATAGCGACAGTCTTCATTCGCATGTCCTCGTCGACCGCAGTGGGTACAGATTATTTCATTTCGTTGTTCCCCATCGGTCTTTTTCTTACCGTCGTGGTACCTCTTAGTAGGCTGGTTTCGACCTTACTGAATCTTTGTTGACGCTTTCCTTATGCTGAATTGTTCCACTTGTAGCGCCGCCTCAAAGGCCTGAGAGTACGACCCACATTCTCGATTCAGCACACTCAATTGAATATCATCATTCAAACCTTCAACGAACCGATCTATGCGAGTTTGTTCCGTAGGAAGCATAACAGTAGCAAAATTTGCCAACTTAGCAAATTCAGATTCATAGTTCTCTGCGTACATATTCCCTTGTTTTAGTGTGATGAAGTCATGCTCCATCATCTTGCTCATGGCTGGAGGTAGATATTGATCCAGAAATGCCTTCTTGAACGAGACTCATGAGATCTTCCCATTTCAAGCCGTTGCGAGTAGCGCCGGCTTCTTCGCCTTCCACCAATACTTTGCCCGCAACCGTAGAAGCAGAACGGCACAAACTACCTTCTTGCTACTCGAAACTCCTATGAACGCGAACAGACTCTCTATTTTATCAATCCAGTCCATCACCTTATCGGGTGATGTTCTGCCTTCAAATTCCAGAGGTTTTGCATCTAAGAAGTCCTTTGGCCTAAAGGAAGTGTGCCTTTGCGCCGGCTGGGGTTCATCGCCATCCACGGGCTCGATCTCAGGTGCTTTCGTTGGTTTAGTCGCTGCAGTGGTATTTCGATTAGCCGCTAGCGCCATTTCAAGTTGGGTCAAGGATTAATGTTTCTCTTGGGCCTCAATTTGGGCCTGTTGCATTTGGCCACGTTCCTCATTGTCTTGTCTTTGTAGTTCCAACAATGTCATGATCCGTTCCATCGGATCGGTCGAGGCAGCTAGTCGAGGAAGGGCCATTTCTCTACAAAAGTATATAACTTCTGTTAGTCTCATAAAATATTATGGACTTATTGTATGGGGCATTGGTTTTCATAACTAAAAATTGGGACTCTTTTGAAAGCCATAAAAGTACTTTATATACTTTTTCAAAAACGATATTTTGTAAGAGGCCAAGGACGTAAAACCTGGCTCTGATACCACTTTGTCACGCCTCGATCCCGCTATGGTCGTCCGTCTTGTCTGGATCCCTGCAGGATCGATCGTCATCGCTAAGGCGTGATGTCGTGCAAGCCTAAGTTGCAATTGCACAAGGCCATGTACCTGCACAAAAATAACTAGTCAAGCAAAAACACATGCACGCACCCACTTAGTTAAGCAAAACACAGCACGCACCCATTCATTATAGAAAACCAAATATTGGACACAGAGATTTGAAATGGAAATACTTCTTTTATTGATAAACTTGATAAAAATATGCGAACTCAGATTTTGCCTTATATTGGCTACATGATTCTCTTTGAAACTCTCTTTGAAAATAGTCACAATGCCCATACATGATATCCCTTTATTACAAGTTGGAATTGAAAAACCACCTTCAAAGGAAATGAAAACTTGAAACTTGACTGGAATAAAAATGAAGCTTCGAGGCAATCCACAGCTCTGGGCTAGATGAGCTTCGGTGCCTCACTTGAAATCCTTCTGTCTCCTTTTTCTTTATGAAAAGGATGCCCACAACGTGGGTCAGCACACATAATGTAGTGGCGAGCAACTTTTGGCCGAACTCGCAAATCTCTGCACTAAATCAACATGTGAAGCTAACATTTACTAGTGATCTTTCTACTTGTCTAGGTTCTTTTTAACAATTCATAAGAACATGATAGTAGAAATATATCATAAGCAACTTACCAACGCCAGCAGTCATCCCTGCACAAAATGTGTTAGCACAATTTGTATAACGAGTAATTCATGTTCATTCTTGCAGATATTGAAGTTGTAATTTGGGTCATGCAGGTGGACTAATCTACATGTTGGTCCATGGGTTATCCCCATGATTAGCCGATGTGACTCTTTGGTTCAGCTCGTCGCTAAGGACTCAAATATCGGCTACCCTTTTAACATGGGTTTCTTTTACCCAGGGTGCTCATAATCTCTCCTAGGCCGAGCTGTTCCAGGTGCCCGCAGATACCATCCGAGAGACAAATATTGCCTTGTATATAAGTTATCCGAGACCAAATACATGCTCTAGTCGTTCTATCAGATGAGACACACTTGGACTTATGCACAGATACACGACACGGTCATTTCGTGCCTTCTTGTTCATCTCAACACGTACAAGTTCGTCTCTTAATGTCTACATTTTCAAGCATACTTAGTAATCGAACAGATGATCATTCTTAGGGAGCAGATAGAGTAGCAATACATATCTTGCAATTGATTCAATTCAATTATCTTCTCTTACCTTTTATGGATGTGGTATCGTTGATCATTGGGACAAGGCAACAGAGTGGACTAGAGATCATTTTTATTAGGCGTACAGATCAATATTTGTTCGTTGAAGCAACTCACCAAGATGATCTTAGTTGAGAGAAGGAGGGACTTCACGCGCCGTTCACGAACAATTCACGTGTCCTACATTTGCACCAACAGTTGATTAGCATACTCCGTCTCTTTCTCTCAAGATTCGGAAGGAGTGCGAAATGAATGAAGCGAACAATAAAAACTAATCATCGAAAACCAACACAAAAATGCATTCAAAAACCAGCAGCGAGAGAAAAACATTCAGCAAAACTCTTGGATTCATTTCAATCATCAATTGGAAAGGTTCATTGCATTTCATTCGTGATCAATCGATACCGGCAAAGGTTCACCAAATACTCAGTTCATGACTGAGTCAACAAGCCGTTGGTATTACATAGTGGACAGCGAGGAGCGGGGCCTACAGTATACGTGCACAGGCATCGATATTTGCGCCTCTAGGTATACTTGAAGATTCGGCCATTACGGC